>OZ037784.1:33877319-33879819 GCA_964035525.1 Porites cylindrica | reverse complement strand
AACGAGACAAAATGTTGGAGGATTGAAGTTCCCAAGCCTTACATAGGCATTGGAATGTATTTTCACAGGTACAGTCGCCTGCTTTCTGTCGAGGTTTCCTCTTTCTTGAATTAAAAACCATATTATCGGAGCCGCTGAAAATATTGCGTAGCACTGTAGCTTTCCCATCGAGTAGTGAGCAATTCATATATTCAATCACTTATTAACAGCGTATCGGTGATATATTCAACACTTGATGATTGGTCCCGAGGGAAAACAAAATGAACTGTTTACCTCGTGACCAGTCTTAAAGTGATTTGGTATCACTGGGAGCCCACGAAGAAAACCTTTTCCGTGTGCGAGCGGTCAACCCTCGCGGGTAATAGTGCACTGTTACCCTCTGACATCATAGATTTTGCAATGTTGCCCGCTCAGAGATTTTGGCGGGAAACAGTTTCATTGTTAGGTGTCATGTGACCTCGAAGTAACCAATTGAGTGC
Source organism: Porites cylindrica (assembly GCA_964035525.1). Classification (NCBI taxonomy): domain Eukaryota; kingdom Metazoa; phylum Cnidaria; class Anthozoa; order Scleractinia; family Poritidae; genus Porites; species Porites cylindrica. The sequence goes on along the minus strand of OZ037784.1, from coordinate 33,879,340 downwards.
GCGCTGTTGGGAAAAAATTCCAGCCATACAAAAAAAAGCAGAATTATTTAATTTCCTTCGTATAACCACGGTGAAATCTAGCATCTAAATATTACTAATTTTTACTCCTTTTTGTTATTACGTTGAAATTGCGGGCTGTTTTTGGTGTGTTTTCAAATGAGCGAAAACTGAACCGTGGTTTTCTTCCATTCCTCTCGCCCTCTCTCCTATTTTTCACCTCAGTTCAGCTTTTGCGAGGCTGTACATGTCCACTCTACGAAACACAAACGATTAAAGTCACCAAAATTAAGGAAGAGAAGTAACCGACTTTTGTGCTTCAAGACAACAAATGATGATTGAAAAATACAGCAGTGAAATGGGTTTGATATCAACGCCTTGATAACTTTTTTATGGAAAGTTATGAACAAAAAGTGCGATTCGTTTTAAGTCTTTTAAACGAAACGACCACAGAACTATTCGAGATACACGCTATGTTTGAGATACCTGTCTAAGAAAACACTTAGAAGACGCGGGTCACGAATTCCAAAGTAAAGGTTATGATCTTATTATTTTTCCGTGACGAACTCCTGGTTAAAAATAAGTATGCAAGATATTACAGAGGTAAACACTTCTTCGAGTTAAAAAAATATAAAACATACCTTGCTTGTTGTATGTCTTTGATAAAAAAAAAAAAAAGACAAGATCCGTCAGAGAGTGTTTCTCCTGCCTACGCTATGGCGGTCAAGTAATCTGATTTTGCACGTACAAATTAATGAGTTCATTGTTCGTCCATGGTGGTTTATCTTTAATTTCTTGGTCCTTGATTTCAAGGTTCTTCTAGCCCCATGTAAGGGAATCGGGAATCCGGCAAAGATTTTGCTTGTGGAATCCGGAATCCCTGGCTTTAGAGTCCGGAATACAGTTCAAGGAATCCGTACACCCACTTACGATTAGAATCCAGAATCCAAGTTTCACTGATAAAGACCGGAACCAATGCCTGGAATCTGAAATCCACAGCCTGGAATCAAGAATCCAAGACTGTCTTGTGTTCCCTTAAACGGGCGGTTTAATAGTGTTACTCTCCTGGATTTCCTTAACAATTCTCTCTTGCTGGAAATTTCCCTTTTAGTTACCCAGGCCTTACTAAATATGGGAAATGGTAATTAGATTTATCCAGTTAAAATTCCCTGGCACCAGGGAAGCAGGCTATTTAGTAAATGGAATGTAACTATCTTTTCTTTTAGCTTTGATATAGAAGAATGCAAAAACTGTGATTGTGACAAATTGACCTACAGTAGCAGTTATTTCGGTATTACTACCAGCAACGCAAAATGTGTAAGAAGAACCTCTAGGTACCAGGAAGCTAGAAACATGCAAGAAGGAGACGCAGATCCCGAAGATGATGAGAACGGACGAGATATTTGGTTCCGTTTTGTTTCTGATGACACTGTTTTTTACAAAGGATTTAACTTGTCCTATATCGTCAAATCCAGGACGCGTAAGTTAATCCCTTTTCTATCCCTTTTTCTAGTAATTAATAATCCGGAAAATTTCAAGTTGTAGAATATTTCGAAAACATAAAGTAAAAAAGCAAAAGTACTGCTCAAGTAGTTTCTTACATTAAATAAAGATTAACCACCGACCAGACTCAGGAAGCTCGAAGTACATACAAAAATTACCCATGATGTCTATCCTGAATTTTGGTGCGAAATAACAGCGTTAATTTATAGTTTCAAAAAACATTTTCGGCTACGAAAAAAGGGATAGAATGCGGCTAGGTAGTGTAGAGCTTGAAAAAAAGTGCCGAAGATTTTGCGCTTTACGTAAAGACTCTGTTGCTTTAAAGCCCTTTAGAGCAGTATTGCATCTTTCCCACAAAAGTGACAATTTTACACTTTACTACCCCTCCCTTGGGGGAAATCCTTGTTAACTCCTAGACTATGGGAGCCACGTGACCAACTGTAACCGAGGTCTTTTCTCGAAGAAGAAAGGGATAAGACCCTAGGATCAAGGTTGTCTGATAAACATTGCGTGTTGCATTT
>OZ037784.1:33869819-33872319 GCA_964035525.1 Porites cylindrica | reverse complement strand
CGCCATTGTATTACAAGTTTTAACGAGAAAGTCGGAGTGGCAGAAACAAATTATCAAATGTGCATGTTAGAAGTTTTATGTTTTTCTTTTCTTGTTAAAGGTCACGTGACGTAATTTGCATAAACAGTTACATGGAATTGCATAATTCCATCTTTTAGACAAAATTGGATCAATCAATCAGGCCATAAGAAAAAAAAAAACAGACAGGTTGCTAATTCCCTTGCTGCTTAACTGAGAAGTAAGTGTTAATGTTGGCTTAGGGGAGGGGTAAGTGGGCAGTTTCCCAGGAACGTATAATGATGTGATCATACTTATCTATTTGTGTTAGGCCACGTTAAGGAGAAAAGTTGCCCCTTGATAAAGGGTCACCCTCCCCTCCCAGCCGAGTCAGCTTAAGCGAGTATTTCTAGTTGACCCATTTGCCCGAGCCAAGAGCTTACAACAGCGCTCGCGCTTGTTCTGATGGTCTCGCTTTGACCGAGCTGGCTCGGCTAGGAGGGTGACCTTACCATCAGAAAAGGGTCACCCAGTTAGGTGGGCCAACCTTCCGGCCAAACTAACGTTTTGTTTCTCGCCTAAACAGTTCTTAAAGTTTTGTAAGGAACTGTAGGAAATTTTCATGGCCATGGCTCTACCAGGATAGCTCGGGTAGGCGACGAGTTTTCTCCATATGAAAGGAGCCTAGCTAAGTAAAGTTTTATTGCGTGTAATCAGAGCTATTCAGTAATTTTTAGGATCACTAATACTGCACGTGTGAGCTAAATATAACCTACAATTAATTATAAGTTTTTTTAAAAAAATGGTTAATCATCGAGTGTCTTATGTAAAGGACATTGCTGGATATGGGCAGCCATATTTACCTGGTCAGTTAAGTTACACGACGAAGGTCGAGCCGTTTGCGGGACAAAGGAACTGTTCTTTCTCTGTTTCTAGTCATTACTCGATGATAAAATTTGTTCGGGGACTACTGGACTCAGTTTATGTAGGCCCTGTCACTGACATATGCCTAGCTACTAGCAGAAACACTTTGTCATTCTTATGCAGGGCTTAACAATAAACCTTGATGCTTCAGCCATAAACTGCGTCTAATATTCAAAATATATCACCGATATTAGGGGGCCTCTTAAAGGACCTTTTATTAAAGTTTCCTAAAGATCAAATTTCCCTAACCTTTCATATAATTAAGAAAGGAATCGAGGGGAACCCTTCCTTTTCAAACACCTGAATTTGCCAAAGATTCCCTTTTTGGACGGAAACATCCCGTACAGGCCACTTTAAGGGAGGGGGTACCCCCTCTCTCCCCTGCATCAAGCATGCAGACTCAAAAGTTGTATTAAAATATTTTGAGGGCTATATTCAGTGAGAAGCTACGCGTCTGACATGGCGAGACGAGATCGTTTATGGATATAGTAACAAAAATTGTTGACCATTTTGTCGTAGGCATGTTTCCATTATTTAGTGTGAGTTTACATACCCGGCAAGAGGAACCAGACAGTTATATTTACGTGTTGCGTGGACCTCTACATTCAAACAGTTTATCCTTGCAGCGATACCTGCTACATCCTCTGCAGAACAATTATTCAGTGCGTTACGGAGATTAAGAACTTACCTTCGCAGCACCATGGGGCAACAACGTGTCAGTAACATCGCACTTATTAACATTGAAACGGCATATGCCAACTCTGTAGTCAACAATAACGTGATTCGTATCTTTGACATCTTCGGCCGTCGTCTTTTTAAATTTCGATTCTGTAGATTTATGATAATTCATCAATAAAACTGCTTTAGTGGGCACATTTCCATCTTTTATCATGAAAGGTAAAAAGATTTGCATCAGGAAAGGTTACAGGGCGAGCGGGAAAACCGTGAACACTTGAAATAGTTCAAGAATGTTTATTGTGTTAAGACCAATCATAGCAAGGCTCAGGAGCCTGCGAGCAAGCTCTCCGGGGCGCTCTGGCGGAAAGGCGGGAAAAGGAAAGGGGGCTTGCAACTACGTCTCTGAAATTTGAATATATGCATCGAAAAAGTCAATGCGAAATGCTGATTGGCGGAGATGACATTAGTAATGACGTCATTACCCTTGGTGCGTGCTTTCACGCGTTTTTCAATGTTTGTTTGATTCTTGCTCGTTTCCGCTTCGCGCTGATTGGCGGAAATCTGACAGCTCAGTCGACGGGGAGCCACACAGGAATTGGAGGCGGAATTCAAATTCCCTCCGATTCCCTCCCCGCCCCGCCACCACAGCGCCCTGGAGAGCTTGCTCGCAGGCTAGCCACAGAACGACAAACTAATTAACGTAAAAGGGTGTGCTCCTTTCGGTGAATACAAAAACGGATTTCGCGTTCCTTTCGGCAAATCTAAATCCGGATTTTTGATCTGGTGAATCCTTTTTGAAAAAGGATTCATTGGATTTGAAATCCGAAAAATCCGAATCCAGATTAACGGATTAGTAATTTACGCTGTTCCATTCACAGTGGATCCGAAATTAGTCAGATGA
>OZ037784.1:33834819-33862319 GCA_964035525.1 Porites cylindrica | reverse complement strand
CACTCAAATCATCATGGCGGTTTGCACATGACCGAGCAATTCAAACGCTCAAGAAAGCAAAATATTTAAAACTAACGCAACTGCTGTCAAAATATAGTGTTCTAACAACTTTCCATGGCCGTATAGTGTCGAAATTAGCTACACAAGCTTGGAATAAAGCGAAAAGTTCACCACATATCCCGGGGGGGGGACTCCCATATGAAACAGACGGGGATGCTCGTTGTCTCGCTTAGGGGTGTAAATTTTGGATTTTGGTCTCGCTTAGGGTGTTCCGGACAAAGCGCCAATACTTTAAGCCGCCAAGGTGTCGTTTAGGGTTCCACGAAGAAACACAGAATTACGCGAAGAGAAACAGAAGACAAATCTTCTTTTTAACTTTATTTGTTATGTCTTTATATCATTAAAACTCATTGCATGTCGTATTTGTGTGTTTTTAAGCGGTCTCTTTTAGGGGTCAAAATTTGCTTAAGCCACGCCCAGATTGGTCTCCTTTAGGGGTCACAAAAAGCTTGAGGCACGCCCAGATGGTCTCCTTTAGGGGTTAAATTCAAAATTTCCGACGAGCATCCCCGTCTGTTTCATATGGGAGTCCCCCCCCCCCCCCTCCCCCCGGGCCACATATACCTCTGAAAAGAGCTCTTTTCAAGCGCGAAAATCACTCTACAAGTGACGCATCCTGATTGGTCGAATCTCGCGACGCACACAGCCTGCTTCCGCCTCTGGTAGACCTTGTTGGGTGTGTTACATTGTCAACAAGCTTGAGCTATCAGTGTAGTTTGACTGAACAGACGGAGCAAGTAAAAAGTACCGCGACGAACGTGATGGCGTTAACTGCATGTATTTCAACCCTACAAGTTGCAGGTACGTTAGCTATGAGCTCAAATAAGAAATTACAAGGAACTTTTCACATGTAATCTGTCGCGTTAGCAACCTTGCTTAAATTCATTTTCACGATCCTACCGATCAAATGGAAAATGATTAACCAAAGGACGTCTGCTCTTTAGCATAACTGTGCATATTTCTTTCAATTCACTTTCATTAAAATACACTTATTTTAAAATAGCCATCATTCACTGAATTATCAGGGGCGGTTCATTAAGCATATCAATGACAGAGTATCAAATTACTATGAATCAAATGCAAATTTTGAGACATTCTATTTTAACGATGACTTCTAAAACGGCACATTATAAATTGTAACTGCAGAGGAGACGAAGAAGAGATATTCATCGATATTCGACAAATCGTCTATTAAACCGAACACGTTAAGTTTTGCGCTCATAGCGAATTTGTTTTTGTGTAGTACGTGTCGCCGAGAGAGGCCGGAAGGGTTTCTCACGTCTCGTGCTTTCACTATTGAAAATGTCTTAAAAATATTGAATTATTTTCACTCTTTGGTATGTCACAACTCTAGGAGTGTGTAACAGGGTTAGAAGTCGATCTTAATTTAACAATATGCCGGTTAATTCGAAGAAAAAATGTTTTGAAACTATGTAGAGGTATGCAATGTTTTTTGTTCCCCGAGGCAGCTACGAGATTCAAATAAAATTTGCTAGCAGAAAAGCCGTCTCAGCAGGGTTTACAACGCAAAATTTTCTGGCTCCTCTCAGTCATTTTCAAGCTCTTTCTGGGAAAGGGCTCCGCTCTTTTAATTATAAAATATTCTCCTGTTACTTCAAACGTACTCAAGGACACCCAACGACAATTTTCGGAAAACATCTGTTCGGAAGACGTTTTGAGATCTAGAATTTTCGGAACATTTGTTGTTAAATTTCTTGCTTGACTTGCTTGACTTGCTTGCCTGCCTCTCCTAGGATTTTCGACCCCCCAAATATGGTATAATTGCCCATTTTTAACGGATTTTTACCCTAAAAAGATCACCTAGAATTTTCGGGGGCCTTTTTTCTGGCTGAATGTTTCGAAAAGTCGTAAGTTTTGATCCCTATAATTTTCGGATCACTAGACAAGTTCAGCTAGGAAATCCGAACAGATGAAACACTTTTAGGGGATAAAAATATGCCTATATCTACCGTTTAAATTATACTAAAATACGTTTAACAATGTTTTTAATGTTTAAGTGGTTTCGAACTATATTCTCGTTGGGTGCCCTGACGTCCTATTCCCCTGCTACTGCAATTCTTAATGAAATCCCCTGATTCACTTGTTTACGTAAGATTAAATATTGAATTTGCAGTAGCAGGCAAACAAAAAAGAAATCATCGACAGCTTTTTTTTTTTTTTTCGCAGCAGCACTCTTCTCTCCTCAAATAGCAATAAATGTCCACGTTTTACAACCATTCGCGTAGTGCGTGAGTGGTACATTAATATAGAGAGAGCCCGCGTGACAACCAGACGCCCGGTGCCAAAACAAACCCTCTGAAAACAAACGAATTAAATTTCTCTGATTATTCTCTCTTACCTTCAATACTTACTGAACTATGCGGTAGGCGTCTTGAAAAATATGAAGATTTGAAACTACTCTCTGGGAGACGGCATTCTAAATGATCTGTTTTATTTCTTTTGGGGAATCTCGGGCTTTCAGGGTTGCGATTCTTATTTCAGAGCAAAAAGGTGCATTGTCGTGGCGGAGCAACATTGTGAAGCGACACTGATCGAAAATTATCCTGGTTCTACTGCCAAACCAAACAGCGACTGGTGTATGGTGGCCTAGGAGTGCCATAAGAAAATTGTGTAGTATCTTGTAAGTTCCCCGTAATTTATTATGTTATTTCATTTTATTTTTAAACTTTAAACAAAAAAAATTATTATCGAGATACTTTAAATCAAATTTAAACGAAAAAAATCGAAAGTAAAGTAAAATAATTTTTAAGCAAAAGTAAAATGAAACGAAAATAATATTTCCTTGGCCTAGCAGTGCCATAAGGTTTTTCTAAAAAAAAAAAGAAAATGTTGTTCATGGCCTATCGATGCCAGAGCCCACAATGCACTTCGCTGATCTTTTGCGTGGCTCCTAAGCGATGTTTGCATGATTTCTCTGTTTCAATCATGTCGGGTAAACGTAAGCAATGGGACGACTACAAGGAGCGCCAAGGAAAGAGACGGGTAGGTGCAAAGAGCGATAAAGCTAGCCCCAGTGCATCTGAAGGCTTCTTGACTGTGCAGAGACTATCGGCAAACGTTCAAGGCAAGTGTCAAAAGTACAACCGCATTGGCCCTTTAACCCTCGTGCCGTTCGACAAAGAACCAACTTTCAAGAATATCAAAGATGCCTGTAAGTCGCATTTTGGAACAAATTGCGAATGTGATGTTCTCGCGGGCGAACGCGGGCCCTCTTACACGCATGAAAGTCAGATCAAAGACTGGTCGAAGGTCATTCATATCAGATTTCTGGAATATGAAAAGTCGCAAAAAGCCGAGGAGCCAGTCTTCGTCCGGCCATTACATAAAAGTGAGCCAGTTAGCCCACGAAAGTGCGATAGTGCGGCGACAGCTGTCACAAAATCGTCTGTAATACCGCGTTCTGTCTCTCTTAGTCAAATGTTGAAAGTGGGCCAGCTTACAGAACCACAGGCGGCCCAAATTCATTACATGAACGCGGACGTGACTCTTACTTGCGAGCGGTGTTGTGTTACAAACGGTTATTTACAAAGGCTTGTATGGGATCGATTGGTTTTTCTTAAAAGAGATAAAAAATGTTATGTTTTTAAATAAAATCGACTTACCTTATTGCCTTGTTGTATTCTTTGTTGTTTGCCCGCGTCTCAGGCCGTTTTGAAGCGTTTTTGGCGAGTTAGCGCTATTTTGGTGTCCCACTCGCCAAAAACGCTTCAAAACGGCCTGAGACGCGGGTAAACAACAAAGAATACAACAAGGCAATAAGGTACGTCGATTTTATTTAAAAACATAACATTTTTTATCTCTTTTAAGAAAAACCAATCGATCCCATACAAGCCTTTGTAAATAACCGTTTGTAACACAACACCGCTCGCAAGTAAGAGTCACGTCCGCGTTCATGTAATGAATTTGGGCCGCCTGTGATAGAACCAGAAACAAATGTTGTCACGCTTCATTTAGAAGAATTTGCCGTCAATGAATTGAAGTGGTTATGTCCTTTTCAGGTCACACTTTTGCTGCATCGTAAGTCCCTAGACTAAGTGCAGGATGTGACAAAACTCCTCCATGACTCTGAGAATATTGTAGGTTTATTTTGGGGCTCACTAGTATTTATTTAAAAAAAAATTATTTGGAATGAGAGGCCTGACAATGCTACATTTTCTGTGGCCAAGAGCATTACTTTTCCAATCTTTGGAAATGCTGATACCCAATCTGCTGACCATAGAAACCAATTTTTACCCATATGTGAAAACTGTGCAACTTTTGAGTAACAGAAAATGCTGTTTACAGTTAATAATAATAATAATAATAATAATAATATTTATAGAGGGAGCCCAACTCGCCAAGGCGGTTTTCAGTGGGGCCCTCATGCATTAATCTAACTAATTAATTAATAATTACGAAAAAAGTAAAATATGTTTACAAGTAAAACAAATTTAAAAATTTAAAATCTTAAAATCGATTATACAAAAAAACATCAAGGTTTAAAATTTGCTGAGATCTTTTAAAAAATTTTTTTAACTTGGATTTAAAAATAGATAAAATATTACACTCTTTTAAATCATTTGGAAGGCTGTTCCAGTCTTTCGCGGCGTGAAAAACAAAAGTTTGTTTACCCCAGTTTGTTCTGGGTAGGGGTAAGCGAATATCATTAGAGCGTCTTGTATTATATGAATGAACAGCTTGACTTTTAGTAAAATTAAAGCTGAAATCGGTTTCTCCAATAAGACACTTGTGGATTGCAATGCAGCGATGAAAAAACCTTCTTGTGGACAGTGACTTCAAATCTAGACTTTTCAGTGCTTCAGTTGACGAGCTTCGGGGTGGTTGCCCCAGCATAACTTTAGCAGCTTTATTCTGTAGAATCTGTAATTCTGACATGATGGTGTCATTGTTTTTGTCCCCCCATATAACGTCTCCGTAATCAAAAAGAGGGAGGATTAGGGCATTGTACAAGGCAACTCTAGCTTGTAGCGGCAATAGATTCCTGATTCTCCTAATTAGGCCTATTCTCTGATTAATCTTCATGCTGATAGCATCGACGTGATCTGCCCAGGACATAGACTGTTGAAGCGTTACGCCTAGGTATTTGAATGATTGTGTTCTTTCAATGCTAGTGCCCTCTACTTTAACCGAAATGCCTTGAATACGATTCAGTTTCTGAGGACTTCCAAAGATAACAAAATTACATTTGGATATATTTAGTGTCAGGAGATTTCTAAAGAACCACTCAGACACTGTCCCCAAGTCAGCATTGATGTGATGTTCAAGATCACTGATGCTTTTGGATGAGTAATAGAGTACAGTATCGTCTGCATAAAGAATAATATCGCTTGCCAGGTGACAGTCCGGAAGATCATTCACGTAAATTAAAAACAATAAAGGTCCCAATATACTTCCTTGGGGTACTCCAATAGGCATTTCGGTAGATGCAGAGTGAGCATCTCCAACTGATGTAATTTGAGATCTGTTTGTGAGGTACGATCTAAACCACTGGGTGGTAGAGGTGGTAAGACCGATGTGCGTCAATTTTTGCAGCAGCAGGGGATGATCCACTGTATCGAAGGCCTTAGACAGGTCCAGAAAAACAGCACCTGTAAAGGAACCAGCGTCCATATTCTGGAGGATATTGTCTGTGAAATGAGATAGGGCTGTTCCAGTTGATAACTTCGGCCTGAACCCAAATTGCTTAGATGTAAGGATACCATTGTTTTTAAGATAAGCGTACAGTTGGGTGTGCACGGCTTTTTCTAGAATTTTACTGATCGTTGGCAGCACAGTAATGGGTCTGTAATTGTTAGCATCACAGCGATCACCTTTCTTGAATAACGCTGCCACTTTTCCAAATTTCCAAAGAGAAGGAAAGGTGCGAGTTTCCAGGGAAAGATTAAATAATCTAGTAAGACTGGCACTGATTACTGAGGCTGAATCTTTCAGTAGACGAGCACTGATATTATCTAGGCCAATGGCTTTATTGGTTTTGAGCTGCTTAAGCTGACGAAGAACGAAGTCTTCCGTAATTGGCTCGAAAGCAAATTCATGGGGTAGATTCGAGTTTACCGGAGGCGCCGAGTACATGTGGGATCCACAAGACTTGAGCTTTTGCGCCAATTTAGTTCCAATTGTTGAAAAGTGTTCGTTCAGAAACTTGGCGATAGATTTATTGCTGGAGTATTGAACACCGTCGGCCTCAATGCAGGAGATGGGAGTTCTTTCTTTGCGAGATGTTATGTCGTTTAGAGTTTTCCATAATGCACTTGGATTAGATTTGTTTTCGGTAATAAGCTTAGAATAGTATTCCGATTTACATCTCTTTGTCTCCTTATTTACGTAGTTCTTAAGTTCCTTATAGCGTGACCAATGATTGGCAGACTTTGTTTTCAGGGCTTTACGATGGTAATAATCTCGTTGGTGCATAGCTTCAGATAGCTGTGCGTTTATCCAGGGAGAACGGACCCCTTTAATTCTTGATTTCCTCATCGGAGCATGACTATCGGCAACATGAGTAAAAAGATTGTTCCAATCATTTACCGCGGAGTCAATGTCCTGCTTGTTTAGAGCTTGGTTCCAGTCAATTTCTTTCAAGTCATTCACAAATTCCTGCTTTGAATAATGTTTGTATGACCGATATTCGATGGTTCTCCCGGGAGCCTTGGGAACACCTGATTTGATAACACAGAAGATCAAACAATGGTCGCTTAAAGGTGATGGAATAACGCCTCGGTCAATGACACGATGAGAAGTGTTAGTAAACAATAAGTCAATCAGTGTAGATGACGTTTCCGTTATCCTCGTTGATGTGTTAATTACTTGGTCAAGGTGATGAACATTTGCCACCTGGAGAAGTTTGCGCTTCTTGGCTTTATCATTATTCATCTCAGAGCTTGCAAAATTTATGTTGAAATCCCCGAGCAAAATAAGCTCAGTCTTAACGGGCATAGATGACAAAGATGTATTTAAATCTTGAATAAACGTTTCCAGATTCGAATCAGGTGCTCTGTACAATGTCCAGATAATTAGTTTCTTGCATTTAGGTCGGGAGATTTCGATGACACAAGATTCAGGTAAAGAAGCTCCAAGATCAGGTCTAAGTCGATAAGGAATACCATCTCGAACATAGGCCATAGTACCACCGCCTTTTTTGTGAAGACGATCAGATCTCACGCAAGAATAACCAGGAATCTGAATTTCGTTATCCGGAATCGATGGTTTGAGCCATGTCTCCGACACAGTAAAAACATCGAAGGGCTGGTTGAGCAACCAAAGTTTTAACGAGTCCAATTTAGGATAGACACTTCTTATGTTCAGATGGGCGACCTTGAGTCCTCTGAACCGCGTAAAATCTCTCACAGACAGACTTGGCGAAGCAACGGGGCCAGGATTTGTCGAGACGTCACCAGCAAGAGAGATTAGCAGTAGTGCGAAGGACGCTGAACGTGCTAAGCGACAACCAGTAACGGCGAGTTCTCTATTTGTTAGCGATGGTTTCGATGCTTTGCAAGAGCTCGACCTCCTTGAAAATTGCAAATCACTTATTTTAGGTTGGCTTAAATCTCTAGCCACATACAGGACGCTGCTATCCATGTGTCGAGTTGGAAGTGAGCGTTCTTGACGTGAATATTCGAAGAGGAAAACATATAGAAGAAGTACAAAACATAAATGGCGGGAGCGCAGTAAACTCGTGACACTCGCCGCCATCTTCTTTCTTTACAGTTCCCAAATTCCTTCACTGGGAAAGAATGCTTTAGTGCCTGGCAGCCTGAATTGATATTGATAGAATGGATAACTATATAAGTACCTAAACAGTCTAAACATAATTGATTAATAAGTCCATTTTAATTACTATTTACTGAAATATGTGTCATGCAAATCACAGTGAACAAACTTCAAACTTAAGGCAACTGAACACAACATGCTAACAACAACTGTGAACTTCTTTACTGACCCATAGGGTTGAGTATTGATGCTTCACCTTGAACAACAACAGAACTATATTTCAATGTAACTGACAATTAGGTAGCAAACTGGAAAACGTTCAAACAAAATGAACACTGGAAAGTTGTAAAAATCAGATGACTGTGGAAAGTAAAATTTTTCAACCCAAGTTTTTATATCAGAGGAGTGATTGTTTCAAGGGGATGTGGATAGTTTCTTGACTCACACCACAGAAGCTTTAACAGGTATGAGGACAAACAGCACTTGGGAACAAAGTTTTACAAGTTTAGCAGTTTGCAGTATTTATTGCATTTGTGTGTATTAAAAAAAGTTTCCATGGCTTTTGTTGACCAGTTACCAGTGCAAAAGTAGTAGTTGTTTGCTTCATCCGTGTGTGTTGTTGATGCAATTTCAGGATCACACAAAGTGTGACCGACTCCTTGGATATCTAATACCATTAATTGGGTGTTTGACTTCTTGTAGGTGTAGTGGCTGAAGGTCTCGGCCTTCATGCTTAGTTCCGAGGCTTCTTCACTACAGATTAAGCCATCATTATTGATTAGTTTCACAAAGTGCCCATCAATGAAGGTTTCTATTGTTACAAACTCATTGCCCATAGATGAGAAGAAAACTTTGTTGTACGTAAAGGTTCTTCCAAACTCTAGCACTGGTGCTTCTGCATCCATTGACTGTGCAAAGTTTCGTGCCAGAGCATTCAGTTGAACAGATTTCCTGGTGTGTGCTTCCATTGAACCGAACAGCTGAATTATACCAGGTTTCTCTCCTTCTTTGTATTTCTTTAACACATAATCTCCTTTAGGAAGGCCTGATAGAGCCTTGGCCATATATGCCTCTCTAAATGCACCTTCTGCAAACGACTTACGATGCAGCGAAAGTGTGACCGGAAAAGGATCTAACCACTTCAATTCATTGACGGCAAATTCTTCTAGATGAAGCGTGACAACATTTGTTTCTGGTTCTATAAGCTGGCCCACTTTCAACATTTGACTAAGAGAGACAGAACGCGGTATTACAGACGATTTTGTGACAGCTGTCGCCACACTATCGTACTTTCGTGGGCTAACTGGCGCACTTTTATGTAATGGCCGGACGAAGACTGGCTCCTCGGCTTTTTGCGACTTTTCATATTCCAGAAATCTGATATGAATGACCTTCGACCAGTCTTTGATCTGACTTTCATGCGTGTAAGAGGGCCCGCGTTCGCCCGCGAGAACATCACATTCGCAATTTGTTCCAAAATGCGACTTACAGGCATCTTTGATATTCTTGAAAGTTGGTTCTTTGTCGAACGGCACGAGGGTTAAAGGGCCAATGCGGTTGTACTTTTGGCACTTGCCTTGAACGTTTGCCGATAGTCTCTGCACAGTCAAGAAGCCTTCAGATGCACTGGGGCTAGCTTTATCGCTCTTTGCACCTACCCGTCTCTTTCCTTGGCGCTCCTTGTAGTCGTCCCATTGCTTACGTTTACCCGACATGATTGAAACAGAGAAATCATGCAAACATCGCTTAGGAGCAACGCAAAAGATCAGCGAAGTGCATTGTGGGCTCTGGCATCGATAGGCCATGAACAACATTTTTTTTTTTTTTAGAAAAACCTTATGGCACTGCTAGGCCAAGGAAATATTATTTTCGGTTCATTTTACTTTTGCTCAAAAATTATTTTACTTTACTTTCGATTTTTTTCGTTTAAATTTGATTTAAAGTATCTCGATAATAATTTTTTTTGTTTAAAGTTTAAAAATAAAATGAAATAACATAATAAATTACGGGGAACTTACAAGATACTACACAATTTTCTTATGGCACTCCTAGGCCACCATACTGGTGAAACAAACAATCGCTGACTGGTTTTTCTCCACCTACACAGTCTAAACACAACAAGTTTTTATCCCTATAATTTTCGGATCACTAGACTTTTAGCTAGGAAATCCGAACAGATGAAAAGTTTTTAGGGGATAAAAATATGCCTATATCTACCGTTTGAATACTAAAATACGTTCAACAGTGCTATGTTAAGTGGTTTTGAACCATAGGCGTACGGGTCGGGGGGGCGAGGCACACATGTCCAATACTCTCGACCAGATTCCAGTGGACAAAACCTGGAGTCCGACGGAGTCTAGTCGAAAAATGAAACCGGAAGTTCAGTAGAGTCACTTGAGTTACCGGAAGTTTAGTCATGACATGAAACCGGAAGTGTAAGCAATACTTAGAGGAGGGTTGGAAAGTCGTCCGATGGAGTCCATCGGATCCATTGGAAACACATCGATTCCGATGGAATCTCAGGAGGGAGAGTTGAAAAAACTGATCCCCACTCCGCGGACTACCCACTGACCCCACTCCGCGGACTACTCTACGGACTACTCCGCGGACTACTCTACGGACTAGTCCGCGGACTACCCTGCGGACTACCCTAACTAATCAACCAAATTTACTTTCACGGAGAAAAGAGTTACAAGAAGCGTACCTGCCTACAAGATCACACTTGATAATTTTTAATTTTTAAAATTTTTAAAACCTTCGCCTTCATCGAACAAGCGAACTTAAATCACCCAACTATCAAATTCACGGCCGAAATATCTGACACTGAGACTGTGTTTTTAGACACGATTGTATACAAAGGCACAAGATTCAAGGAAAAATCTATCCTTGATGTAAAGACACATTTTAAAAAAACGGAAACCTTCCAGTACACACATTTCACCTCTTGTCACCCGCCGAGTGTTAAAAAAGGATTTGTCAAAGGAGAAGCCTTGAGAATCCTACGAACAAACTCCTCAAAAACTACGTTTGAGGAAAATATTTCAAATTTCAAAATACGCTTGATTGACAGAGGCTACCCACAAACTATGATAGAAAACGTTCTATCAGATATAAAGTTCACAGAGAGGGAGTCTGCTCTCTTGAAACACAACAACAAAGAGGAAAAAGAAATATTGCCTTTCGTGACACAGTACCAGCCCTCAGTGTCTACTTTAAAAGAAGTTTTAATGAAAAACTGGAATCTTATACAAACCCAACCGTTACTTCGCCAAATTTTTAAAGAACCACCTATCATTTCCTACAAGAAAGGAAAATCCCTAAAGGACATGCTCGTTAGAGCTAAAATATAAATGTATTTATCATGGGTTATGTAACCTTTTCTTTGGGGTGTTACATGGTATGCTGTTCTGTTGCTTCATTAGCGGTAGGCTATATATATTCGAGTTGTTCTCATTTATATTCATTCGCGTCTTACGACCGTCCCTACGCCCTCAAAATTAAATACCCAGTGACCAGGGGTTTCTCTTAGACGTAGTTTTTTGCATGCTGCTATATGAAAGGTTTAGCACGTTTTGTATGTTTACTGAATCATTGTTATACGAGCATAGTTTAGATCATTTTGTAGGGTTGTTCTTCTTGCTGTAATTTTTTACATTTCCGAGTTTTCATTCTGTTTGTTGTATTATTTCCATCCATTCTGTTGATGAAGGCATAATAAAGAGGGTCGCACACGGCTCGTGTTGACACACCCCAATTGAGGTTGCTTGTTACATGATAAATGTTTTATATTCGTTTGAGCGGGGTAGCGAATTAGAATATAAAAGGTTTACACAAGGTTTCACGCCGGTATAGATGTGCGGCCTGTCACCCCTTGCATTTTCTCAGGCAAACAATTGAAACAAATTAAAAGGGATGAATATTCAACACACAATTACCGGTCATCCATTGCTGAACGGCGTGCTCTGACTTGTGGCCGATGAAGACTGGGGCGAAGCTAAAGGAGAGCTGGGTCGAGTAAAGTGGCGAAAATCAAGATGGCGGCTGTTTATCAAGTGTGATCTTGTAGGCAGGTACGCTTCTTGTAACTCTTTTCTCCGTGAAAGTAAATTTGGTTGATTAGTTAGGGTAGTCCGCAGGGTAGTCCGCGGACTAGTCCGTAGAGTAGTCCGCGGAGTAGTCCGTAGAGTAGTCCGCGGAGTGGGGTCAGTGGGTAGTCCGCGGAGTGGGGGTCAGTTTTTTCAACTCTCCCATCTCAGGAAGTCTAGTCGTGCCATGAGTCAAAACAAGCACACTGAACGTGTAACATAACTCGTTCTTTAAGCCCTAAGTCGAGAATGGCAAGCGTAACAGGCAACAGAACTCGTTCTTAAAGCTATGAGTCCAAACAAGCACGGACGTCGGTACACATAAGTCGTTCTTAAAGCGATGAGTCAAAACAAGCACGCTACACAAAAATAATAACTCGTTCTTAAAGCAATGAGCCGAAACGAGCACGCTACGCGAATGGCATAACGCGTTCTTAAACCCACGTGTCGAAACAAGCACGGTACCCACCTAACATAACTCGTTCTTTAAACCCTAAGTCCCCCAGGCCCTTTATTCGAGACGGACTGGCACGCTTAAAGCTCCGAGTCAAAACAAGCACGGTAAAGCTATGAAACGGGGCAAAAGCCCTGCGAAACGAGGACAGTACACAAGTATATGCTTCGTTCTTTAATGGTAACTATAATATGAGCTACACTTGAGTAGAATTATTAAAAGAAACATACTGGTAGGCAGTAGGCATAACATTGAAACTGACATTACAAGGATACAAAATATATGAAGTTATTGAACAGCTGAAGTTTTAAACCTGAGCAATATTGAATTATTATTTGTTTTGAAAATACTTAGTAAAAAACATTAAGTGATAAAAAGCTATATAAAACATTACATAAATCAGTGCTAGTCACTTCACACATCAACCAGCTGTAGACAGAAATTGAAGCTGGATGATTCTAGATCTCTTCCATAAGGGCCCAATTCAGAAAAATGAAAGAGATATGCTTTTTATCATATTTTTATAAACGCCAATGAAATATTGGGTGAGCTTGTGTTCGAAAACATGATATCTTCACATGTCAAAATAACAAGTAAGTTATCTTTGCATGTAGACTACGAGTAGTTCCCCATTTTTCCTCAGGGATAGTAGAGCGAGCGAAACGCCAGCGGGAGTGAAAATTACCCCACGCGCGCCTTTTCTCGCGTGGGGTGATTTTCACGCGCGCTCGCGTTTCGCTCGCTCTACTATCCCTGAGGAAAAATGGGGGACTTCACGTAGTCTACTTTGCATGTGAAAAGATCACCACTGCTATGGTACAATATAACAACTCACACCTTTTACAGAAAAAAAATTATTCATTTAATAAGTGAAATGGTTAAGTATTTCAGTGGTATAAAATAAATGGAACATATTGCATGGCCGCTCGGAAATATGAAATTTCTCTTCTCATGTTGAAACAATATTCCACTGCTTCCAGCAAGGCTTACCGTTCCTTCTCTGTCGGATTGCTATTAATCATACCTTTGTTGAGAAAAGCATGGACAAAATTCTTATAACAGGTTAGAGTTAATTTGCGTTTTTCATGTAAAATCATGCATGCCCAACCCTATTCTGCACCCTACAGGAAATATGTTGGATATATGCACGCAGTTTCAATATGTAAAGGGTGTGGGGAAACAGTGATAGATTTAGTACAGGGTATTTTTCAAAAGGGTAGCACCTGGCTATGAGCCAGGGCACAAATAAATTACAAATACTCAATCATTGTTCCAAAGACTTTCAATGCAGGATTGTAGCTTTTATGCTGAATATTAGACAGTGGTATTACATCTTAAGAAGAGACAGTAAATTCCTTTTAGCTTGTGTTTTGCTTCCCCCCAGTGTGAATAAAGAGGTGTTCTCACAACAATTTACCCATCATAACCTTAAAATTTATATAGGTCTTGTGTCCAAAAATTATTGATGTGACTTATACACAATTTTAAAGAAAGCATTCTTTGGAGCACTATCACATGGCTAGGCTTGATTTCCATGCCCTAAATGTTGTCACACATGACCTACATTGGGGAAACATAGCATCTGCGGTAACAACCACAAGCTAGTAAAGGTCTTTACTATTACTTCTCCTCTCATAACTGTACTTAACAAAAAATTTTCTTTCGCATTGTATCATGCACTGTATTTTATTAGCTTTATAGCCACTGCACTGCTTTCATCCCATTCTCAATGCCCTTGTCAAAGACAACTTTGAAGAAGAGGAAGAGTGAGCACAAATATTCAGTACAGGGGGCCAGAGGAAAAGACAAAAAAACCATGTAACATTGATGTAAAAATTGCAAAAATAATTATGTTCCAACTAACCAATCACTTCCTGCTATCTTACTATTTAAAAGCTTTCCCAATATTTCCCCACCCAAATGAAGCCAGTAACAGTGTCCATTGAAAGAAAAAAAGGGTAGCAATAAAAGCGAATAAAGAAGGGAAAGCGAAATTTGTGACTGCAGCTGTGTTACTTTGAAACCACGAAACCATCTCATGCTTTCTATGCATGCCCCAACTTTTGAAAATAATATTTTCAATTTGCATCTGTAAGTGAACGCTGTGAACTACACGGCCTTTAAACAGTCTTCTGGTAAGATTTAGCTCATAAGCCAGACAGTGACTAGAAAACAAAGCCACTAGCTTCAAAACAAGTTTCTCAGCAAAATTCTCAGGAGAGGAATGGGATAAAAAACAAAACAAAAACAACAAAACAATTACGAGCTGAACTAAAAGGATAACTATTACAAAGGGGACTCAGGAATGAAAAAAGGTTTATCAGACTGCTTTGAAGGGGCTGGGCTCACTTGTCCGTTTTCATCAGCCAGCTCTAGGAACTCCCACACCTGGAGCTGACTGATGCCTGGCCTTTCCAAAGCTTCCAGCAAGGCCCGTCCCTTTGCCCTTCTTTCACCTGTCACCATCTGTGCCTTCTTCAGGAATAGCCGCCTTCTGCAAATAAGACCTGACTTGTTATCTTTATTGACAGAATTGAGAGGCGGGATAACAGCTTTAGTAGGTACAGGAGAGATTTCTGATCGTTTTTTGAGATATCCTCCTTGTTCCTAATGTCATTGGGGGAACCAGACCTGATAGGTTTCTTCACGTCCTCATCTCTCTTTACCTATGAAAGATTGCAAGAAAAAGGTATGACAGAGAAAACAAAATTAAATAAGGTGGCTTGACTGGATTTTTCAGGGGGGATACCTTCCAAGTTTAAGCATTAACTACATCAGCATGACTAAAGATATGGGAAAAGGCTACCACAACATTACTGTATTATATAAACATGAAAATTTCTTATTATCTAGGTTTTATTGCAAATGGAGTCGCCATGGCAACCTAATGAAACCAATATGTTTTTTTATTTATTTTTGTGTTTCTCTGTACCAGGAGTGTTTTTTAGAAATGGCTTAAGGGAGTATGTACCTGCCATAATTGCTTCAATTATGGCAAAGTTTGAACAAATTCTGTGATAGCATTTTGGAAATATTTTGAAACAAGTTTTTAGAATCATAAAAACAGTGAAATAGCATGCTATATATCCACACAATTAGCTAATATGTTAAGAAAATGTTAAGCTTTCAAAGCACGGTTTCATCTCATAATGATTTGATTCCATTGAAAACTGGGTACAAAAAAAAGAGGGGAATTGCTCTGGGTGATCGCGAGTGAGGAGAATTTTATTAACCTGCATTCAGCTGCTTTTGTTACAGTTTTTGCACATAATTTGGTCCATGCCTACAAATTTCACATTATTCAAAAAACCACGTGATAAATTTTTTCATAAACTTATCAATCTCAAGGTCAATTGTTAATAAATATACCCTGCAAGTTTCAAGAACATTGAAAACAGTGAAGGCTTTTAAAAAGGGCCTCCAATATAACCAGGGTTGTCAGAAAGTTTTGAAGTAGACGACTGAGTTGTCAAAGTAAGCAGCCAGTCCAGGGATATTTTATTTAAAAAACTTCATCTGCAAAGAAATGCCAAGCAGAGTAACCGGCCGATACTAACTAAGTAGGCGGCACTTTTCACCGGCAGCCGGCTACTTTTGACAACCATGTATAACCAAATTTTCCCTTAGTGAGTGTCCTCATTATTCAGTGGCATTTTTTTCAAGTTTCATATATATGCACATGTACAATTAGCAAAAGAAATAAATTTACATTTAAAAGAACTCTAAATTACTTTCCAAAGAAATATCCGGAAAATGCTAATAATTGCCTTGTGTCATGGATAGCAGTGAGAATCGAAACGGTAAACATCACGGATCATCATGTAGGATGTAATACAACTAACTACATGTACGAGAGAACTACTGGAGAACTGACAATTTGACTAACAATAGACGACTGTTTAACTGTGACATTGGATAATAGATCGAAACGCACCAATTACTGATTACGAGTCTTCATAGCCAATAACATCACGGCTTAACTGACAGACGACCAATAACATTGCAACGTAATTGACCAATCAGATCAATAACCAGAGTATAATACCATCAACTGACGTGATACAACTCACTTTGACTCTGAAGATGACTACCGCACAGGTTGTCGAAACTTCAGTCACTGTCAACAACAACAGTGCTATTCAGGACTATGTTCACCCGGATGATCAAACTCAACCTGCTTTTGAAATGACTCCTGGGTTCAAACCTTTCACAATTAATTATCTTACTTGGGTTACAACATCACAGCAACTTTTAGAAAGAGTTGCTGTGATTTTCTTAAAAGATTAGCTAGTTGTGTGGATAGCATGCTATTTCTCCGCTATGATTCTTAAAACTTTGTTTGAAATACACTGTATTTCCAAAATGCCTTAATTGAGGCAATTATGGCAGGTACATAATCTCTTAAGCGTTTTCTTAAAAACACTCCTGGTACTGAGAAACACAAAGATAAATAAAAAATGTAATGGTGTCATTACATTGCCATGGTGACTCCGATAATTGCAATAAAACCCAGATCATAAGAAATTTTCATCTTTATATAATACAGTTGGGGTAACCTTTTTCCCATGGATATCTTTACTCATGCTGACATAGTTAATGCTCAAACTTGGGGGGTATCCCCCCTAAATCCAGTCAAGCCACCTTAATTCTGCCTCTGTTCAACAAACTCTTAAAATAAAATTTTTAACAATTCCAAAGTCAACAGTTACATGAATTACAGTACCTCAATGTAACTATTTTCTTTCTCTCTTTTTCTCTTGAGGGCATGACAAGTCATAAGAGGCCCAGTAGAGGTCAAATATCTGACATAAAGAGGACATAGCTTGATCATCTTGTTTTGGCTTGAATGTGTTTTCTAAAATAACATAGAAGAATTCCTCACATCAGATGTTGCCAGAGAGTTTCTTTTTCTATCTGCTTTTACTCACTGCCATAAGAGTTTCTGACTTGCAAAACAAACCCTAATACCAGACTCAGTTTGATTGGAGGGGGAGGGTGATATTCTGCAGATTAATAATTTTGTTGGAAAAAAGTTTTGTAAGAAAATCTCTCTCTGATCATGAGCAAAAAATATAGTATCAAGGTCATTTCATGCCAACATAATTACTGAAATTTGTTTAACACCTTCTGGTAGTTAATTATTCAAAATCGAGACAAACTTGCAGAAATTATATTCTATACCTGATGCTAAATGTGGTGTATGTGCTGTAGCTGAAATGCATTCTTGTCTTAAATCAGAGCTTTCTTTAGACTAATTTTTCTGTGCTGGAGACTTTCATTCTATTCCTCTAAACTACAATGAACAAGTTATTACTAGTGTTGTTGTAATAATAAACTTTTAAGAGTATCCTTTCACTAAAATCTGTTATATTTGATTGTTGCATTGTCAAATAGAAGTCCATGACAGAAAATAGCATTGTGTACATATTTATGTTGCAGATTGGGTTCTCCCCACTTTGTTCAGGTATAGCAGATAACAAAAAGTAAATACTTCATGGAAAATGGAATAAGTTTGAGGGCATTTAAAAAAGATCATTATTTTCGATTCAACATATTTTGCTTTTTTTGATTGGTTGCCCATGGGAAAATTTAACCTGAGATCAGGTCCAATTTTAGCGGTTCTCAGAGCATGATCTCAGGTTAGGGAAAATTGGAATTTTAGGTGACATCTTTATTGCCTCTAAAAATATTACATGGCCATGGTTATATTTCCACTCGAGGGGTGTAATTTGCAGGTTGCAGGTCAGAATTTGGAAAACATTACAATGATGTTTTGGTGATATCATATTCTTCACAGGGTCACGCAAAACCAGAAATATCAGATCTCAGTTCTATAAATTGATTCTTTAGTCCCAGGTCTTTCAAGGCAAGAAGGAAGGTTTTAAAATTGTCAGATCAGCTGATCTCATCACTCCTGCCAAAGCTAGCATATATAGTTAAAGAAAAGACCGGTTCCTTGTCACTATCATTGTCTGCCGGACCTATGATAAAAAAGGAAATTACACAGCCAAGGTGACCCAATTTATAAGTGCACTCGACTAAACGCACAATAAAGTTTCATCTAAGTTTAAAAGCAAAAACAAATTTCACTGAAACCCATGTTGGATGGATGTTGTGGATAGCCAGCACCATTCGTTATTCTTTTTTTTTTTAAGTGTAAAGCGACAAGACAAAACAAAAATATATGGTCTCGAATTCCAACTGAGCTTGAGAAATTCTGATTTGTAGTGCAGCATGGTAGTATGGCCAGAATTGAATGTAAAACTTGCCTCTTTGTATAAAGAGGGAATCGCAAAATCTAACTCCCTCCAAACAATAAAATTTATTTAAAACCTTCCTTCTTGCCTTGAAAGGTCTGGAACTAAAGGATCAGTTTACAGAACTGCAATTTGAAATTTCCAGTTTTGCATGATCCTGTCAAAAATATAATATCAACAAAACATCAAGGGCATAGCTAGGAATTTTCAAAGGGGGGATCACAGCATGTCACACCCAGGGCACTTTTGCATGTAGTTTGGGGTGTGGATTAATTTATGGTGAGTGTTTTGGACGTCTAAATGTAAGTTGGGCGTATTTCTACCAATGATAATGAGACTGTTGTTGACGGTGACTGATCAGTGGAATAGCCAGAGGAGTGTTCGAGGGGTTCCGGAACCCCCCTTAGGCTGCAGCACTAGGTATAATTTTAAGAGGAATGAGATTTTAGCTTTTAAAGAAAATAAGAAGAAAAAAAAATAAAAAGCATCACATTCTATTTCAGGGGTTACATATGTTGAGGTTTAATCAGTCTTTGCAGTAGTCTTTTTTACTTTAATTCTATTACTGTGAGGAAGATCATACGTGGCCCCTGTGTATACAAGCCTGCAATGTGTGATTCAGCACCTTTGTTGGTCTAGATTGCTTTCAATTGCATATTGTAATGGTTTGACTATGAGACAGCTTAATAGAAACTCGGTAGAGGCATAAAAGTCAAAAGGTAGAATGAAATCAGCCTTGACGTTTGCAAATCAGTCTGAGGAAATTGTCTGAAACTGGGGCACAAACACTAACAGCATGGCAAACTGCCTAAAACATACAGTATTCAGGAATTCATTATATGCCATACAGGTTACCCAATGCACTGCCTTTTCCTTACATAACAGCTACTCAGTATCAGGCTCCGAAAGCGAGACACCAATGTCTATTAGGATACTATCAGCTCTAATTTTCATGTGGCGGCTTTTTTGTTGGCAGTGCAAGTGTTTCAAAGAGGAAAAAGACCTTTCTAGTGGTGCTGCGTATTTCAAGTACTACGTTACTTAGCCTGCATAGCAGGCACCTGGAAGTAGTGAGCGCAAGAAAGAATGGGTGTGCGAGAAGGAGACACGCGAAGGGTCTTCCTCTCCCCTCGCATGTCTCCCTCTGGTGCGCCCGTCCTTTCTTGCGTCCACTACTTCCAAGCACCCGCTACGCAGGCTATACATTATAACAAATTACATCAGGGGCACCCAACGGCATTTTTCGGGAAAATATCTGTTCGGAAGACGATTTGAGATCTAGAATTTTCGGAGCATTTGTTGCAAAATTTCTTGCTTGCCTAGCTCTCCTGGGATTTTCGAACATCTACAAAATGGTATAATTACCCATTTTTAAGGGATTTTGACCCTAAAAAAGGCCACCTAGAATTTTCAGGAGCGTTTTCCTGGCTGAAATCTTCGAGAAGGTAAGTTTTTATCCCTATAATTTTCGAATCACTAGACTTTCAGCTAGGAAATCCGAACAGAGGAAAAGCTTTTAGGGGATAAAAATATGCCTATATCTACCGCTTGAATACTAAAATACATTCAACTATGCTATGTTAAGTGGTTTTGAACTATATCCTCGTTGGGTGCCCCTGTTACATCAGCAGAACATGAGCGACGGCTTAGCCCATTGCACAGACTTAAAAAGCAATTGGCGACGACCATGACTGAATCGAGAGTCTGGTACTCTTAGTCTATGATGAACATTGCATTATGGATATGGACCCTGAGGCTAATAATTGACACCTTTGCACTGAAGTGTCCATGATCTTTCCTTCTTGCTAGTACCCTAACTGAGTAAACAGCAAATCACAGGACTACAGTGTGTGTTTTAATGTATTCCACGATAATGAACATATATGTTGTAGTTACATTTCTATACCCAAAAACAAAAGAAAAACAAAAATTACCTGAGATAAAAAATTAACAATCTACAACATAAACACTATCTCTTCACTGGAAGCGAAAAAAAGCTACCTTCATATGGCACCGTTATTAGAAATTTGTGCTCAGAATCACAAAACGAAATTTCAGACGACCTAATGTATTAAAACTTCCCTGGAAACCCTCTGAAGATTTATTGTCAATCTAGACAAAAATACCACATTAGGAACCCCTGTATGCAAAAATGCTGGCTACACTCCTGCTGATTGTTTCGACAACCAGTGCGATAGTCATCTTCAGAGTCAAATACTTTTTGTATTACTGAATTAGAGTCAGGGCAGCAAAAAATCGTACTTTTAGCTTGTAAAGTCCTTGTTATGTAAGCCGTTCCTTTACAAAAGATGTGCCTTTACCTTTAAACTCCTCCATCTACGTTGTCAGCCAGACGATGAAAACATAAAAAAATGTAAAATTGACATTTGACATACCCAAGCAAAGATCAAATTCACAATTTACCACAAAATAGTGTGTCAAATACCTGGGGTGGGGGGCAGGGGGGATGTTGAAATTTTCAATTGATCAGCACATAAGGTTTACGCTTCATTAATATGCTTTTATTATGAAAAGATTCGTCATTTTTAAGGAACCAAGGAGTTCCAAACCATTTCATAAAAGAACCTAGACTTGCATAATTATCATCACTCGGATAAGTAAATGTTAAAAACTACACTTCAATACCAGCTCTAACACATTATAATGAATTGCCAACTGGTCTACTTGCATGTACTTGCATGCAGTGGTGCGTATAGTAACTGTAAGTACATGCAGATAATAAATAGTGGTATTTTCCTGGCTACTTACTTTTGGATCAAAATCTCAGGCAAAAGACATCTCTTTCTGAGGGATGCCAAAGTCCTTCTGACGGAATCCATTTGCAACACACCTCGCTCCTTCTAAGGATACCAAACCCCTTCTGAAACGTCTCCTTCGGAGGGATGCCAAAATCCTACTGAGAGATTCCATTTACGAGTTTGAAAATAGATAACTCCGTCGATTCTTCCCTCGGAGGAATTCCAAATTCGCACTTCAGGTTACGTTTTTGCTTTCTTATGCTGTGATTTAATATCGAAAGATTCCACATTTTCAAGGAACAGTGGAATTTAAGATAATTCCATATGCCTTTTCCTAGCCGTTCGAATTCTTTACTCGTAAATTCTTTTAGAAAGTCAATGATCGAAAGATGCGCCATCTTGGCCATTTTGTCGACCAGGGAACTCTTGTTTCTAGTCCCCTCGATCGCATCCTTCGCGTTCCCAACAGTTCGCGTTACCTGATCCTGTAGCACGCTCACTTTGTCAAATCTAATTGACTTGTTTCACTTCTCCTGGAGTATAACAACGAACTAACATATCGAAATTCGGGAGCTCGACGAATAGAGAACGCATATCGCTACCGCCATTCGCTACACAGATATTGTTATACTGAATTATCTCAAATACGAGTTCGCTTTTAAAAAGAAATTACCTCATGATGCGATGCAGCTTTTGATGGATGATCGGACTTCACTAGCCTTTTCTCGCGAACCAGACAATTAAGATTACACACCCATTTTCCCGACCTCTTATACACCTCTCCACTGCAAAAGACTGATGCAGTAGACTCCGTTTCACACTCTTCCACCTCGTTCAACATGATGACAATTTTTGACCTGACGTTACGAATAGAAAATGTTCTTCTCCAGGCATTCGAATCTATTCGAATCTAATAGATACAATGGCTTCCATTGGAACGCCTTTTCACCCCCTTATACAACAGGAGTGGAATTTTCTAAGTCTCTCACGAATAGAAAAATGTACTTTTCCATCGGAATCTATTCGTTTCCAATGGATCCGATGGACTCGATCGGAACGACTTTCCACCCCCTCATGGCATGAGTGGAATCCATCTAACATTAGTGAAATCATTCTAAGTCTCTAACGAATAGAAAAATGAACTTTTCCATCGGAATCTATCGTTTCCAATGGATTCGATGGACTCCATCGGAACGACTTTCTACCCCCTCATCCAACATGAGTGGAATCTTATTAAGTCTCTAACGAATGGAAAATGAACTTTTCCATCGGAATCTATTCGTGTCCAATGGATCCGATGGACTCCATCGGAACGACATTCTACCCCCTTCATCCAACATGAGCGGAATTTTTCTAAGTCTCCCACGAATAGAAAAATGAACTTTTCCATTGGAATCTATTCGTGTCCAATGGATCCGATGGACTCCATCGGAACGACTTTCCACCCCCTCATCCAACATGAGCGGAATTTTTCCAAGTCTCTCACGAATAGAAAATGAACTTTTCCATCGGAATCTATTCGTGTCCAATGGATCCGATGGACTCCATCGGAACGACTTTCCACCCCCTTCATCCAACATGAGCGGAATTTTTCTAAGTCTCTCACGAATAGAAAATGAACTTTTCCATCGGAATCTATTCGTGTCCAATGGATCCGATGGACTCCATCGGAACGACTTTCCACCCCCTTCATCCAACATGAGCGGAATTTTTCTAAGTCTCTCACGAATAGAAAATGAACTTTTCCATCGGAATCTATTCGTGTCCAATGGATCCGATGGACTCCATCGGAATGACTTTCCACCCCCTCATCCAACATGAGCGGAATTTTTCTAAGTCTCTCACGAATAGAAAATGAACTTTTCCATCGGAATCTATTCGTGTCCAATGCATTCAAACACTTGGTAGGACTTTACACCACGAAACTTCCGGTTTTCCGATGGAAAGCAAGAGGATACGACTGGATTCTGGTCGACAGTATTTTCCTTTTTATTTTTATTGTTATTTTGAAGAGATAAATATTTTATATTTTATTCTGACAAAAATCCTGACGTCGGTCGGAGTAATAATCAAGTTACATTCTCTCGAGACATAGGTTGCCTAGCACGTGATGAGTTTCTGGTTATTAGGAAAGGGTATCACACGTTGATATTTCGACTGGCCAATACCAGTCTTCATCAGGTTTATATCAGGTTTTTTACTGTTGAGCACTGTATTGCACTGCACTAACTGGAATGGGCTCTTTCCAGTCCTGAATTGATTAGAATAAACTTCCGCATATCTTAATAGAATCATCTCCCGCTCGTAGAATAGTGTATGGCAGATAGCATCAGCAGTGGATCTGAAAATGAAAAAGAGGCTGACTAGTTCTCAATTCGATAACGGCCAAACATCAAGATTTTCGTTTTTTACCATATTTCTAACGATGAAAACTTCATTCCAAAATATCCCAATAACACTCTCACAGTTTCCGTTTTAACTTCACGAACATCGAGGCGACTATTTGAGGAAAAAGTTTCCGTGAACGATTTTGTAAGAACAGTTCCCTGTGCCGAGAAATATTACTGCAAGTAATATAGGCATGGCGTCATTTCGTTGCTATGACAACTCCGATGTCATTGCCTTCCTGATCATGACAAATTTTCATCTTTATCTAATAAAACTGTGGTGGCAATTTTTCCAAATGTTTGCCTTATATGGCGACCTAGTTATGCTCAGAATTGGGAGGTACTGACCCTAAAAAACTGTTACAGTATCGAGCCACTGGCCTCTGTTGTTGCATCGTATGGCCCTCGTTTCTTTTCGACTGTACGTTTCGGAAAAATTCGGGCAACTTGCGAGAAGTTTTTGGGCAAATGGTTTACCGCCCCCCCTGGCAAAAAATTTCCCGTACGCCTATGTTTTGAACTATATCCTCGTTGGGTGCCCCTGACAACCGAACCTGAATTCAGTTTGACAGTAACATTATTAATTAATTAACACTGATCAGGTTTTTATTGTCTGCTCCATTTCAGTTTTACTGTCTCCGAGTCTCTTTGGTAAAGGAATCTGTGATTCAAGTAAGTAAAAATATCTGGTCACGATGAATTGAAAACTTCAAACGTTGCAAGTAGAAGTGAATTAGGACGGTAGCCATTAATTATTAATATTTATAAAAACATCCTTTATTACATATTGTATCTTCTGCGTAAAAACGAGGATACTATTGTTAAACAAGCCTTTCGTACTTCGCTAGAACTTCACTGTAATGGTAAAAATAGCTTTTACCATAATCTTATGAAAATATCTGAATATTATGACCTCCCTGATTTTGATCCTATAATAATTTAAGTGAAGCTAAGATCAAACACTATATAGATATAATAAAACAAAAATATATTGCATATTGGCAACATACAATCCATCATTCTAAGAAACTACAATTTTGCAGCTTATTTAAACATGATTATAAAACTTCAAGTTATCTAGACTTAATTAGAAATTCTGCTAATAGGAAAGATTTAGTGAAAATTCGTATAAGTAACCACAAACTCATGATTGAAACTGGAAGATATAATCAAACTTCCCGCAACGATAGATTCTGCCCTATTTGTAACTCTGGTATAATTGAAGACGAATTTCATTTTCTCTTCCATTGTCCAAAATACTCAATCCCAAGGGAGAAATTCTACAATCAAATCCAACAAAATTTTGTCGACTTTAATCAGCTATCTTACACAGAATTCAGTAATAATTAAATTGATGAATTCACAGAATTTTTCCGTAAACTCACATTTGTTGAAATTTGTCTCATTATGTAATGATTTACGTAATAATTTGTTATCAAATCATGCTGATGACACTTGATTGACTATAGTAATCATTGCATTGCATTATCATTGTTATGATTTGTTTGTTTGTTTGTTTGTTTGTTTTTTTATGTTAAAGCTTTTGCAATACTGTAACTACATAATTATAGTCATGCAAATAAAGCTTATGTTGTTGTTGTTAAACGATAGCGAGGACACCAAAATGATATTTGTTGGCTTCACACTAGAGCTTCAAGTATACTTATGTTTACGAGTGTACTTGGATACTTGAAACCTACTTTGAGCTTGGGCTAAAATGTACCTACTTCAACTTTACTTGGTGACCAATGAAACGTTCGCAGTTCAAAGAAGCCGAAGTTCGCTCTTAAGTAATATTGGACTACACCACACTTAAGAACAAACTTGACCAATAAGAAATGGGAGCCATCATGTGCACGATGTGCACGTACAGCGGTTCCAAGATTCACTGACTTCTAGTAGTATACTTTGTCAACAAGTGTGAAGCCGCGTTTTCTACAGAGCGACTTAAAATTTCCAAGTGCACTTATCAAGTGCTTACTTGAAACTAACTTGTCTTCTAGTGTGAAGCAACAATAAACATAAATCTTAATCTTCTTTTCTTCTTGTGGCTATGCATGCCTTGAGGTCAAGCGCAGGCGTGCATGGCGTGAACAAGCAGAAGCCAACGTATAAGCAAAAAAAAAGAAGAAACTGGTTTGATATTTTAGTTTGGGTGCAATGTAAGGGAATCCATGAAAGTCTGGATTCGTCGCCGTGGATTCCGGATTCCAAACACTGGTTTTCGAATTTGTAAGTGGAATTTGGATCCCGGATTTCAATCATTAGCGAGATTTCGGATTCCTTGAGCTGTATTCCGGATTCCACAGGCAAATACTTTCTGGGTTCCGGATTGCACAAGTAAAAGTTTCTTGGATTCCGAAATCCGGATTCCCTTACGGCTCATTCGCTGGCCATTCCAAGACCTTCTAAAGCACCAACCATACAGTCAATTAGTAGCATTCCATAACCGGTAGTAACTCCACAGAGCAACTTAGGGACGGACCATTAGAAAAATAATGAGGGGGGGGGGGGGGGGGGGGGTGGGGAATTTTCAGCTTGCACGAATTTTTTTTTTTCGCTCACTAAATAAATAAATAAGTAGAGTGTCTTTATAAATTACATATCTTATGTTACATTTAAATATAACAATGTCAGTGGGCTAAAGTATGTAAGATTAGTATATACATAGAAAGAAATACAGAAATCGAATACAGAAAGTACACTATTTACAAAGCTACATTATACTTAAAGACAATTCTATTAAAGAATGTATTCTTAAAGCCGTCGGTGTGAATGGCGGGCATTGCGGGAGATTTATTCCTCAAGTTGTATCTTGTAATCTTAGTCTCAGGGAAGTTAGCTCTAAGAGGGTGGTTCGGGATACTAGAAACCTTCCTACAAAATCTATGATCTTGCACTTTAAGTAATTCACCTATCTCTAGTTTCTTGGATATGTATCTGCGTTTAGGGAGCGGTCATTAACTATTGGGGGGGGGAGGGTCGGTATTATTTCAAAGGTTAGAGCCCAAAAATGTTAGCCCCTCTCAGGTTAACAGCCCAAAGATCTTGGCCCCCTTTAAAATGTGAGCCCAAAAAATTGTAACCCTCCCCTGTGAAAAACTTTTGATTTTTTTACGAACGTTATTTTGAGACAATTATTTCACTGGAATAAGAAAAAAGTGTTACTATTTTAATACACTATTTACAAAACCCAATGGTTCACCAAGTAAAGGGAACCCGTACATTAAACAGCCCCGTTGTTACTCATTGAATTCCTGTTTTGTAGTCAATTTCAAGAGTGAACAAATTGTGCGTATTTAATAACGGATCAGCGAGAGCTGTCTCTATTCAAGAGAAGTCCGCAGCTCTTGCTCGACCCCTCCAGGTCCTGCAAGTTCGGCCATATCGTGTGGTGTGCAAAAGATTTTCAAAGTTATTTTCCTGCTGGACCGATTCGTCTTCCTCCTGGTCCTCATCAGAATCCTCACTGATGTCATCATCGCTATCATCCTCTCCGATTTCGTCCAAGACACCATCATCATTGCCATCATCAATGTCATCATCAACATCATCGTCACAATCGCTGTCATCGACATTTTCGCTACCTTCAATTATCTTCTTAGCAATGTCTATGGTTATGAGGTCTATTTTTTCTTGCTTCAGTGCTCCTTTGGAATGCTTTAGCTTCCTTTCCATGACATACAGGTCTAAGATCTTAACTTTCAGTTTCTTTAGCGTTCCTTCTCTATGCGGCGAATAGACAAAATCAAGCAAGCGTGAACAAG
>OZ037784.1:33827319-33829819 GCA_964035525.1 Porites cylindrica | reverse complement strand
AAACACTTAGAAGACGCGGGTCACGAATTCCAAAGTAAAGGTTATGATCTTATTATTTTTCCGTGACGAACTCCTGGTTAAAAATAAGTATGCAAGATATTACAGAGGTAAACACTTCTTCGAGTTAAAAAAATATAAAACATACCTTGCTTGTTGTATGTCTTTGATAAAAAAAAAAAAAAGACAAGATCCGTCAGAGAGTGTTTCTCCTGCCTACGCTATGGCGGTCAAGTAATCTGATTTTGCACGTACAAATTAATGAGTTCATTGTTCGTCCATGGTGGTTTATCTTTAATTTCTTGGTCCTTGATTTCAAGGTTCTTCTAGCCCCATGTAAGGGAATCGGGAATCCGGCAAAGATTTTGCTTGTGGAATCCGGAATCCCTGGCTTTAGAGTCCGGAATACAGTTCAAGGAATCCGTACACCCACTTACGATTAGAATCCAGAATCCAAGTTTCACTGATAAAGACCGGAACCAATGCCTGGAATCTGAAATCCACAGCCTGGAATCAAGAATCCAAGACTGTCTTGTGTTCCCTTAAACGGGCGGTTTAATAGTGTTACTCTCCTGGATTTCCTTAACAATTCTCTCTTGCTGGAAATTTCCCTTTTAGTTACCCAGGCCTTACTAAATATGGGAAATGGTAATTAGATTTATCCAGTTAAAATTCCCTGGCACCAGGGAAGCAGGCTATTTAGTAAATGGAATGTAACTATCTTTTCTTTTAGCTTTGATATAGAAGAATGCAAAAACTGTGATTGTGACAAATTGACCTACAGTAGCAGTTATTTCGGTATTACTACCAGCAACGCAAAATGTGTAAGAAGAACCTCTAGGTACCAGGAAGCTAGAAACATGCAAGAAGGAGACGCAGATCCCGAAGATGATGAGAACGGACGAGATATTTGGTTCCGTTTTGTTTCTGATGACACTGTTTTTTACAAAGGATTTAACTTGTCCTATATCGTCAAATCCAGGACGCGTAAGTTAATCCCTTTTCTATCCCTTTTTCTAGTAATTAATAATCCGGAAAATTTCAAGTTGTAGAATATTTCGAAAACATAAAGTAAAAAAGCAAAAGTACTGCTCAAGTAGTTTCTTACATTAAATAAAGATTAACCACCGACCAGACTCAGGAAGCTCGAAGTACATACAAAAATTACCCATGATGTCTATCCTGAATTTTGGTGCGAAATAACAGCGTTAATTTATAGTTTCAAAAAACATTTTCGGCTACGAAAAAAGGGATAGAATGCGGCTAGGTAGTGTAGAGCTTGAAAAAAAGTGCCGAAGATTTTGCGCTTTACGTAAAGACTCTGTTGCTTTAAAGCCCTTTAGAGCAGTATTGCATCTTTCCCACAAAAGTGACAATTTTACACTTTACTACCCCTCCCTTGGGGGAAATCCTTGTTAACTCCTAGACTATGGGAGCCACGTGACCAACTGTAACCGAGGTCTTTTCTCGAAGAAGAAAGGGATAAGACCCTAGGATCAAGGTTGTCTGATAAACATTGCGTGTTGCATTTGTCGTATCACTGAAAAAACCCTTTTCATAACTGTTGTGTAAAGACTATCCAAAAAAAGGTCATTTGTAGCCTCCGCTTCTCCTCCTACTTCCTATTTAGTTGTCAGATTAAAAATGATTTCTTTAAGGGGTCATCAAGTAAAGATTCAACCACGCACAGATTGGTCTCATTTAGTGTTTATATTAGGGGTTTAATTTAAACCCTCTGAAGGGGAACCGGACCCCAATCCCATGGGAAGTTCTCCCCTAGATGGAAATCAAGTATCAAGCCTCAATCGAGAGAGTGGATACAAACTAACATCGATCTACTTGGACATGAAATTTATCGCGGGTCATCAAAGTCTTTCATGGTCACTTGACCCGTATTCAGACCATGCTTTGCCTTGTTTCGTGGGGTGGGGGGACTCGGAGGCCTCTATAATTTTTACAGAATAATTTGCTAATCATTTCCAACCTCTAGGTATAATTTTATTGACCTTATGTCGTAATGTGACGTCGTTGTGACGACATAATTTCTTGAATTTAATGGCAGTGCCCAATTCCATCCAGTTTCCCCTAAAAGTTGCTGTAAAGCGAAAACCACTTAAAAACTGAAGTAAGGTGTCTGATAAAATCGATCATGAAGCTAGCTAAGAGCAGTGAGGTCAAGATAACGTAATTAATTGTTAAGAAGAAACTGGAAGCAAATTCCATCTTGAATCAGCCATTTGAATTAATCAATAGAGCATTCAAATTTGAGAAATTATGGGATAGGTTTGCATATCCAAAAAGACTAATAAGAAATATGTTTACTTGCCAAAAATAAGCCTGGTAGTGCAAATTGGCGGGAAGAAATAAGTGCCGTTTTGCCCCGGTGACCAAAGACAGATCTTCCCTGAAATTGACCTGGATCGCAACGTTACGATCCAGGCCTGTTTTAGAAGGATTTTTGTAACGTCATCACTTGTCTTATCTATTCTGCATGCATTCCATT
>OZ037784.1:33814819-33822319 GCA_964035525.1 Porites cylindrica | reverse complement strand
CTCAGTTTATGTAGGCCCTGTCACTGACATATGCCTAGCTACTAGCAGAAACACTTTGTCATTCTTATGCAGGGCTTAACAATAAACCTTGATGCTTCAGCCATAAACTGCGTCTAATATTCAAAATATATCACCGATATTAGGGGGCCTCTTAAAGGACCTTTTATTAAAGTTTCCTAAAGATCAAATTTCCCTAACCTTTCATATAATTAAGAAAGGAATCGAGGGGAACCCTTCCTTTTCAAACACCTGAATTTGCCAAAGATTCCCTTTTTGGACGGAAACATCCCGTACAGGCCACTTTAAGGGAGGGGGTACCCCCTCTCTCCCCTGCATCAAGCATGCAGACTCAAAAGTTGTATTAAAATATTTTGAGGGCTATATTCAGTGAGAAGCTACGCGTCTGACATGGCGAGACGAGATCGTTTATGGATATAGTAACAAAAATTGTTGACCATTTTGTCGTAGGCATGTTTCCATTATTTAGTGTGAGTTTACATACCCGGCAAGAGGAACCAGACAGTTATATTTACGTGTTGCGTGGACCTCTACATTCAAACAGTTTATCCTTGCAGCGATACCTGCTACATCCTCTGCAGAACAATTATTCAGTGCGTTACGGAGATTAAGAACTTACCTTCGCAGCACCATGGGGCAACAACGTGTCAGTAACATCGCACTTATTAACATTGAAACGGCATATGCCAACTCTGTAGTCAACAATAACGTGATTCGTATCTTTGACATCTTCGGCCGTCGTCTTTTTAAATTTCGATTCTGTAGATTTATGATAATTCATCAATAAAACTGCTTTAGTGGGCACATTTCCATCTTTTATCATGAAAGGTAAAAAGATTTGCATCAGGAAAGGTTACAGGGCGAGCGGGAAAACCGTGAACACTTGAAATAGTTCAAGAATGTTTATTGTGTTAAGACCAATCATAGCAAGGCTCAGGAGCCTGCGAGCAAGCTCTCCGGGGCGCTCTGGCGGAAAGGCGGGAAAAGGAAAGGGGGCTTGCAACTACGTCTCTGAAATTTGAATATATGCATCGAAAAAGTCAATGCGAAATGCTGATTGGCGGAGATGACATTAGTAATGACGTCATTACCCTTGGTGCGTGCTTTCACGCGTTTTTCAATGTTTGTTTGATTCTTGCTCGTTTCCGCTTCGCGCTGATTGGCGGAAATCTGACAGCTCAGTCGACGGGGAGCCACACAGGAATTGGAGGCGGAATTCAAATTCCCTCCGATTCCCTCCCCGCCCCGCCACCAGAGCGCCCGGGAGAGCTTGCTCGCAGGCTAGCCACAAAACCACAAACTAATTGACGTAAAAGGGTGTGTTCCTTTCGGTGAATACAAAAACGGATTTTAGATCTTAAAAACGGATTTCGCGTTCCTTTCGCCAAATTTAAATCCGGATTTTTGATCTGGTGAATCCTTTTTGAAAAAGGATTCATTGGATTTGAAATCCGAAGAATCCGAATCCAGATTAACGGATTAGTGATTTACGCTGTTCCATTCACAGTGGATCCGAAATTAGTCAGATGATCCAGCGGTATTTCTAGTTGAAGTATTCCCGTAGAGTTTCCTAGTTACTGCCATTTGCCGTAAAACATCTGAAAACACTGGAAGATTGTTCCTGGTACAGTAAAATTGCCATGGGCTAGCCATTTGTCGCTTAAAAACACAAATAAGTAAAAGGGACAAATGAACTGCTATCTTTCTACAAACTCGCTTGTAGACGCGATAGGCACTCGATCGTGTTAGAACCTTTACATAATTTTCAACTTTTTAAAACGCGCTTGTTTCTTCAATCAATCAATCAATCAATTTATTAACGTCAATACGTGGGATGGGGTTGCCCCGATCATCCGAGTCAGAGGCTCATGTATAAAACGCACGACAATAAAAATACTAACTCAAGAAAGATACAATGCATTTGAATTAAAAATAATTTAAAAAGATCATAAATGTATGAAAACAAATAACAATATTATATCCGTGAATGCACAAAGCTACACCCACCCGAATCCCACAGAATTAACTAAAAACTAAAAACCGTAAGAAAAAGTTTAAATCCCTAAGGGGGAAAAAAAACAGATCTGCTTATGTTCCATCGTCGCTTTTCGAACTGTCGACCACAAAATTCTACAATGTATAATCGCATAATTTGTCAAACATTAGAAAATGTGTCATTCCTTAAGAGTCTGCCATGTATCCTGCACGCGTTTGAGACGGGTTACCAAGGTTACAAATCCAATTTCGGATTTCGCGTTCCTTTCGATCGCGAAACTTGTCCGGCAAATCTCGGATTAAAAGTCCGTTATTGGATTCGTCGAAAGGAACACACCCTAAATTTTCTCACCCCTGATTTTCTTTTTTCTTTCAACACAATAACATTCCAGAAATATTTCTGGTGTTCACGGCTTTCCAGGTTTGACTGTAAAACCAGTGATTTCTTGATGAATTCAGAAAAAACATATTGCGTGGCACTGAATTATTCGAAACACTCACTATCTTTTTTCATGTACTTGTTTTCGCCTTTTTTAATTTCTCGCCTATAGCCATCTATATGCTGATTCTGGCATCGAAACTGGTGACTGCCTCCCCTTTGCATTCAAGCTCCGCTTGTTGAATAAAAATACCCTCAAGTCATGTGATCGCATTATGATAATTAGCTAAGATATTTACCCATATTCACATATCTATCTTACAAGGTATCAACAACCGAGTACTGCCGTAGTAACTCCACAAAACAACTTAATTCACAAGCACACGGAAAAAAGAGCTAGAGACTGACTAAATACTTCCAAAGCGCAGTGGCGGGTACTACTCCCTGGAACAACTTCCTTTCGAAAGACTCATCCAAAAGTATAACGTCGGAGATATAATTTTCGCCCAGATTGGAATTTGCACGTGTTGCGGTGGCGTGGCAAGTACAAAGTGATAACATCGTTTTTATTTTAAAATGTTGGTTCTTTTTTAGTTTGCTCAAATGGAATTGTAAACATGACGGGCTCTACCGCTGGGACACTTGTGTATCCAAGCTCTGGCAACTATGGAATAAACGAGACAAAATGTTGGAGGATAACTACAGTTGCCTGAGAATATTGCGTAGCGTTGCCATCGAGTAGTGTGCAATTGATGTATTAAGAATCTGTCTTTAATCCGAACCGAAAGAAGGTTTAATACAACTAGAACTGAACAACATAAGCTACAAGACGAGAGAATAAATCATAAGATTATGCAATCGACGAGCACGTGTAATCCCCTAGAGAGTGTCATATGACCTCAATCAACGAATCACATTACATGATTATTATTTCTCCAACATGATATTCAATCACATTAGTTATTATCAGCGTATCGGTGAAGGAAAACAAAATGACCTGTGTTCCTCGTGACCAGTTTTAAAGTGATTTGGTATATAGTCCACCAGGCGGTGTGCGTCACGACCCACAAAGGTTCATGGGTAAAACTGTTTATGTGCCTCATTTCAATCGTGACACGGTCGAGTTCGCATCTCGTGAGAGAGATGAATCAAAACCCGGGATCAAAACACTGCTCCCTTTTCTGAAAAACATTACGGAGGAGTGCGATTTGGAGAATTTTCAAGATCTCATACTGGCCTTAGATGCTTGCTATTGGCTTCATAAGGTAATTTCAATAAGTTTATCGCGATTCGGAGACGATGGAAGGTGCGATTTTAGCCGATTTTAGGTGGCGATTTCCTGCTTCTCTGAAGATTTTATGTACTGTTTAGTGCTGTGCTTATATGTATATTTCTATCTCAGAAGAGTGAAAGAGATCTGTGGCTCATAACTGGATTTGCTTAAATAAAAAATTCGTCCATTTAATAGTAACGTTTGATGGACTTTATTAACCCGGCAAGGAGGGCGGGGGAGCACGAACAAAGAGCAAGGTGAGAAATCTTGCATGGTCTCTCATAACAACACAGGGTCCAGAGGAGATGTGTTTGTCGTTAGAGCATCAAAACCCGTCGAAAACCTCTGAAAAAATGGGTTATTTTGATCGCGTTGCAGTTTCGTTACACATTCTATAGACCGCAAACCAAGAGACTGAGGGCTCGCAAGATCGGCTTACAGCCTCGGTCGCCCTTCGGGCGACGGCCTTTGGTCACCCTTCGGGCGACGTGCAGTGCGCCAGCGAGGATTGCGTGACGACTCTAAAAACGGCTGTTTAGCAGACTAGGATATGGCTTGCGGTTATTGATTTTCAAAAGTCGATCTGGGTCAGATAAGAAGCGAAGAAATCGTTTACAGTAGATTTATAAACATCCCATTGGGCTAATTAATCGTGCTAAGCGACAGGTATAGACAGTTTTCAAGGTGAGACTTTAAATAAGTAATTCATTTATTCACACGAAACTCCTCTAGACCCTGTGATAACAATTTTATTTTCATCGACAATTTTATGTTATTTTGCAAACATTGACAGTTTGTAATCCTTATAAGCAAATCAATCTTCTATGGGCAAGGGAAAAACAGACCAAAAGTAGCGCCCGAACAGCTACAGCACAATGGAAATTTCACCAAAGCTACAGCCGCAGAAATAAACCACAATCGCAGTGCAGCGCAGTGTATCGATTTTGGGCAAGATTTCCGTATAACCCCATACATCTATTGTTAGAAGAAAACAAAAGGAAGAACAATTAATACTAAGCCTTTGGGATTTCAGCTATTATCATAAAAAATTCTATTTTTTTTCTAACTCTTTTTTAAAACGTCCTGGATTTTGCGTTACTCGCTTCACGTCGGCTTTCGCTTCGGCAAGTCCCGGGACTTGTGCTACTTGGCTGAGACAATCTCTTCATTCCGAGTGGCCGGCGTAGCAAGCGTTTCAGTTTGGTTTCGGAGCAAAAAAAGGCCGTGGAAAGGAATTTTCGGTTTTGACTTCGCGAGAAATGAAACGAAAACCGAAAAAAGGAAAGAGGGGGAGGGGGGGGGGGGGAAGGAAGGAAACGCTTGTAGATAAACCCCTCGATTGAAAACCCGCGTTCGCCAGCGAACGCAGCGCCTGATTTGCCCGGCTAGTCGAACAATATTGACATGTGTCGATCAAAGGTTTGTTTCATACTGAGAGGTCATGTATGGTACGTGGTAAGCATCTTAATTTCCTGCGGTTGTTGTTTATTCTGGTCCGCAAGATTTACCCTCCAAGGCAAGAGCATTTTCTTGAACTTCTTTTGAAACGCAAAGCTCTTCTTGCGACTATATAAGGGTTTCAGGTCGTTTAATTTATTCTCCAAAGTGTCTCCTGCATCTGAATATCTAAAAGCGATTTTCTTTTGTCAGGGAATGCGCCCGGGGGAGGGGGTATTTTTGGGGGGTATTTTTTTTGGTGGCTATGTGCCACCCGGGACCTCCAAATAGACCTATTCGGCTAAGGGCCTGTTTACATGGAGGTGGGGGACCCCAGGTAGGTGAGGTAACCTGCTTAGGTGTGGTAACCCGTTTGTCCATATAATCTCTCATTTTAATTTGATCACGTTTACATGATAGGTGGGGTGACCGGCCATATTTTACTTCACGTACCTGGGGTCCCCCATCTCCATGTAAACAGGCCCTAAGTCAATGTTGTACCCAATTCAAACCCTTTGGGAATAAAACATTTTGTTTCAGGAATTTCCATATTATTTAAATGTGAATGCCACATTATAATGCAAATACAATACACAAAGAATCTTATCTCCGGGAGATTTGAATTGGGTACAACATTGAGTTAGCCGAATAGGTCTATTGGCACCCTGTTCTAAAAAAAATTCCCTTAAATTTGATACCCCGTTCTAGAAATGGGCCAATTTTTTATACTCTGTTCTAGAAAGTTTGTAAATTGAATTAGCCCTGTTTTTCAAAAAAGATATTTCTTTATTTGCTCGACTTATATATCAAATAAATGCTTCTTCATAATCAGCAACAATTTTAAGCAGACGATAAAGCCGTGATCGACATATTCATGTAGCTTTGAATTCGATAATGTGAAACAAATCATCCGGAGTACGTTTGCTGTGCATGTGGCCCTGGATACAATGCGGTTAACTAATGACGCAAAATCTCTCACCACGCACAGAACCACGCTCGTAAGCTAACGATTTCCTTCTTCTCCCCTGTCCCTTTCTTTTGAGCCCGTCTCCATCTCCCTCGGGTACATTATGGACTCGTTCCAGACTTCCGCGCGCTTATTTATCCAAGATGGCGGAGTCAGCGCTCGCGGCTCGCGCCAAAATACGCCCGTCTTGCCGGTGTGTCTTGCACGCTAAAAAAAAGGGTGCAACAAGAGTACAACAGTTTGCTTGTTAACGTATTGAACCGTATTTTTAAAAGCAATCTGTCCTTGAATAATTTCAAATGGCTGCTTACAAAACTGGAGCTTTCGTGCGTTCGAAATATTATACCCCGTTCTAGAAAACGCCTCTGAAATGAATACCCCGTTCTAAATCAGGAGCTTCAAAAATCACGACCCCGTTGGGCGGCACATACCCGTATAGGTAATGTATGGGACCCCCCCCCCCCCCCACCCCACCACCACCACCCCAACCCCGGGGGAATGCGATGGTTTCCTGCAATGTTTTGTCATGCTCGGCCCAGCTCGTTAGTGTTTTTTTTTTTTTTTCCGCAGGATGTTCAATTCTCTCGGATAGTGATTTACAGATAAAAAAAAACTGAAGCTACATCAACTATGGAGAACCGTCATTGTGACTCAGTCAATATTACTGATTGGTTCTCCACGCTAACTTCATCAGTTGCCGGGTTATCTTTGTTCTTAGAT
The DNA here is from genome assembly GCA_964035525.1 of Porites cylindrica. Classification (NCBI taxonomy): domain Eukaryota; kingdom Metazoa; phylum Cnidaria; class Anthozoa; order Scleractinia; family Poritidae; genus Porites; species Porites cylindrica. The sequence continues at coordinate 33,815,530 of OZ037784.1, read as the reverse complement.
GCTTTTACAAGAGCACTCCAGTTGTTTGTGCCGTGGCGAGAAACGGTAAGCCGTACTGTCTAGATGAGCTTTGACCTGCATTGATCGTTCGGATTCATTGAGATTTGACCATTAATGCCGTCCACGCGTTCCAAAATACAAAAAAAAAAATAATTTGGTTTCACACCCTCGCCTCTAACGTTCATTTCCGCTCCACGGAAGGACCAACATTTTATTGGTCAATTATGACAGCTGTTGACAGCATCAAATGTCAGTGCGTGAACTCAGGCATGATAGGCCAAGTGGGCGGTTTTCAAAATCGAGGGGTTTGTCAGCAACCGTTTCCTTCCTTTCTTCCCCCCCCCCCCCTCCCCGCTCTTTTACTTGCGTCATTTTTCGCGCGGTCTTTGTCTCTTGTTCCTCATTCTTTGCTCCTAAACCGCACACAAACGCTTGCAACGCAGGCTACATTCCAAGACACTTTCAACGCCTCGTAACGGGGAAACTAACAGGGGTAGACCCAGGTAGACCACAAAATGTACAAAGAAGAAAGGTTGAAGTAACAAGTTGACCGAAATAATCCGATAAAACCGCTAACAGTAACCAGCAATGAATCCAAGAAGAACAGCGAAAAAATAACACTCAAATCATCATGGCGGTTTGCACATGACCGAGCAATTCAAACGCTCAAGAAAGCAAAATATTTAAAACTAACGCAACTGCTGTCAAAAT
>OZ037784.1:33802319-33809819 GCA_964035525.1 Porites cylindrica | reverse complement strand
ATCAAAACGTTACAGTCAAGAAGACTTTTGCAGGGACTGATCAAACAACGTGAAATAGAGTTAAGTTGCGATATTTCGACTGGCCAATACCAGTCTTCATCAGGTTTATATCAGGCTTTTTACTGTTGAGCACTGTACTGCACTGCACTAACTGGAATGGGCTCTTTCCAGTCCTGAATTGATTAGAATAAACTTCCGCATATCTTAATAGAATCATCTCCCGCTCGTAGAATAGTGTATGACAGATAGCATCACCAGTGGATCTGAAAATGAAAAAGTGGCTGACTAGTTCTCAATTCGATAACGGCCAAACATCAAGATTTTCGTTTTTTACCATATTTCTAACGATGAAAACTTCATTCCAAAATATCCCAATAACACTCTCACAGTTTCCGTTTTAACTTCACGAACATCGAGGCGACTATTTGAGGAAAAAGTTTCCGTGAACGATTTTGTAAGAACAGTTCCCTGTGCCGAGAAATATTACTGCAAGTAATATAGGCAATGGCGTCATTTCGTTGCTATGACAACTCCGATGTCATTGCCTTCCTGATCATGACAAATTTTCATCTTTATCTAATAAAACTGTGGTGGCAATTTTTCCAAATGTTTGCCTTATATGGCGACGTAGTTATGCTCAGAATTGGGAGGTACTGACCCTAAAAAACTGTTACAGTATCGAGCCACCGGCCTCTGTTGTTGCATCGTATGGCCCTCGTTTCTTTTCGACTGTACGTTTCGGAAAAATTCGGGCAACTTGCGAGAAGTTTTTGGGCAAATGGTTTACCGCCCCCCCTGGCAAAAAATTTCCCGTACGCCTATGTTTTGAACTATATCCTCGTTGGGTGCCCCTGACAACCGAACCTGAATTCAGTTTGACAGTAACATTATTAATTAATTGACACTGATCAGGTTTTTATTGTCTGCTCCATTTCAGTTTTACTGTCTCTCTTTGGTAAAGGAATCTGTGATTCAAGTAAGTAAAAATATCTGGTCACGATGAATTGAAAACTTCAAACGTTGCAAGTAGAAGTGAATTAGGACGGTTGCCATTAATTATTAATATTTATAAAAACATCCTTTATTACATATTGTATCTTCTGCGTAAAAACGAGGATACTGTTGTTAAACAAGCCTTTCGTACTTCGCTAGAACTTCACTGTAATGGTAAAAATAGCTTTTACCATAATCTTATGAAAATATCTGAATATTATGACCTCCCTGATTTTGATCCTAATAATTTAAGTGAAGCTAAGATCAAACACTATATAGATATAATAAAACAAAAATATATTGCATATTGGCAACATAGAATCCATCATTCTAAGAAACTACAATTTTACAGCTTATTTAAACATGATTATAAAATTTCAAATTATCTAGACTTAATTAGAAATTCTGCTAATAGGAAAGATTTAGTGAAAATTCGTATAAGTAAGCACAAACTCATGATTGAAACTGGAAGATATAATCAAACTTCCCGCAACGATAGATTCTGCCCTATTTGTAACTCTGGTATAATTGAAGACGAATTTCATTTTCTCTTCCATTGTCCAAAATACTCAATCCCAAGGGAGAAATTCTACAATCAAATCCAACAAAATTTTGTCGACTTTAATCAGCTATCTTACACAGAATTAATAATTAAATTGATGAATTCACAGAATTTTTCCGTAAACTCACATTTGTTGAAATTTGTCTCATTATGTAATGATTTACGTAATAATTTGTTATCAAATCATGCTGATGACACTTGATTGACTATAGTAATCATTGCATTGCATTATCATTGTTATGATTTGTTTGTTTGTTTGTTTGTTTGTTTTTTTATGTTAAAGCTTTTGCAATACTGTAACTACATAATTATAGTCATGCAAATAAAGCTTATGTTGTTGTTGTTAAACGATAGCGAGGACACCAAAATGATATTTGTTGGCTTCACACTAGAGCTTCAAGTATACTTATGTTTACGAGTGTACTTGGATACTTGAAACCTACTTTGAGCTTGGGCTAAAATGTACCTACTTCAACTTTACTTGGTGACCAATGAAACGTTCGCAGTTCAAAGAAGCCGAAGTTCGCTCTTAAGTAATATTGGACTACACCACACTTAAGAACACACTTGACCAATAATGAATGGGAGCCATCATGTGCACGATGTGCACGTACAGCGGTTCCAAGATTCACTGACTTCAAGTGGTATACTTTGTCAACAAGTGTGAAGCCGCGTTTTCTACAGAGCGACTTAAAATTTCCAAGTGCACTTATCAAGTGCTTACTTGAAACTAACTTGTCTTCTAGTGTGAAGCAACAATAAACATAAATCTCAATCTTCTTTTCTTCTTGTGGCTATGCATGCCTTGAGGTCAAGCGCAGGCGTGCATGGCGTGAACAAGCAGAAGCCAACGTATAAGCAAAAAAAAAAAAGAAACTGGTTTGATATTTTAGTTTGGGTGCAATGTAAGGGAATCCATGAAAGTCTGGATTCGTCGTCACAGGCAAATACTTTCTGGGTTCCGGATTGCACAAGTAAAAGTTTCTTGGATTCGGAAATCCGGATTCCCTTACGGCTCATTCGCTCGCCATTCCAAGACCTTCTAAAGCACCAACCATACAGTCAATTAGTAGCATTCCATAACCGGTAGTAACTCCACAGAGCAACTTAGGGACGGACCATTAGAAAAATAATGGGGGGGGAATTTTCAGCTTGCACGAATTTTTTTTTTTTCGCTCACTAAATAAATAAATAAATAGAGTGTCTTTATAAATTACATATCTTATGTTACATTTAAATATAACAATGTCAATGGGCTAAAGTATGTAAGATTAGTATATACATAGAAAGAAATACAAAAATCGAGTACAGAAAGTACACTATTTACAAAGCTACATTATACTTAAAGACAATTCTATTAAAGAATGTATTCTTAAAGCCGTCGGTGTGAATGGCGGGCATTGCGGGAGATTTATTCCTCAAGTTGTATCTTGTAATCTTAGTCTCAGGGAAGTTAGCTCTAAGAGGGTGGTTCGGGATACTAGAAACCTTCCTACAAAATCTATGATCTTGCACTTTAAGTAATTCACCTATCTCTAGTTTCTTGGATATGTATCTGCGTTTAAAACATCGACCTAAAAACTGCTGGGCTATAGTTAGCTCTGATTCAGAGGCCCCATACACAGATAAAGCATACACTGTAAAATTCGACTAGTTAAAATGACTATTTTAAATGGTTGTAACTAATAACAATAGTCATTGTAACCATTCTTAACAGTCGAAATTGTCAACAAAAGAAAATTGTTAAAATAACCTGGATTAATACGTGGTTTTAACCATTGAGGTTAGTTGTGATAACTTTAACTATTCTGATTAGTGTAAACGACCAAAATCATTCGTCGTGCACATGTGCTTTAGTTTTTTCCGGTCCTTTCATCTTTTTTTTCTCTGTTTCCTGTTTGTGGTCTCATGTTTGTCAATTGAAGTGGAAAGTTGGATAAGTTGCCTAACTTAGTTCAACCGACAACAAGATTCTGCAACAAGAGAAAAATAATGTAAAAATCGGGGGGAAAATGCGATCATCTAGCGGTTTATAAAACTGTTACAGTAGTAGCTCATTCAGTGATGACGTAAGATAAACAAACTTTGTTATTTCAACTATTTCAATGATAGATTACACGCTGCAAACCGAAATTTCTATGACAGATATTAGTAGTTGATATAACTATTGAAATAAGTTAATTCAACTAGTATATTGTGGGTGGTATAATGACATTTTTAAAAATCAGTCAAAATCAGTTTATTAAAATAGAACAAGACTATGCTTTACAATCCTTTATTACTATTACTTAAATGTTGACTTATACAAACCGCGGAATTGCTTACATGAGCAACACTAGGGCCATTTATACGAGGAAAAAGAAGACGCGTCTTACATAAGACGAGTCTTAAATAAGACGCGAACTGTACCATTTATACGAGCATGTCTTATCTAAGACGAGAACAGCTCGTATAAATGGTTCGCGTCTTATTTCTGTTCTTGACTCGTTTTCATGTGAATGTTGTCCGTAGCAACAGCAACCCAACGTGGCGCGCAAAAAATTAACGCATGCGTACTATGCGTTCGCGTCTTATTTAAGACGCGAAGGTCATTTATACGAAGTTTTTCTTGTCTTAGCTAAGACGCGTCTTATCTAAGAACAGGTGTCGAAGGGCCGTTCTAAAATAAGACGCGTCTTAGCTAAGCCGCGTCTTTTTTTTAGACGAAATGTGCCGTTCACACGGAAAGTTCGCGTCTTATTTAAGACGCGTCCTATGTAAGACGCGTCTTATTTTTCCTCGTATAAATGGCCCTAGTAAATATTGTGACTGCTAACAACAACTATCCTCCGTTGATGCAACCGACGGTACAACAAAGCATAGTCTCCTTCGCAGCCGTTATTACGCAACAGGAATCTGAGGAATGTTAATGTGGTTCCTATCTTTTCGGAAAAATGTAACACCATCTCTTGTTGTTGTTGTTCTATTTTTTTTTTTTTTTTTCGCCTTTTAATATTTCGTCGCTCCTTTCGTATTATCGTTTTCGGCTCACAGTTCAAGTAGAGGAAATTTACAACAACTTGAATTTCGTGAGTCAAAGGAAACGCAACAGATCAACAGATCACATACCGTAGCTACATTCTAAAATCTTAGTCGCCGGAAGCTAAAGTGACAGGGCGCGAATTTTCGTCCAATCAGGATCGATGATGTTTTGTTTGAACATTGTCGAATAGCGTTTGTTTGCCTCTGTGTATTCCGACTATCCTAGACGAAGGTTGTGCCGAAATGAAGCTCCGTGAATTTGAAGATTTTAAGTCAACATCTCCATGGATCTCAAGTTAACAATGATGTATCAAGGCCGAATGTTATAGCAGGGGATGATAGAGGCTCTAAGTGACTGCTAAGGATAGAGTTAATGAAACCATTCAAAGATTACACCGACGCATTTCGAGGTGAGTACAAATTCCATAATTTGTGAGGTTGAGGTAAAAACTATAGTCTGGCCCTGGGTTTCTTCTTCAGGCTTTTAAAGAATTGTTTCACCGTACTGTAACACCTGAAACAGTTTTCTTACCATCTGAAATCGCAAAACAGAGCCAGTCTCTCTTTTGGTCGAAAATCTGTGGAAGAGCGGTATTTTTCGAAAGGGGTTTTGCTACAGATGGCGCGCCATATAGCCCATTGTTGGTGTTCATTACCTTTGAGATTTCGAATTGAAGTTAAACCTCTCCATTGCGCTTAAAAGTTTTGGTTACCCTCCCAGAACAATTAGCCCGAGAGGAGACGGATGTAAAGGCGAATAAGGATAATGAAATTAGAGGAATACATCCAACTGAATTTTTTGTGAATTACCGATTACCGTTGGTGGTTCGTTAGAGTTTTAGCGCCAAAACGTCAACAGCGAAGACTGCATTTTTACTAAATTTTTATGCCTTAGGAGATTTGTGAAACAATTAGTATTGACCAGAGAATCATGTGTAAAGGAGAAGTCAGATGATGTATGTACATATATTTTTATTTTAAACTACTTGGAGGACTGAATTGTTGATAAATGGACCAAATTTTTCTAGTGTCAGTTTATTTTCCTTCGTCTTGTGTACATGACCTTCTGTGAATGTCACGGTTAAATAGAATGGTGAAGTGTGCTAAGGGTTCAAGAAAAGCTTAACTCCTATACTCAGCAAAAGCCATTGTTTTGTCAAGGCAAGATTTAATTGCTTGCCTACTGGCAATTTCCTTGCTGAGGTTGTCACTTGGGGCAGCCTTGCTTGGGCTATAATCTGCAGCTTGCGGGTTCTTGCTTTCTCTCTTGACCCGGCTCACATATTTGTAAATACTTTCCTATCAGTGATACCAAATTCAAAATTAATTACTATTTCAAACAATGTCTTGCCTAAACATTTGAGCTGAAACTCTAGGTGGACCGACGTGCAGTCAACAAGTTCAGTACTCTAAGAGTGAAATAACAAAGAGAGAAAAAAGGAGACAACGAAAGAATTGCATAAATCGAAAAAACTGTCGAATTATAGACTTCTTTATTCTGCTGGCAGTAATTTTAAGGATTCCGAAGTAGATATTCCTTAAAGCATGTTAATTAAAGGTATCTGCACCAGCAATTTTTTTAAGGTTTTCTTTCGCGTTCAAAATGTTTTTACAGTAAGTTCATAGATAATAAGCATATTATCTTTTTCGAATTTACCTTCCTATTAATTAAGCGAAAATGTACTTGAAAGGTTACCGATTTAATTACCGGAAGTCTGAAAGAAAAATTTTCATATCCGTTTCTAAGAACACTTACTGCAGGAGACTGCATGAAGGAGTGCAATATTATTAGACCCCCTTTTACAGCATCAAGTTCTCTAGCTTGTGTACAGACACCTTCTCCCCTCAACAAAAAAAAAAACTCGGAGAGCGTACATCTTTACACAGGCTACGAGTTCTCTTGACTCTCTCAACGAAATCTAATTATGCATGGATTCATTTAAATATTACCGCCACTTATATATGCCTAACTTGATTTTCCTTTTCATGACATTGATTTACCTTGTAGCCTGTGAATACAGCTGTCTTTCCTTGCTCCTCACCACAAGAGACATTTCGCACGCAAACTTCCAAAGCAGGCGTGGAGAGACGACTGTATTCGCAGAGTATTTTCTTGCTTCTGTACAGTCTTTGATGAGTAATCTTACTTTTGACCGGCTTTACTTCTTGTCAAAATTCTCTACATTTGATTTTCTCAGTTCAGCGTGCAAGGTTTGCTACTAATAAATCAGGGTAAATTATATTGGCAAAGCGGAAAACGTGCATCTTCACGGGGCAGGCTTTAGGAATGAAAATATACATTTTTTCAGTAGGGCTAAGAAATTATTATAAATAAATGATAGACTTTAATGGCTATCACAGTTACTGGTGGTTCTAGTGGTTTACACTGTCACTGTGGCAATGACAATGGCAATACTGATGCCGCTTGTGTGCTCATGATGCATCTTCTGGAAGCCGTGCGTCAAACCTTGTTATTGCAGTAACGTTTGAAAATCCAAGGGGGCTATAGAGGATAGAGGGCAAATAATTCATGGCAGTAGATTCCCTGATATGTTATCTCTTATACCTTGTATACCACTATATATCTTATGTTTACCCTAGTAATACTGTATACCCTGTATACCCCTATTTATTCTGTGAACCGATGTTTACCCTAGTAATACTGTATACCTTGTATACCCTGGTATATCATGTTTACCCTATTAATACTGTATACCTTGTATATCCTGTTTACCCATGTTTACCCTAGTAATACTGTATACCTTGTAATAGTAATAGTAATAAATTGCTTTATTTGCACGACCGCATCATTTTACAGTATTGCAAAAGCATGCATATGACAATCAAAATATAAAACAAACAGCACTAATAACAATCTAGTAAAATTCAGTTACATTACTGACAATGAATCACATATTTTCATA
>OZ037784.1:33784819-33797319 GCA_964035525.1 Porites cylindrica | reverse complement strand
ATTGTATTATAGAATTCTTATTCAAGGCGGTAAGTTCCATCCTCTAATTTTTATTGTGGGCACAAATAATTTTATTTGAATGTTTACAAAGCTACCAAATTCTAATATTTATTTATTACAAATTTTATTTTATTATTTTTATTATAATACAGTATACAGTGTATGTTGTAGGTACACTTCTTGCTCTAATTTAAAACAAAAACAAGGTTCTAATAGTCTCCTTTCAATAAGAAGAAAGTGATTTTTGTTGATTCATATTGTGCCTGGTAATATTGTTGATTTCTGAAACTCAGACTTTCTGAAAGAAACTCAGTCTTTCTGAAGAAGTCACAACTGGACCTTCCTTCTGCATGAATTTTTTTTCTTTACCTTCTTCTTTGCATAATTTTTTTTTCTTGGCATTTGCCCTTGCATGAATTTTTTTTTGGTTTTTTCCCCACCCCCCCTCCCCCTCACTTTTCTAATGGTCCGTCCCTTAATTCACAAGCACACGGAAAAAAGAGCTAGAGACTGACTAAATACTTCCAAAGCTCAGTGGCGGGTACTACTCCCTGGAACAACTTCCTTTCGAAAGACTCATGTAAAAGTATATTGGAGATATAATTTTCGCCCAGATTGGAATTAGCACGTGTTGCCGGGGCGTGGCAAGTAGAAAGTGATAACGTTGTTTTTATTAATATTGGTTCTTTTTTAGTTTGCCCAAATGGAATTGTAAACATGACGGGGTCTACCACTGGGACACTTGTGTATCCAAGCTCTGGCAACTATGGAATAAACGAGACAAAATGTTGGAGGATTGAAGTTCCCAAGCCTTACATAGGCATTGGAATATATTTTCACAGGTACAGTTGCCTGCTTTCTGTCGAGGTTTCCTCTTTCTTGTCTTAAACACCATATTATCTGAGCCGCTGAGAATATTGCGTAGCACTGAAGCGTTCCCATCGAGTAGTGCGCAATTGTTATTCAATCACTTATTAACAGCGTATCGGTGATATATTCAACAGTTAATGATTGGTCCCGAAGGAAAACAAAATGAACTGTTTACCTCGTGACCAGTCTTTAAGTGATTTGGTATATAGCCCACGAAGAAAACCTTTTCCGTGTGCGAGGGGTCAACCCTCTCTGGTATTAAACAGTGCACTGTTACCCTCTGACGTCAGAGATTTTGCAATGTTGCCCGCTCAGAGATTTTGGCGGGAAACAGTGTCATGTGACCCCGAAGTAACCAATTCAGTGCGCGCTGTTGGGAAAAAAATTCCAGCCATACAAAAAAACCCAGAATTATATAATTTCCTTAGTTTAACCACGGTGAAATCTAGCATCTAAATATTACTAATTGCCCCCGCAGGGATTTCCCCTAGAAGGCGAAATCCCGAGGAGGCACTCTAGTAACTCGCGCTTATATTAAGGAAAGTACTTACAGCTGAAATATACTGTCAGTATGACAGAAAAAATCTCGATTTGCTTGAACAGGGGCCGCGAGGAATCGGTAGGTAATGATGACGTTTCTATTGTTTGCGCCCGCAAGTACGAAAGGGTTAGGATGACGTAAAAACAGAAAATTCCGAAGGGACCGCTTAGGTAGATTTTGTGACATTTATTGTGCAGTCATACTCTTTTGCGTTACGTGTTATCAGTGACATTCTGTGGAGCAGTTGTTTTGAAAGTTATGGACAAAAAAGAGACACGCGTTAAGGGCAGATGAAGTTATAATGTGCGTATAACTGTATATATATAAAAACTTGGAGAGTTTCCCAGACACGAGTTCACAAATTTTTGATTGGAAACCTTGCCAGACACTCTTTCTCTCTCTTTGACCGGAATAAGACTCAGCCCCAAACAAGCAAGACGAGTCAGTGACGAGTGAACAACGGCTTGCGTTTCACTAGCAGAACGATGGACGACCACAGAAATTCGCCGACAATCAAATTCTGTGCTGACTTATTCCCTGCTCACAGATGTCCTTCCGCTATAAAGTTTAATGCGCGAGCGTGAATTGATCAAACGTCCTTTTAGTTTCTAAGGATTACTTTCCGCAAAGTAAAATGAACTGAATGTAAAAAGTGAAAGTGAAATAGCGAAAAATTCAACTTCTAATTAAATCTTTTCTTTTCTTTTTTTTTTTTTTATATATAATTTTACGTTTATTGACAAAACATATATTACAGTTGCAAAATTTAAAACTAAAAGAAAGTATATATCGATATTACAGATTGGATCAAAATTACATAAAGACGAGAAAGATATATGGTACAGCAGTTGTAATAATACGCACAATAACGATAGACCTGTTAATTAACAGATTATTCCGGTAAGATGGATACTTACTAACTAATTGAAGGAGGGGGTTTTTCGAAATCGTATCTCCAACTGATTTTAGCCTTAAATTCATCCAAAGATAAATCTTTAGGAGCTAACTTATTTATGTACAAGTAATATTTAGCAAACAAAAGAGTAAAATCGAGCTTTTTGACAATTGCCGAAGAGCTTTGATTCTTTCTGGCATTATTAAGACCAAAAATTAATTCACTTGAGGATGGCGCAAAGGAGGTGGCATTCTCGACGTTGAAACATTTGATTACTTCTGAAAAAAACCACTTGGTCCAGTGGCAGTTACAAAAAGTATGAATTATTGAATCATTTTGTCTGCAGTAAGGACAAAGCTTTCAACAGAATAGCTGCATGAAGGGTTAATTTAAATACAAACACCACGGCTGTGTGTTGATCCATGCGAAAAGAAAATGTCACCTCCCCATTCATTACTCTACGTATTTGCGTCATCAGGAACTGAATAAATTTCTTGTAAGAAATAGAATTGACCATTTTTATCTTTTAAAAACTAAATATACTGTTTCTTTTGACGCGATTTCTCAAACCCCGAACGTTAAGTGACAAGATACTGTGTTTACTTATACCGTTACCGTAGGATCAGCGGTATGGGGAAAAGAAAATAACCAAGAGAGGATCTGTTAATTAACTGGCCGATGTTTAGGAGAATAACCACAAAAACATATAGGTAAATAAACAGGAAACAAGATCGGAGACATAAAGTACTTATACAACAGAAACAGGAAGCAACGTTACATTGGAAGCAACCTCTTGCATGCTAGATTTCTTTCGATGCCCTTCCCCTGTACCAGAATTACAAATTATCTAGATCTTCTAAGCAGTGGATTCTTACTGATGATCCCGAAGGTGAAGTCTTAACAAAAATCTTACCGTCAATTGTCCACACACTAGCGAGCAGTCCATTTTTCCTCATACCATTTGCTTTTTTGACAACACTACGTCGGTAGGCTGTGAGGTTTTCGTTTAAGAAGATACGATTTCCTCGTCCTAGTGAAGTAGCATAATTTGACGTAGGAAACAAATCAGACACCGTTATATCCTTGAGCGCCGTACGCTTTTTGTAAAGACTGGATTTAACCTTGTGGCTCAGGAATTTAACAATAATTGGTTTGTTTTGTGATTTGAGCTGGTGAGAAATTTCGATGTCACCCGGAGAGATCGGCAGATCCAATACCTCTCCCATCTTTAAAACAACATCCTCGGTTGTGGTGTAAGCTTCTTGAGGGATGCCGTGGATTTCTAGAGAGTTTTTACGCGTATATTGCTCCAACTCTTCCAAGTCAAAGTCAATTCTATCTTTTTCCTCGGTGACTGTTTGCAATTTCTGCTTGGTAAATTGGAGCTCCTTTTTTAGCTCTGCATTCTCTTTTGAAGTTTGTTCCAACGTGGAGTCCAGCTTCTTCCACTTTAGCATTTCGTCTTTGAGAGTTGTTTTTAAATGCATTACTTCCTCTCTTAGGCTAAGATTCTCCTGTTTCATCGTCGATAGGGTTTCTTGAATATTGGATAGCATCCCTTTTAATTCGGTTAGACTCGTCTCAGGTTCGGAGCTGTCGTGGGAAGGAGAAGAAGGAGAAGCCGTTGCGTTGCTGGTGTCCGCCATGTTTGGGCGTTTCGCGTCGTTCGTTTGGTCTTCTTCAACAGATCCTCTGGCTCCTCGTTTGTTTGTTTTTTACCGCTTTTCGTCATTTACGCTAGGTTGATTATAATATCATGTAAGATTCTACCTTCATTTCTCACAGTTCCAGGCACATTTAGGAAGGGAGCGCTCCGCTTCAAAATACACGTCCGAACCGTTTGCACTCACGCGTGCTCTCCAAATCTTTTCTTATGGTTTAGAATAAACTGTTCTCGAAACTGAGAATGTTTTGATCACAGCTGTGTAAATCTAACTGAAATTGTGCATGGAACTTTGCGTTTCCTGTATTTATCTCACCTATTGTTTGGAATATGTGTGAAAATCTTCATTATGAATCGGTGTATTTCAAAGAGCTAAACAACGAGCAAGAATACTATTGACCGACAATATACAGAGCGGGGGCAGCTTTAGTGTGAACCGTGATTACTAGTTGTCACTCCTTTTTATTATTACGCTGAGATTGCGGGCTGTTTTTGGTGTGTTTTCAAATGCGGGTGCGCAAAAACTGAACCGACGTTTTCTTCCATTTCCTCTCATTTACTCGGTTGGTGTCTTTTTAGATCTCTCGAAAGCTTTCGATACAGTCAATCATTCCATCTTATTTGATAAACTTGAACACTATGGTATACGTGGCTTGGCTCTGAAATGGATTAAGAACTATTTTTCCAACAGACTTCAATTTGTAGAATACAATGGTTATGTTTCGTATCGTGCTAATATCATGTGTGGCGTTCCCCAAGGTTCAATACTAGGGCCTTTGTTTTTTCTACTCTACATCAACGATATAATCAACACGTCAACAATATTACAACTGATACTATTTGCCGATGATACAAACGTATTTGTGTCTCACAAGGATAAAGACTGCCTTACTAATATACTGAACGCTGAACTAAATAAGTTGTCAATATGGTTTAGAGCTAACAGGCTTTCATTAAACTTGAAAAAAACCAAATTCATTGCATTTAAACCATCCCAAAAGCGTACAAATCAAACTATTCAACTTTTAATTAATAGTCAAAAAATTGATCAAGTAAAAGAAACAGTTTTCCTGGGAGTAATAATGGACGAAAATTTAAATTGGAAATCTGAAATCTCACATGTCGCCAATAAAGTTTCTAAATGCACAGGAATTATTCGTAAATCCAGTTTCTATTTATCCACGAAAACCTTACGAACACTATATTTTTCTCTAGTCTATCCATACCTTTTTTACTGCAACTTAGTTTGGGCCTCTACTTACAGAACTAACCTTATTCGTCTTGAGATTTTACAGAAACGAGTGATCAGAACTATAGCTAAAACCACTTTCGATGCACATACTGATCCAATCTTTCAAAATCTTGGTATCTTAAAATTTCATGATATATACTTAATACAACTAGGCTTATTCATGTACTCCTATCAAAACCATACTCTACCTTTAAAATTTCATTGTAAATTTACCTTACAAAGTCAAATTCATTCGTATAATACAAGAAACTCGTGTAAATTTCGTCTGCCTTTCTGTCGTACTCGAACCAAGCAATTTTCCGTTTTTTTATCAAGGACCTAAATTTTACAACACCTTAAACACCAACATCATCAACGCTTCCTCACCTTTCTCCTTTAAAAGAGCACTTAAGGCATTTATTTGTAATAATTATTAGTATACTTCAACAAAAATCTTGGGAAAAAGCCTTTTAATATTCAACATTTGTACATGTAAACTTCCGTAATATTGATTAGTTTAATTTTTCACCTGATATTATACTGTACCCGTCGCCGTAATTTTTACGCCATCTTCGAAAAATTGTAATTGAGGAGGCCTAATTAACATAAGCTCTATAGTTTCTTTTAGGCCTCCTCGCCATCTCTTCCTACATTTTTTTTTTTTTTTTTCTTTTCTTTTGACATCTTTAAGTAATGTAATTGTGTGGCAAATAAATAAAAATACCTAAAAATACCTAAATACCTCTATCCCTCTCTCCTACTTTTTCACCTCAGTTCAGCTTTTGCGAGGCTGTACGTATCCACTCTACGAAGCACAAACGATTTAAGTCGCCAAGAAGAAGAGAAGTTACCGACTTTTGTGCTTCACGAAAACAACTGATAATTAAAAAATAGAGCAGTGAAATAGGTTTGATATCAACGCCTTGAATTTTTTTAATGAAAGTTATCGGGTATAACAAAAAGTGCGATTCGTTTTAAGTCTTTTAAACGGAACGATTACCAGAAGTATTCGAGATACACGCTATGTTTGGATACCTGTTTAAGAAAACACTTAGAAGACGCAGGTCACGAATTCAAAAGCAAAGGTTATGATCTTATTATTTTTCCGTGACGAAATTCCTGTTTAAAAATAAGTATGCAGAGTATTAAAGAAGTAAACACTTCTTCCAGTTAAAAAATAAAAAAATAAATAAATAAAACATACCTTGCTTGTTGTACGTCTTTGATAAAAAAAAAGACAAGAGTGTTTCTGCTACCTACGCTATGCGCCGTCAAGTCATCTGATTTTGCACGTACAAATGAGTCCATCTTTATTTGCTTGGTCCTTGATTTCAAGGTTCCTCTAACCCCATGTAATGGAATCGGGAATCTGGCAAAAATTTTGTTTGTGGAATCCGGAATCCTAGGCTTTGGAGTCCAGAATACATCTCAAGGAATCCGTACACCCACTAACGATTAGAATCCGAAATCCAGGTTCCACTGACAAAGACCGGAACCAATGCCTGGAATCCGGAATCCAGATCATTCAAGACTGTCTTATATTCCCTGACCTCGGGCGGTTTAATAACTCTCCAGGATTACCTTAACACTTCTCTGGCTGGAAATTTTTCTTCCCATAGTTTCCCAGGCCCTACTGAATATGGGACTGGGTGGTAATTTGATTTATCCAGTTAAAATTTAGAAATTCCCTAGCGCCTGCTATACGCAGGCTATTTAGGAGCTCATTCTCTCTTGGTAAGGAATGGAACTTTTTTTCTTTTAGCTTTGACATAGAAGAATGCATAAACTGTGAGTGTGACAAATTGACCTTCGGTAGAAATTATCGCCTTCTTCCGTTTTACACCCCAAAATGTGCAAGAAGAACCTCCAGGTACCAGGAAGCTAGAAACATGCAAGAAGGAGATGCTCGTCCCGAGGATGTTGAGGATGGACGAGATATTTGGTTCCGTTTTGTTTCTGATGACACCGTTTTTTACAAAGGATTTAACTTGTCCTATATCGTCGAATCCAGCACGGGTAAGTTAATTCCCTTTCTATTCCTTTTTCTAGTGATCCAGTAACAATTCGGAAAATTTCAAGTTGTAAAATATAATTCTAAAAGTGAAAAAGCAAAAGTACTGCTTAAATAGTTTCTTCATTTAATAAAGTTTAACCACCGACTCGACTCAGGAAGCTCCAAGTACATACAAAAATTACTCATGATGTCTATCCTTATTAATTTTGGCGCGAAATAACAGAGTTAAATAAATTGATACTGTCAAAAAACTATTTTAGAAGGATTTTTGTGACGTCATCACTTCTCTTATCTGTTCTGCATGCATTTCATTTTGCTTAAGGCCGCAAAAATCGGAATAATCCAGGTTGTTATATATGATCTGTGTCTAAAAATAAATACGAAAATGGGGATAAAAAAAGCAGAAAACACAATTTCAAAATAATT
Organism: Porites cylindrica; assembly: GCA_964035525.1. Classification (NCBI taxonomy): domain Eukaryota; kingdom Metazoa; phylum Cnidaria; class Anthozoa; order Scleractinia; family Poritidae; genus Porites; species Porites cylindrica. The sequence goes on along the minus strand of OZ037784.1, from coordinate 33,789,679 downwards.
GGCACTATTTCATTATAATTGGCACTAAAACCTGTTGGTCATTATTGGCTGTTATTGGCTATTAGAACCAATCAGAGATACCCTCTTCTTAAGTGTTAAGAGCCGCTAATGTTATTCACTAGTCTTCTACCCAATCAGAGACTTGTTATTCAATAAGCGAGTATGGTGGTTTGTGGTCAACATATTTTAAATGATTTTCGCTAAACTATCCAATAGTTTTTGAGAAACGAAAAGACTACCGGTATATTAATTTCTTGTCGTGGTTTATCATAGTAACAATGTTAAGTCTGTTTATGTATTAACATTCGTCCTAAACAATAGCCAAAACGTTAATCAAGTATGTAAAATCATGAATTATTTGTTGGTTTATGTAACTGTTCTGATCCTTTGTCCTTGTTCAAGAAAATTCAACCCAAAAGTTGTAAACGTCTGCAGTTATCCATTTACATTTCTGACAATGATTACATCAATGTCATTGGAAAATATCAAGTCGATCCAGTTACCGACTATCGCCTATCCAAAAAGGAAATCGGTTTGGAAACGTAACCAAGAACGCGGTCTCAGAAATACCGTTGACCGATCATGAGAGAAAACATCTTGAGGTTTTCATTGCGGCTCATCTTTCCGCTTTGTTCGTGTATTATATCCAATCAGAGGCATGTTATTCAATAACCGGATAATGAAGGTTTGTGGTCGTCATATTTTAATTAGTTTTCGGTAATACAGTCTATAGTCTTTGAGAAATTCCTTGCTGTGGTTACGTTTATTGTGACGATCATCCTACGGCCGACAAGTGAGTCAGTAATATGAAATGAAATTGCGTGGATTTATCTTGTTCTCATTCGGTTTTGTTTCCTTACATGTCCGTAGCCGCAGTTTGTGAACGCCAGTTCCCACTGTTAGAACATTTATACATATCGGTTATTGGAAAACATTACAGTCATCACTATCGGTCATCCTCGAAGAAAAATCTGTTTTACTAGAAGTCGCACTCAAGAGCGCGGTCTCAGAAATGCCGCTCTAACAACAGAGAAAATCTCTTCTCTGGGTATTCAGTGCGGTTCATGTTATCCATCCGCTTGTAAGTGTATTATACCCAATCAGCGGACTGTTATTCAATAACCGAATAATGGTGGGTAATAACTGTCATGTTTGTTTGCGAGGTCAAACAATGGCCTATTTTTGAGGTCCATTTGCCAGGTTTCTGTCTAATGCCTTCATGACATGCTTCCCAGCAAATGAAACTCTTTTCGTTTGATATTGAAACAAGACTGTATGAGACAATCTCGACATCTTACATCGAAACGAACTAGTAACGTACACGAAAAGTGAAAACGGCAAGGTTAACACTGTATAAGGTACTGACATGCAGACGATGATTAAAAAGAGAGGACACGTAACGAAAAACGAGGCAGACTACACAAAGACTACAAAGAAACGGAAAGAAGACGAAACTAACATTAGCGCAACAATGGTCTCACATGCACAGTGCCTAAAAAACCTCTTTAGAAAAATGCGAACGAAACGGTAAAAACAGTGGCACGATTAACGCCGATAAGACAAACGAGCCAGATTACAAACTACGGAAAGAAAACGAGGCTAACGTTCCAATAATGATCTGAGTTCGTGAAAACGTGAAAAACGACGGCTGAAGGAACATTAAAAAGACAAGACTAACGTATAAACGAGCTGGTGTATGGATAAAATTTTTAAAGGACATAATTATTCAATGAAACGGCTTATGGACCAACTTACTTGAGGAGAAACGTATAAAAGAGAGATTAGATGTGTAATAGAAGCTATGGTGATAACGAAACGTTAAGTACAAGAGAGAATAAAGCTTTATGCTCTCTTGCTTATGGTGTTTCAAAAAAAACATTTTCGGCGACAAAATAGTAGTGTGAAAGTAACGATCCAAAAAACGGTCATGCATTGATTAATTATTAAAGAAAGGACTGGCATGAAAAAGCATGGAAGCAAATTCCATCTTGAATCAGGCATTTGAATCAATCAATAGAGCAGAGAATTGTGACGTCACAAATATTCAAATTTGTGAAATTACGGGATAGGTTTGCATATCCAGAAAGACTAATACGAAAGATGTTTAGTTGCCAAAAATAAGCCTGTTAGTGCAAATTTGCGGGAAGAGAAATAAGTACCGTTTTGCCCCGATGACTCCAAACAAATCTTTCTAAATTAACCTGGGCCCGGTTGCATAAAACCTACGCTTAAGTGCTCACTTCAGTAGGTCACTTACGAATCCGTTATGGGTACACTTACGGGTGTTACATGGAACGTACCTAGCACTCTCGTAAGTTTCTGTTTTACGTGCTAACATACAGGCTCACTTAAGGACACGAGTAACTTTGTTATAGTACTTTTAATTATTAATTTGACTCACTCTATTTTTTTAAATTAAGTTAACCATCGGTGAGTGTAAAGAAAGTGTCAAGTCGTTTCGAACACCTTTAAGCCTCTCATTCAAATCAAGTTTACATGAAATCGTTATTTCACTTCAATATCCACTGGAAATGTTTGTTGTTCTTCTTTTTTTCTTAACGACGGCTTTAAATTGTACACCAGAGGTTAACAAAGTGCATTAGAACGGAATTACCTGAAGAAAAAACATTTTTTTTTTTAACTTCTCGGTAAAAGATCTCGTTAACTTTGGTAAAAATAGTAAGGATACAGGACCTTCATAGGTCCCGTAAATTTACGTGCTATTTTTCCCGTAAAAAAAGGTTTTATGCAACACCCGCAATTTCTGTTGCATAAACGAAACTTGAGTGGATACTTACGAAAATCGTAAGTGCAGCCACCTAAGTGAATTCCCTAAGTGGACCACTTAATAAATTTAATGCAACTGACTTAAGTTACGAGTACACGTACGTATACCCGTAACTTTTACGGACGTTTTATGCAACCGGGCCCAGGCCAAGAGCCATAATGGGATCCATTATGGCTCTTGGCCCAGGCCTATTTTAGAAGGATTTTTGTGAGGATATCAATTCTCTCCTCTATTTTTCTGTATGCATTCCATTTTGCTTAAAGCCGTATAAATCGGAATAATCCGGGTTGTTTAATTTGATCTGTGTCTAAAAATAACAAGAAAAGTAGAAACAAATTAAAGAAAACTTGTCTCGCTAAATTCATGCCGAGCTTACGCTGGTGCAAATAAGAGAAGTCATAACTAAGTGTCATAAAGACGCGTGCTCCTATTTTCCTACCATTGTAGATGGCAATTTAGTGGCGAATCTGGCCTTAGTCGGTGCCACATTTTAAGGGGCCCCCAGGGATGACCAAAATTATTTTAGAGAGTATGGACAAGTCGTACTTGCCAACCCTCCCCCTCCCCTTCCCCCACGGGACTTGCATAAAGGTCTGAAGAAGTCATTGCATTGTCACTGGGATATGGAACAAATATTATTGGATGACTTTTTGACTCTTGTTTTAGCTTCGTCTAGCTCTAGAAGCGTCCTAAATGCAACGGAAGATGAAACCTTTGAGATTGGGACCCCAAAAGTTGGTGAATCAAAAAAGTACCCTGAGAGTTTCGAATGGGAATGGTACTTAATTGTTCCTGAAGGACGGCAGGTAGAGCTTACCTTTGAAATATTCGAACTGGAGCAAAGCACAGACTGTGAGAACGACTATCTGGAGGTGAGAGAAGCCATCTCTCGAAACCCTTACTTACCTCTCGTAAGTTTTGATGGAAGGTATGGTTCAATTCTCTCCAAACCCGTATGTGGTACTAACAAGCCTAGTACGATTAAGAGCTCGGGTAACATGGTCTGGGTACATTTCAAGAGTGACAGTAACACCACTACTACTTACAGAGGATTCAAAGCCTCTTTTAAAGCAGGTGTGTATATGAACATAAGTAATTATAAGGCGTTAGTTATGTATACTCGGTTGTATTTTAATTTAGTGTTTCATCAGTGTCATGCACCTCGACCGTTGAGTGTACCTGTTCACTGAGTTACGTACGTACGTTAATTATGTACGTACTCGGTCGTATAAAGTGTTTCAGTTCCGTTTACCTGTACATATTGAGTTATGCGTACCTGTATATATTGAGTTTCCATGCGAACTCGAATGTTTATTCGGCGACCAAAACCATGCTAAATATATTTTGTTGTAAAGAAAAACAGGCCAGTAAAGCAAAGACAAAAAAGGAAAAGCACGTTTCTAGAGAGCCCGATTCCTGTCTTTTGACTCGCCTTACGCTATGGGCTCCTCGCCAAAATACGTTACGTTACTAACCACTTAATCTTGCAATATTAATAAGACTATATATCTGACTGGATTTGCAAAAACATGGCTACCGAAATCTCTCTTATATACTCTCTGACTGAGTCTTGTAGTGGAGCAGCTTTTTTCTTTTCTTTTTTTTTTTTTTTTATAAATACTTTTTATTTATTTAATCGGTACCGGATAGGCCACAGTAGATAGACTTTGACGAGTTTCTCACTAACTATTAACCTCCCGCTCCCCCCCCCCCCCCCCCGCCCCCACCATAAAAATTTTTTTTTGGATATCTTCCCATAATTCTCTCTGTATGTCAGTTTGAAATGAGCGAGCGTATTAGACTGAACTCAGCTCTCATAGTGGGTTGTCTTAGAGTCTTTTTGGCTGCCTTGAGCAGAGTTTTCCGGAAGGCATCATTAAGCCTTGTGAAGGAACAATTCTCACGTCTGGCAAAGTCTGCTGCGTCCAATATCTTCTGGTATTTCGTCTGTTTTCGGGTACACGGGTGAAAGACTGATCCCGGGCTTGAGGCGGAAAGATTGGATGTTGCGAGCTTTGTTGTTGGCAGTTGTAGTGTATGCCGGAATATGTAATATTATGGGTTAGACGAAC
>OZ037784.1:33714819-33779819 GCA_964035525.1 Porites cylindrica | reverse complement strand
CAGACGTTTTTGTTCATTTCTTTCCCGTTTTTGCACGACTACGACGTGAAAATGCCTAATTTCGCGTTTTATGGAGGACGTAAGCAAGCAACGACGAAATTTTATTTCTCTTTCTGAGCTTGAATATGGTCCCTTGAAATTCAGCTTCAGGAGGGTTCGCCTACAATTGACAAAGTAAGTGGGTAGGAATAATCGCTATAAAGACTGAAAAAACTCAAATTCACTTTTTAAGCGACGTTCTTGTCGCCGTCGCGCGTTGGATCTTAAAGTCCCTAATATGTAGTGCTCGCGCGTGAGCGAGCGTCATTTTGGCGGAAAAACGCGATAGCGGTCGTCATTGTATTACAAGTTTTAGCGAGAACGTCGAAGTGGCAGAAACAAATTATCAAATGTTAGACGTTTTATCATTTCGCGATTTGGAGAGCCCCCAGTAAAGTTAACCGCAGTGCCAACTTTTCTTGTTAAAGGTCACGTGACGTAATTTGTATAAACCATTACATGGAATTGCATAATCCCATATTTTAGACCAAAATGGTTCAATCAGTCAGGCAATAAGAAAATACAGACAGGTTGCTCATTCCCTTGCTGCCTAACTGATAAGTAAGTGTTAATGTTCGCTTAGGGGAGGGGTAAGTGGGCAGTTTCCCAGGAACGTATAATGATGTGATCATACTTATCTATTTGTGTTAGGCCACGTTAAGGAGAAAAGTTACCCATTGAAAAAGGGTCACCCTCCCCTCTAAGCCGAGTCAACTTAAGCGAGCATTTATATTTGACCCATTTGCACGAGGCAAGAGCTTACAACAGCGCTCGTGCATGTTCTGATGATCTCGCTTTGACCGAGCTGGCTCGGCTAGGAGGGTGACCTTATCATCAGAAAAGGGTCACCCTGTTAGGTGGGCCAACCTTTCGGCCAAGCCAACGTTTTGTTTCTCACGTAATCAGTTCGTCAAGTTTTGTAAGGAACTGTAGGAAACTGTCATGGCTATGGCTCTACCAGGGTATCTCGGGTAGGCAAGTGACCGTTCAACCTGAGACAAGTTTTCTCCATATGAACATAGCCTAAGTAAAGTTTTATTGCGTGTAATCAGACCTATTGAGTAATTTTTAGGATCACTAATACTGCACGTGTGAGCTAAATATAATCTACAATTAATTATAAGTTTGTAAAAAAAAAGGTTAATCATCGAGTGTCTTATGTAAAGGACATTGCTGGATATGGGCAGCCATATTTACCTTGTCAGTTAAGTTACACGACGAAGGTCGAGCCGTTTGCGGGACAAAGGAACTGTTCTTTCTCTGCCATTTCAAGACCCTGAGTGTTGGTTCGCCTACATTAGACCTTCCGCACTGCACATCACTGCTCTACTGACTGTCAATTAACCGTGTTAGAGTAATATAGCTGATTTTAATAAGACCCAGAATCCACAATAGACAACTGTATCAGTTCATAAAAGTCCTATTCTAAAGAGTTTCTAGTCATTACTCGACGATAAAATTTGTTCGGGGACTACTGGACTCAGTTTATGTAGGCCCTGTCACTGACATATACCTACTAGCAGAAACAATTTGTCATTCTTATGCAGGGCTTAACAATAAACCTTAATGCTTCAGCCATAAACTGCGTCTAATATTCAAAATATATCACCGATATTAGGGGGCCTCTTAAAGGACCTTTTATTAAAGTTTCCTAAAGATCAAAGTTCCCTAACCTTTCATATAATTAAGAAAGGAATCGAGGGGAACCCTTCCGTTTCAAACACCTGAATTTGCCAAAGATTCCCTTTTTGGACGGAAACATCCCGTACAGGCCACTTTAAGGGAGGGGGTACCCCCCCCCCCCCCCCCTCTCCCCTGTATCAAGCATGCAGACTCAAAAGTTGTATTAAAATATTTTGAGGGCTATATTCAGTGAGAAGCTACGCGTCTGACATGGCGAGACGAGATCGTTTATGGATATAGTAACAAACATTGTTGACCATTTTGTCGTAGGCATGTTGTTGCCATTATTAAGTGTGAGTTTTACATAACCAGGCCTAATCTTTTTCGTTCAGTTGACGAAAGCAAATAAATAACACTATTCCAAAAAAAATAGCACAGAATAGCGAAGGACACACACTACTGCGGGAGCTGAAGTTTTAGAGAATGATAGACAAGAATTTTTTGTGTATCAAGATGGCCGCAAGCAGAAATAGGGGGAAGACAAAACAGAAACCGCGGCATGATTGCCATAACGGCTGATTTCCAACATACATGAAGAGAAGAGCGTAGGGGACCGCAACGGCGGACGAGGATGGGAGTAACTCATCCAAAAGGATTTCAAAACTGTTTTGATGTTGTGTCTGTCAACGAAATGAATATCAGTTTGGGGGGTGAGTTTCCCCGGCAGTAAAATAAGAGAAAGCTAGAAACAACTTGGGTGTTGAAATGCTCTATGCTCTATTACACTACTTCCCTTCTTTCCTGGACTAAGGCGGTGGCTACTTGTCATGAGAATTTAGATTACTTATAGTTTTTTACCTCTAAAGGGAGGTACTCAACCGAGGAAAAAATCCTATAAGATTAGCCGACTTGGTGACGCTTCCTTCATAAAGCCATTAAAGATCTAAATTCCACTGGGCCTATTACAGAGGGATGTTGTAATTCTCTTCGTTTTATTACAATCCAGTTATTATTATTATCAGTATTATCATTATTATTGTTATTATTATTAATATTATTATTAATATTATTATTTCTTATAGAACGGAACGTTGTTATGACAACTAACCTTTGCTTGCATCCTTCAGCGTTTTTACGTTAAGACGCCTTGGTTAATTTCCATTCAGGGAAAGAGAAAAGTTCTTCTATAACCTATGCATCATTCATGAGTTTGAAGCCCCCTCTTTTTCCTTTCCATTTCTTCTAGTTTGAAGCGGTAGCCTTCATTACGTAACATGGCGGAGGGCCCTGTTACAGCTGTGGACTTTGATTACAGTATACGTAAATCTTGGATTAAAAGTGACATAGTAACAACATAAAAAACAAAAAAATACCCTAATGTAAAGGATAGCTCTTGCTAGGTGGTACCAACTTGAATTTTTTTTACTAATTATTACTGGTCAAATCGAACGATGCACTGAAATGACGTTCAAGGAGACGCGATCCATAACTGCAATATATCTTTCGCAGTTGTTTTGGTCATACACATATCGTTTGAAGACTGTAGTTTATTATGATGCTCAAAAAAGGCCCTGATTATTTGATCGAAATGCAGATAACTCGACTTCCAGCTATTTCAGCGTACTTGGAAGGCTTAATGGGCTCCTGGCAACTGACGTTTTCCAACCAGGATGGTGATGTTTACATAGCTTTAAAACGACTCACACCGCACACCGAAGCTCCAAGTGAGGCAAACTGATCTAGTTTAACAACTTCTTTAAATGACAAATGCAGTAGTCTAACATCCATGATCACGTGCAATATAATGTTAGCTAATTCAAGTGATAAGGCAAAGCAATAGAAAACTGTAATAAACAATTGTAATTGTTTTTATGACGGATGAACGTTTCTAGCATCCATTGGTCAAGGCGTCCTATAAATGTTTCAACAACAATTAAAATCTTTTTATAGCCTTCGACAATTTCATTTTTTCCGTCAGTAGCAAGAAAGAACAGTAATTGTGATCTGTGATACTGTGATAGCTAGCTCAGAGGACGCTTAGACCTTAGATGGCACTAAACCACTTCACTATAATTCTGCTTGCTTTCACTGGTAAGTGATAAAGTTAATGCATCGCGCCATCCCCGCCTTTTAAATGAATCATTTAAGATCCTTAGATAGTGGTTGGTGTTTCAATAGCCTCGACTCATTCAGGGGCATAGGCTAGTAAGGCTAAATCAAGTTCAATCAAAACAACGTTTTTTTTTTCTGTTTCGGGCCTTTGATTATCAATTTTTTGTCATTTTGGGTTCAGAGTCATGAATTAATGACTACGGAGAGAATGAATCAATGGAAACAAACTTTCTTTTCGGCTCACATATTAAGGTTAATTACAGCACAGATCAATGCACCTTCCAGTCACACTACTACTGGTTTTAAATCTGCATCACTCTAGCAGCCAGACAGCAGTATATATTTCGCTTTACATTTCTCTCATTAAGTCAGAGAAAACTTGAAATGTTGATGAATTGCATATATTCAGAACTGCGGAATGAATAGATAAGTGCAAAGAAGATCATTATAGTTTTAAAAATATGCAACTGACCTACGCAGTATACATACATACGTCATGAACTTTATTTTATCTCGAATTTTAGTGAGGCTGAAAGGCTAATATCTTCGAGAAACATAAATAGTATAGAAATAAAAAATAAGGGAAAATCTATTTACATGAAAAAAATATATGTACATTAAATATATACGCTCGTTTTCATAAAAGTTGACATTTCAGAAATATATATTTCTTTTGTTTTTTTTCCGCGAAACAAAAGAAAAAACAAAAGATATATATATTTCCTATACGTCAACCTTTTTGAAAACGAGTGTATATATACATGAGGACGGGAGAGAGAGATGCTTGGGACAATTTTTTATATATATATATACATATATGTACATTGAAAAACCTAGTATTTGCATTTGATTACGCTACATGAAAAATGTTAAATATTATACATTATGGTTTAAAGGAGATTATTACATTCAAAGGTTTTCTAAGACTAGTTAAAGTAGGCTTGGATTTTACATTATTGGGTAAGGAGTTCCAAGTCTTGGATGCAAAGTAACGAAAAGAGTTGAGGTCATAACCAGTGGTAAGAGGTTTACATAGTGATAAAATATTTGTTCCTCTATACTGACGCAAAGCAAGCATGTCGTTAAGATATTTAGGAAAACTGTCATAGTTCAAACATATTAACATTTTTTGTACCCTTAAGTTGTACAGAGTTGTTCCTTCAGATTTATGTAGTAGCTGCTCGGGTAAGACGACACTTTATCATTAAAAGTTATACAAAGGCAGTTAACGACTTTTTTTCTCTTTGAGAGCGATATCATAATACTTGTTTGGAGTTTTTTGAATGCAAGAAAGGCCGGCATGCCTCCCGAAACTCCATTGATGGGCTTTCTGACTTGTATGACTCTTGTATAACTGATAATTGCAGTCAGTTCTGTATTCTGTAAACTTTTTCCAACGTCTATACTATTTCTATAGCATATTGCTTTGCTCCATTCTTCTGTCATGTAAGGGACCTGATTGCCACGCACATGAAATTGCAGCTTTAGCGGCGTGATCATCAAGCACCGTTATGAATAGTGTCACAAACACAAACAGCTAATCTACATCTTCAAAGATATCTGAACATTAAAAGGAACAGTATGTAAATCAGCCGAAAATAAATCTGACGTCCAAAATGTTTCAGGCTACAGAGTTTTTTGACCTCATTTTAGGTGCAGTTTTTCTTAAAAACGCATACACCACGCCAAGTGAATGTTCGCTTAGTTGAAGATCAACAACTCCAGAAGTCAGAAGCCTGTTGTTGTTATTCGTTATGACTAGGTCAAGTAAAGTTATAGATATTTTTGTAATCTAGTCGGAGAGCTGATCAGGTTGTGTAGAAGGAGAGAGAGATTGCAACCCCGACCTCTGCGATACCGCGATGCAGCGCTCAATCAGTTTAACTAGCTAGAGGTAAGTTAACAGCATGGGTGCTGGTCATAAAATTGGTACGTAGATGAAGATGAAATAATGAGTATATGAATTTTATATATTTGAACTGAGGGATAAAAAACGTAAATGGCAAGGTTGAATTTTTAAACTGTGATGATCTTCTCCGCATTTAAAAGTGTGTTTAGTCCGACCAGACAGAATAGTATGTGTTTCGCTTAACAATTCTCTGAAATTGGAACTTAGCACATTTAGAACTTAGTTTGCAAAAAAATGTTCAGTACAGAATAAAAAGGCCTTGCCAGAAGGGCTGAACATTAACGTTCAATTTACTATTACTGTTTTTGATAAGCTGCTAATTGCAGTAGGTTCTAATTTTAGTTTACGATGATTAGTTCATTTTGTATGCTTCTAACAGTATGATTGATTTTTTTTCTTTTGCACAGTTCTGGCGCTTACCTTTGAAAAAGGGACCGCTGACTCCAGTAAGTTTTGTCACAGTCCACCAAACTGTTTACAGTCTTTTTTGTTTTATTCTTATTATAAGTAGTCGAGCTAGCTTTAGCAGAACAAGACTCTAAAAATGCAACCGCTTTTTTTTTCGTGTGTCCGTGCCAAATGGTCGCCATGGTCCCTTAGAGGCGTTCCTAGTGGAGACAATTGAAACTAGGGATAACTAACTCGACCTGACGAAAGCCGTGCATGGAAAAGCTTAATTACTAAGGGAATTTTAGATTTGTTTTTCGGAACGGGTCGGTCAACGAATTCTATCGCTTAAAAGCGTTGATTCCTTTGGAACATAAGTGAATACTTCCGTGGTCGAAAAAGAGAAAAAATTTAAATGAGCAAAACTTTGATGGTGAGGCTATGTAAACTTTCATTGTGTGCAAATAAGTCTTTTGATGAGTATGCGGTTTATTTTCGACCATGATTTAAATGACGCGCCATGTTGATAAACGGTTTTATTAAGAGTAAATACTCTGAAGATTACTCGACCGTCGATAAAAAATCCTGTTTCGTGTAGGAAGCCACGTTGCTGCAAAAGCGAAGACTTCGAAAGCAAGGGAATTTAAATTCCCGTGAATTAAGGAATCGATGTTTTATGGCAGATTCACTTTGTTGTATGTATAATTGAATGTGTTTTTGTTTTTCATACTAACGTCTTCCTTGATGTTTCCTTGGTGTCACAAATTCGCAAGGTCTCGCCTCTTTGCCTCGGATTGCCTTTGATTGTGGAAGTACAATTACCTAGACATCATTGGAAATTTTTACTTTAGATTTAAAACTATTGCATTTTTTTCGTATAAGTGTTTAGTAACTTAGTATTCTTTTGTTGTCGACGGCTAACAAAAGGAGAAGAAGAAGAAGGATGTCCGGCCAGGTGTCCACGGTGTGGCGTTTCTATTGTATGTACCAAAGGCAATCTATGGTTACTGTGTAACCTGGCTAGGTAACTTTTTTTCTCCTTCCCCACATGGCCCCTATGACTTCCACGCCCGCGCCGGACACAGGCTCTTTAAGAATCAATTGACTAATCATGTCTTACCTTATTTCCAAGCAAGGTGGAGTCAACGCTTTCAGAGCGTCTTATTTCTTATCGAATCTCCAAGCAAGCGAGACTTACCGCTTTTAAGAACGTTCATGTCTTTCCTTAAGATGGCAGGAACTCCTGTATACCAACAAACACACATGCGTGACTAAAAGGAAGAAAAAGCAGAAAGAAAATAAAACAACACACAAAAGAAATGAATAGAGGATAACAGAGACAGCTGAAAATGGTGAAATTGACAATGTAACAGTTTGAAGGCAAAATGCACCGTTTTCCTCGACTTTGCTCAAACGAAAGCCCGTTACTGCTTCCTGAAAACAAAGAGAGACTTTTGCCTTAGCAAACTGACAAGCAAAAGGAAATTGGATCATGTCACCGGTTTTGATACGATTTGAGACTGACGGGCTACCTAGGGTGATCGCCGGAACAATCGATCGCAAGCGCTTACCGGGTTTTTTCACCCCGAGAGGACGGGCCGGTCTGGATGTTTTTAGACGTCTTCTCTAAGGCTCCCCAAGGGGAAACAGCTTGGGTTGGGTTCGCGCAGAGTTTTCATCACTTAATCCATGTCTGCGGTCACACAGCGATAAATTCCCCAAGGAAAAGAAAAAACTTGAACTCACTTTCGCGGGGAACGTTGTTGTAAACATTGAAGACTGACATAAATCGTAAACGGTTTGAAACATTTTTACTCTTTTAGTAAAACCGCCACATTAATGAAGCTCGGCAAGAGCGATTCAGCCCTTAATTTTGAGACTAAAAAGGAAGAATCGACTTCATTCGCGCTTGAAGAAAAGCAAATTCTAACTTAAATTCTCGCTAAGAAGTCAAAATACGGGTATGCTAATTTAAAAAATGGTTGCAATGACCTCATTAAGAAAAGAATTCTTGAACACTGATTTAAAGGAATTTGCAAGTGTTTCAAAGTGCTTCTAAATTTATTTAACGCATTAAAAAAAATTAAAAAATTCACAGCTTTGCTAGAAATCGTGCTGAATTTTCGAACTTTGAGTTCAGTCTTCGCGTAGGATTTGACGCCAAATGACATACACAGCACGTAAACATCACGTGATTTCTACTGTTTGGTACATCTCACTTTCTCGTGATTTGTTGAGCCACTTTGGGACTGTTTATTAACTAATAGGACTTACCTTGGGAACTGTCATGGGTAATTCTTTTGTTCTTTTTGAAGTATCCTTGGAAATTTCCCCGAAGCAATTTCACCATGGGAAAATCGGTCACACACAAAAAGTTGCTTCCCCATGGGAACAGCTATTAGCCCATGCCATGGGTAAAATCGCCGGGAACTCGCTGCCAAACTTTTGTCGTTCTGTTAACGCTGAAAAGCAGCTATTAAGCAATACGCTGCCTAGTTGTAATAAAAAATAATTACCTCTCTTATTGTTTCGCTATAGTTTGTCCTAATGGCATTACAAACATAACAGGAACCACAAGTGGGCATTTCGTGTATCCAGAGTCTGGTAATTATGGAGCAAATGAGACAAAATGTTGGAGGATTGAGGTTCCTAAACCTTACTTCGGCTACGGAATGACATATCACACGTAAGATAAACTTAACTTTCCATTCTAGCCGTGAAGCATAGAAAAATCATAAAAATCCGAAAGTAATCCCCTTTGTATTATATGCCCTTCACTTATAAAAAAAGCCTCTAAATTTCAACAGCAATAACAATACCATATGAAAATAGACTGTCAAGAGATCTGGGCCACGATGTTGCGTTTAAAGTAATCATCAGACGGTCAAATCAAAAGATGAAGGTTGTCACGAATTTCCCAGAGAGTTAAAATTCCCTCGGCCAATTCACGAGTTATATCATTCTCGTCCCAGAATCTCCTGGAGGCCTACGTATGAGGACCAGGAGGCTCTGGGGAACTCCGGGGACACAGGATTTGAATTCCTAGATTTCAGGACTTCCGGTCATTTCTGATTTTTTACAACGTTTCTAATAGCAGGCACTTGCTCTTGCCCAAGTATCAATGACTGTAAATTTAGGTGATTCAAAGCTTTTAAAAGAGAATCCTCCTACTTACCTTTGATTCGGAAATGACCGGAAGTCCTAAAAGCTAGGACTTTCAAATCCTCTGTCCCTAGAGCCTCCTTGTTCTCGTGCTAAGGCCCCCAGGAGGCTCTGGGGACCAGTTGGAGTTATATTTGAAGACAGAAATTTATCAGCCAAACACAAATTTCCCTCCCATCATACACATAAGATTCCTGTATTTAAAAACTGAGAGCCGAAGGCGCGAGTTATCTTGCGGGTGTCTGGGGACATGAAATTTATGGAGCTTTTGAAATCACTGGAAACGCGTTTATTTCTACCAATACTTAGAAAATTGTGTCCAATTTTTATCACCATTCTGTCAGTTTTCTGCACAAAAACGTACACTGATTTAAAACATAATTAATATCAAGGCCAGTTCTCAAATAACACCACACAGCGTCAGTTCTTGTCTTGTGCCTATTTAGACTATTTAAGACTACAACATTGTTAAATCTCTGCTGGGTCATCTTTGCTCGCGGTTTTGACTCTGTGCGCCATTGTAAATAATCTTTCACCCGTACCTGCAGTGGCTTGATCAGGACGTGGAGGAGTAAACAAGCGAAATTAACGGTAGGGCTATAGCCCAGCCATCCCCTATGTAGCTCTATGTTCCGCTGTCCCTGAAGTAGCTACAGTCGGGCTAGTTTCATGTTATCTTACTTTTCACTTTTAGCTTTGAATTTGAAGAGTGCAGAAATTGTGAATGTGATTTTGCAATAGTTGGAGAAAGCTACGACGACCTTGTTGGTCAGCAAAATCAGTGTGGAAGATTCAGTCGTTCCAGTTTAGAATATAGCAACAAGTTACGAGGGAAAGGACCCACTCGGAGCGTAGATTATTCAGATAATATCTTTATACGCGTGAGAACTGATGATTCTGTTCACTACAAAGGAATCAACTTCTCCTACATCGTCAAGTCTAATTCGACGTGTAAGTAATAACTAAATTACCACTGACAATTGCTCCACTAACTTAACCAACTGAATAAGCTGGAAACCAAGATATTTTTCAAAAATCGATAGAAAACATGTCACTGATTCGTGATTTCTTGAGACGCAAAAACGAGAATTTCTGGAGAATTTCATAAAATCTAACGTCTGGCTAACCGCTAAAACCAGGCGTCAGATTAAAGTGGTACGGTTAGACAAGTTACCGAGTCGCCAAGTAAATTCTAGGGGACTAGGCTGAGAAAGAGATTTTAAGCAGGAAAGATGACGCGTAAGGCGAAAGTAGTCACCCTAAAAACAGGACTTGACACTGACTAGTCCTGAGAAGGAAATGTGCAACAGACGAAGTTACACTCATATCTATAGAACTACCAACAAAAACAAGATAACAAAGTTGTTATCGGTAGTTGAACTTCCTGCTAAATTTACCCCCGGCCCGCAGATTTACTTCGCGATTGGTGTGCATGTCACGCCCGACCCAGATTCCTGGTGTTCGCCCGTCCAGCCGTACTTCCTGCTGACCGTTGTGTGGTGTGATGTCTTGAATTAGATGGCATTCAACTATCTTTAATTAAAACTACCTCCCGAGGAATCCCGTAAATTGATGAATTGTTATAAATGTTCTGTTAATTGCTAACAGACTCAATAACTGCACTCAACCTAACCCATGGTGGGTTCCTCGTAATGAGCATGGTGAGATCAGCAAAGTAATTAATTAAGGCCCCGTCAACACAAATCCGGATAATTCTAAATACATTTGTTTGTTTGTTTGTTTGTTTGTTTTTTACATGAATCGGCCTTCTGTCTACATGAAACCAGTGAATCTGCTCAGCAAAACCTGATCTTTTTGAAACCTCTCTCCAGAGGGGTTCAACGCACTGTTCACACGAATGCCCGGATTCTATAAAACACTAAACAATACCCATAACTTCATATTTTTGCCCTAATTCGCGCAGACAAGGCGAAAACCCACTCTGGAGAGCGGTTTCGAAAAGACGCGGTTTCGGTGAGCGGATTTTGGCAATGGTGTCATGTGAACGAAAGACCGTCCTGCAAAACTATCCGGATTAATTCGTGTGAACATGGCCTCAATTTCAGGATTACGGTCTTTATCTATCGCTTCTCTTGTAGTTGGTGCTCAGAGCGTCTTAAATGCATCTGAAGATGAGAACATCGAGTTTAGCACCCCAAAATTTGGCATCAAAAACTACCCTGCAAGTTTCGCTTGGAGTTGGTTTTTAATCGTTCCTCCAGAACACCAGGTTCAAATCACTTTCGACTCAACATTCGAACTGGAGCAAACTACAAACTGCGAGAATGACTACCTGGAAGTCCGAGAAGCCTACGCAAACGAACCAATTACCGACCCCGCCGATCTTAGAGGAGAATATGGGGTAATTCTGTCCAAACCTGTATGTGGCACTAATAACCCAGGCACAATACAGAGCGTGGGTAACATGGTCTGGGTACACTTCAAGAGTGACAGTAACACCACTACTACTTACAGAGGATTCAAAGCCTCCTTTAAAACAGGTTAGTAAATAATATAGTAAGCTTTCATTGCAGGCATTTCTTTCGGTGCGTGAACGGTTCTGAAAGAGTAAACTCTATTCTGAATCAAAGAATCAACTCTTTAATTTATCGCACTATTAAAATGTTTCTTGGTCAGAGAACCTGGTTCTTCCTATTCGTTTTCTGTATTGTTTCTTTGTTTTTGGCTATCACCACTGTGTTTCATTACAGCATGTTTCTATTTTTCAGTCAGTTATTTACACTATCATTCATTCTCTTCTTGTTTTTTCCTTAGGCCAAATGCGATTGTCCATCAGACATGCATCCGATGCTGCTTCTTTTCGTTTCTTCTGTGATTGTTTTTACATCTATGAACGCCATAATTTAATTCATTCCTTAACTCCTGCTACTCTCCGTCATGTTAATTCAGTCGGCAACCAAGTTAGATTCTTCGCAAATGGTGTGTCTCCATAAGTTGACAGTATGTACAACGTATATGTTACACTTTAATTTTTGCTGGTCATTCGGCCAGAAAATATGATACTTTATTCAATATAAAGCAGCTGTCAGTTTTTTACAAGTTGTATATCCCTTCAATCTCAGCCATTCTCACTTTAGGATTAATACTAGTTCAGAAAAAAGCAGTAATAAAGCAGCATTAGAACGACCGAGTGTCGAAACTGTATTCTCGAAGTCGATTCACAAAATGTATTGGCTGAAATAACCACAGCGAGCCCAGACAGACAACAGTCCACTCAAAGCCAAATTATAAAGATTCTGTAGGAATTTATCGTAAGATCGATAAAACGGTAAAATAAGAGCCATGTCTCTGTGCTGTTTCCTTGCTGTTTCCTGCCCTTTAAACGTCATTTTAGCAACAACACAGAGACATGACTCCGACATGACTCTTTTTTTATCTTACGATAAATTCCAAAATCCTTATAATTTGGCTTCTGGTTGGCAATTGTGTGTCTGGGCTCGCTGTGAGACAACACGCAGATTTGAAGTATTAAACCTCTGATCAAAAAGAGGTCTAGTCCACAGCCAATCACTATAACGAAAATAACTTTTTTTAAAGCGAACCAGTGGGAGGGTAATCGGCTCGTGTTCAGAACGAAAACTTGTTTTGAATTTATATGAAAGGATGGAAACCAGCAGGCCGCTGCTGACAGCAGGCAGATCAAAACGCTTTGAAAAAGACTTTTTCATCTCAATTACTCTTATGTTGATCTCAGTTCCAGATCTGCACCTAAAAATTCAAGTAGCGATGTATACAGATTCATTATAAAAATTCAAGTAGCGATGTATACAGATTCATTATCATAAAAAGCCACAAGTGTTAAGAGCGAGGTTTTTAACCAGTGTACAGCGTTTTGCGGCATTGACCTTCTGTTGATACGCGTCAATTCATGGTTGCATTTTCCTTCATACTGCATAACATTTTCAGAAATATTTTTGACCAGCCTGAGAAACCAGCCGACATTTCGCGACGCTGCCACTGGTTCCAAGCGAAATGATACCTGAGAAACGAGTGCAGAAATTCCATACTGGTCATAACATCTTAATGAAAACACATCTTGGGTCCTCATAAGGAGGAAAAAAATTCTTGAAAAAAGACCCGCTAGGCTCAAAAGTTTACACGATTAGAGTTTCGAATCTGTCTCACAGTCCGAAGCTGACAGCAGACGATCTTCTTGAGGGCTTGCCTATTGCGTGAAAGCCTCCAGCCGAACGCAAACGGATCCAAGGCACATTTCAAGAAAGTTAAATGAAGACAAACTCGCTGTACAATGACGATGGTCTGGTATTTCTGGCAGGGGACGCAGTAAGCCTCGATGTGGAAAGAAATGGTGGACAGGATCGCCGGCACAGTGGACAAGAGAACAAAAATGAATATAGCCCTGCGGAACTTGTTTTGAAGTTCCAAGAGTTTCCCCGAGGCCTGTTTGTTTTCTTGTCGAAGATCTTTTGACCTTTTTGTGTGGTTTCGAAAGGCAGCGTATAGTAAAATATAAGAGGCAACAAGAAGCGTTGAGTTTACTGTCGAATTAAAGTGTAGATCAATTTGTAGTACAGTATTTATTGGTACATTCACATGCGGCAGGATTGCAAATGTTAGTGCAGTCAGCGAAATCACAGCGATGCAGGTCTTAGCTCGTTGCTTCGTCATCCACGCTTTGTACTTTGTTGGTCGCAAAACTGCTATAAAATTGTCAAAAGCCAAGGCGAATACCATTCCAAAGGAAACGTTGAATGAAAGCAGAGAAAACGAGGAACCAACATTAGCGATTTGAAGCGAAGCTTTCCGTCCAAGAAAAGTGTTGTATTCCAAAAATGCAAAAATTGGCGCCACAACCGTTCCTGTTAAGAAATTCGCAGCGGACATTGTTAACAGAAACATGGATGATGTGCTACGAAAGGATCGCAGAGGATCAATTAACACGGTGACAACCAGAAGACCATTGCCTATCGCCGTAACAGGAGATAAAATCGTTTTATACACAGCGAAGGCTAGTAGTAGTTGTAGACTTGAAGTAGAATTAGAGGCAGCTCCATTGAAGCCCTCACTAGCATTAGTAAAATTCAACGTCTTCATGAAAAACAGCCAGTGTGTTGCGGAACGTTAAGTGTCCCACTTAAACCGATTTCAAGCTCGTATTTTTGTATTAGCTTGTATTAGAATGTACAATATCAGCGGAAAATACAATCTTAAACTGCCGAATCGTACTTAGACTTTGGGCAGATTTTGACAGTGGCGGATCATTTATGACCAATCATGAGATTCACTTAAAACAAACTCAAATGCTGACTGATTAAATAGTCTTTGTGGAAAAGCGGCATGTAATGACCCTTCCTTAAACAACACTCTTGCTCAAAACAAATAAAGAGAATAAAGCTGACACAAAACATTTCTAGCAATAACGAAAGTAGGGTCTGTTGCCTTTTCTCCAGCCAAAACAAACTCGGAACTCTTTGTTAAAAGCCGCACATGTCACTCCTTGTAATTACATAATTTTAATCCACGAAACTGAAAATAAATGACTCATTTAAACCTTTGTGTATTCGTAAGAAGAAAAAATTACCATAAAAGAGAAAAGTACATGTTAGGGGCAAAATGATCTTTCGCAGCAGATCTTTGAAAAGACAAAAGAAACGTGAACCATTGGGTTCTGTGGTACTAAGTAGGTAAGAAGTGGATAAACATTTGCGAAAGAACTGATGAGAAAGCCAAGGTTTCGTCAACACTTTTAACCGGAATGTTAAAACAGCTGCCACTGAAACCATTTTCACTAAGCAGGGCAAAGAAACGATAAAAAAGGAGATCTCTACCTAAGTTAGTCTTGAACAACAAGTGTTTTAAATTTTTCCAACGGAAGTAGTATCCAAAGCTGGGTTCATAAACATCGCGCACAGAAAGAAGACACAGACTTCACATTCACCTCAAATGAAGTACGTAGCGATTGGCCAATAGAGAAATTTAGGCCCAGACTTTGACCATGCAGTCGACAGAAACACAACACATACGAAACGGTTTCTCTAAAATTTCCATTTTTATTTTCCTTTTTACTACTTTTTTTTCACTATCAATACATTAAGTTTCTATACATTAAGCGCTCTTTGCTTCTTTTTTTTTCTTTTCTGAGCAAAATAAAATTGTACTGTCTTAAAATCAAGGAACTCAGTATTCGAAGTAAAAACTCGTGTTTTAAAGAGTTCAGGAAGCTATTTTCGTTACTGCAGCTTCATCCTAAGAACGGTCTGATTCCAAAACATTCAACATAAAAAAGCGTCATTTAGTTCCTAGATAAATATTCTACAAAAAAAACCTCTTCTGCATGTAGACTGACCACCTTAAAATCCAATGGTCACACGGTCTGTCTGTAGGATACCCGCTGTCCAAAACTAGGCGGTTCGTCGTACAGTCGTTATGGGTGAAAATAACTAATTATGAAAACAAATGTTATCCGGTCTTTTCGTTCCATGGTCAGATCGCATGAGGAGCTTTGCTCGAGAAAAAAACTCTCAGCAGGCGCCGTAAATTGATGCCCTGATCCGCGATAGAAAGGTGTTTGCTTGGTGTCATAAAATTAATTAAGAACGGAAAATAATAATAAACCAGATGCCAAGTAAAACCAGATGCCAAGTATCCGCGAGAGACGCGTCATTTGAGCGCGAGGCAAGGCGAGGAGCCAGCATCCCACGCAACGGTTTTTTTGCAGCTTGACCTTTCTGTTGAAAATGAAAAAGATTTTGATCATTCGAAATGTATCTTCTTAAAAATAAAAGCTCGCTTCCTCTACCCGTACGCGTAGAAAGTAATTTACATGAATTTAGACTTACTGTTGGTCTGTAAAACCGATAAACAAATCCAGATCGGACTGCCGGTGATTTGGACGGGGCACGCCAGGCTTAAAAGACATTACGTTAAAGCATTTTATATTTCCTTTGTCACTTTGATAAAAATTTTGAAGGAGCGACCCATATTTCATGTGGAAATATTAAATACTCGAGTGCCGGAGTCAGAAAATCCCTCTTGAGACATAACGTGACGTGTGTGACAAAGCGCCGCAAAAACTTGTTTCCAGTGCCGCTGAAATGAATGGACGACAGCCTACATGTACGACTTTCACTTAAGAGTCAGATCGTTCCACAATATAGCCAGAATTTTTCACAAGTCTTAAAGCCAGGAGAAGAAATAAAGGTATTACTTATATGGATACCTCGCGTTCTTTAAGCCAAAAAGCAAAAACAATCGCTCTTTATCTCATCGAGTTTTATACTGAAACTGTGGAAAGACCTGACTATAAAATGGAATGACCTGACCATGGAACGAAGAGACCGTATCCATAAAACTATTATACCGTCGAGTTTTCCAATATTCATGGGACGAATAAACAAACTCGGACCGGCGTTGCTTGTATTGACAGATTTTATTGGCTGATTCTTAGCCTGAGTGAGCCTCCCATGCAGTCGTTTTATGGTGATCGTACAAGCACTACAATGATTCGCGTGAGTTGTGCTGCACGAGTCAAATGGGTTCTGGCCCAATCTAGATGCCAGAAAAACAGCACGCTCGCTAGCCCGAAAATTTAATATCTTTAAAAGAAAGATTGTTTGTCCAGCCCGGCTCTGCGTATGACCACACGACATTGTTTACATCCATCCCAACAGCCTTCATGCGCTTGCAAAGATGGTGGTTGTATCATGAGTAAAGTCTCTCACGGTCGTCCTCGCGGAGTTGGAAGGTCGGTCCGTTTTTTCGACTACATTTAGATCCGATTATCGGCAGCACTGGGTTTATTACACCTTATAAACCAATGGGTAGGGGAGACGGAGGTTCTTACGGCGGTCGGTCAGTCGTTCAGTCTTTCAAATATTCATTCTTTGATGAGTTAGTCATACGGTTGCTCAGTCGGTCACGAGAGTTGACAGTCTGGTCAAAAAGGCCATATGGTCAGCTACCTATATATAAAAGAATTATATTAAAAGCTAATCTACTGTCTACTTTCCTCTGCAAAACAGCATTCAAAATAAAGTCACAATAACAGCTATCAGCAAACAGATGATATAACTGCTGGACAAAGGTGAGCCTGCGGTACTGAATAGACCAATGAAATCGGTGGTTGGCTTCAGTGAACCATCTATGAATTCATGGAATTAACACAGTTTTATTATCATGTACAACCTAACGAAATAAAGTTCAGACATTTCGGTGACACTATGACGCCATTATTAGGGAATGGAAATAAATAAGAGTTCAAATGGCGTTAAAGTATTCAAAAATCATTTGAACTCGCATTTATTTCCATTCCTTGATAATGGCGTCATGATCTCGCCGAAACGTCGGAACTTTATTTCGTTAGTTTTTTTCATGTTTATGTTTCTCCAAATCATTACTAATTAATACAGTTTTGTCATTAATATCTATGTACATTATTGCGGGCGACAAGAGGAGCCCGCAATCCTAACCTCCAGGACGTTACAACGCATGCGTCGCATGTATGTAGCCAGCGTTCGTTTGGACTCCTACTAAGAATGAAAGGAATGTACAGAACGCTATTTTACCACGCGCGTTTGTACCTTCCATCACTCGTAATCTGATCATGCGTGTTTTAACTATCTGTCACGTAAAATTTAGGCAAAGCACAGCGTTGGAGCAACGGCGTTTTGACCTTCGATCGCTGTCGCCCGCACTCCGTCTAACCTTCGGTTATTACTAGTAATAAAATGAGAGCTCAATATGGAGATTAATCGTTTTTTTCTCTTTTTTTGCGCTTTCCGAGAAAAGCCTTTCCTTGACCGCTTCTCCTCAGATGATTTTCCCGGAAACGTGCGTTCTGGAAACCAGAGAGCACCCAGGTATCATTTACACGTGGCTAACGCCGTTTTAGAAAGGACTGAATTGTTCTGGCCTGACACATGTACGCTGCAGTTCGTTCACTGAGACAAACTTAACTTACCCTTAACAGTATAAGTTGTCTCCATTCCGCCAACCATGTGATCATTCACGTGACAGTGCAGCATCCAGACTCCAACGCTGTCAGGAATCATCTCCACGGTTGCAAAGACTCCCGGGAAAAGATCATACACGTCTTCACGATGATATGCAACACGTTTCTGCCGAAGAAAAACAACTGTTAAAGGTATGCTTGATTCTGAGAAGATCTTCTCTTCTCTCCCTATCCTCCTCCTCCCTTCCCAGTCAGAAGTCTGCGCTCTTGGTTAATTCACAGGTCGCAAAGACGACATTTCAGCCTATGGATTATCTGATTATCTGATTATCTGAAACTGATGAAAACAAAATCTACATGCTGATTTCCATGTCAATTCGAATTTTTTCAGCCTTGTAAATCAAAGCAACGTTAGGCCTGTTTTAAACGTCATGCTACTGCCGTGCCGAACTCATTTCATAAATTATAAATACATTAGAATACATTAATAAATTTTCACTAATCCGCTTTTTATTTCCGCAACAGCTATTTTACTGAGTTACATTCAACGTCCGAAAACAAGTCGTGCCATGGACGCGCTAGAACCGCGCTGCAGTTGAGCCAGCTTAGGACAAGAGTAACACTGAAACAGGAGTCAATTTAAAACTTTTACGGGTGTAACTTACAAGTATAGCTATTGTTTTCAGACTCTAAAACAATTACACATGTAAAAGTGTTATTAATCTGATCCCTGGTCTTAATTTCTATTATGATCATTTATAGATGGTAAATTAATTCTACAATGTTTCTTACATGAAGGAAAGTCTGCCCATGAAAGTGAACCGTGTGCATATCAACCTCGTTTCCAATACCAACTAGGTACCAGTCTACTTTTTCCTTCTGATACATTTCCAGTCCTTTCAAGTTGCCAAACACAAACCCGTTGATGCCGTGCATTTTGTTGCTTTCCTTGAAGTCTTCGTTTCCCTTAAGAGTCTCTTTATTTCCTGTTTTTTTGCAGTAAGTGTCGATGTTTTTGTCAAGGTACCAGCTCTCATTCTCATCCAGAACAGTAAACATAAGCGCATATTCACGATCTACATCCTTTCGTGTATATGAATCCTTCAGAGTACCCTGATAAAGTGTAAAACAAGAAGTTACAAATTGTAAGTATAATGCTCTGAGCAGATGCTGGGCAGCAAAACATCATCTGAGAAACGATGAACTGTCATTTACACACTGCTTAAACTACAGACCCTTGGCATCTTATACAGCAGTTAACAGTTGTGGAATAACGGACTACAGGAGCCCGGCAGGGTCCTACAGCTACGAGTTTTTCATGATTTGGGTCATTATTGGCCAGTTTACAGTCAAACGAACATAATTTGCAACTTCTTGCGCGCCACAATGTGTCAAACTTAGCGCAATTAGAATGACGCACCAAGGGTGTTACAATTTTGAACAAAGATTTTATATGATGATAAGGCTGGACATACTTGCTAAAAATCATCCTGATGTGAAGTATATGAAATAATTCATTTCTGAACTGCGGTTGTAGATGAAAGTGAAGAATGATCATCGCAGTAAATTTTCCAATTTAAGCAATTGGAAAGAAGAAGCCTGAAAAAAAAAATCAGGGCTTTTTTTCAGGCTTCTTCTTTCCAATTGCTTAGCGTGAGAAAGCTCACAACAATAAGTCAGCAAGCCTGCTTGCTCATACATAAAATCAAGAGGGTAAATCCCTTTACCCTCATTTGTTTTCATGTAACTTCCTAATAGAATTAAGAACGAAAGCGCAAAGGAGGAGTGGAGCTCAACGCCCAAGGAAAAATGGTAGTAGCCCGGAGGGGAACATCTAGTCTATGTTCTCTCTGTCACGCAACGTCGGCGTTGTGTGATAGAGAGAGGGGCGCCAGAACTGGACTACGGAACATCCCAACCGTTTAACATCCATAACACGTCTCTATTATGGTGTTTTACAGATAAGTCAATTCAATTTAAGGTTTCTTTTTCGCAAAAGTCAAGGGTTTACCGAGCCTGCTGTAATACAATAATAAATTAAAATGACACACGAAAAAATTATTTCAGCAAACAGCAGCTTATAATAACCTTCTTTACATGTTGCACCTTCCGCATTTCGCTTATTTTATAGCCTTCTACATCTAGAATGTAGATGTAGAAGGCTATAAAATAAGCGAAATCCTTCGCGTGGATTTATTTGTCTGTTACTCACTCAAATTACATTACAACCTTTTATTAAACTAGCATCATTAGAGCATCCAAGACTGTCTGAAAATCAGGGCATGCATTAAGCGAACTACCACGGGACGGTCACGCCTTTTTTGATCCGGTATTTAGAAATGCATCTTACTTTAGACGTGAAACAAAAGTGTTCCCATCAAAAATGTCCCTGATCAATATAACACAATAATGGAAAATTTCTGTTTAATTAACTAAATCAGAGTAAGACATCGGCCAATCAATTGTTCCTCACCTTTTTGCAGACTATAAGTGGACCCACAAGACCACTATTTGTGTCTTTTATTGGGTTAACATCTGAGTAATAGGCCCATGTGGAGCAGGCAGGGCCATCTGTTCCGGGCCCAGCGCGTTCTGGGACCTCCCAAGAATACTTAAACATTTTACCAGAATCTACGCTGTTATCAACTTTATCGCTGCCACTTGTGCCATCCTTATAGTCTGAGCCCTCAAAGCCTTTGCTGGAAATAAAAGACACGAACGATAACAAAAAATAAACATCGCAATGAGAATATAAGAGCGTAAAAAGTCGACGTAATTTTGGCGTCATCGAAACGCCAGTATCAAGACTATCTAAGAAACAAATTATGCAAATGTATTTAATTAGATATAGTCTTGATAATGGCGTAACGATGACGCCGGATCGTCAAGTTTTACGCTCTTCTTGTTCTGTTTCAATGAAGCAATTAGAACACAACATCTTGGATTCTAGATTCCACACCGTGGATTCCGGATTCCAGGTACTGGATTCCTAATTGTTAGTGGGATTCCAGATTCCTTGAGCTGTATTCCGGATTCCAAAGCCCAAGATTCCAGATTTCACAAGCAAAAATTTTTCGGATATTGGAATCCCTTACATAGGACGAAGTTGAAAAGCGAGTGTGTCTTCAAGACCAGGACTGTCCTGCATTCAATAATAATTATTCAGTTTATTATACATTGTACTCACTTTCTGTCTTCTCATTGGCTAAGAGCCTACGGCTAATTTTGGAAATCAGCGCAACCTGCAGATTAGTTAGTTATCTGCTGGCAGATAATTTACTAATCTGTAGGTTGCGCGCGCAATGCATGATTTCCAATAACAATATCAATTCAGGTTCCTTACGACTGTGTGTTTGTCATTATTTTCTTCAAAACAATGTAATAATAATAAAACAATTATTAGATTCGCGCGGTTTTTGTGATATCCTAAATGATCAAGGTCTCGGTAAGTGTTATCAGCCTCGGCCTTTGGCTCGGCTGGTAACACTTACCTCGACCTTGATTATTCCGCATATCACAAAAACCTCATCCAAGAAATAAGACAAAAAGCACATTGCTTTATACCTGTAATATAAGCCATGCGGGTGCATGGAGAATTTCATTCCACTTGACGCCATATTCTTGAACACTACCTCCATCGTATCTCCAACTTCAGCGCGTAAAATTGGACCCAGTACACCCAGGTGCTTATCAGCTGCGGTCCGTTCTTTCTGCTCTTTAAACTGTGCATTTGTGTACTCACGATACACAACTTTTATATATTTTCGACCTATTCGCTCGTCTCCTCCTGCTGTGAATGTTTTTGCGTCACTGAAAGAGAAAGTACCCACAGTCGAGTTACGATGCAACGAAATCTTTTGCGCAAGGAACGCGGACTGACACGACTGCGTTTGCAGGCTAACGAAACTTCGCTTAGCGGCAGTATCCCGCCGCATATTTTGATACCCTCGCAGTGCTATAACTATTTATTGGGAAATTGTAAATGGAAGAGGGTCATTAGAATACGAGAAACTTAGTGAGCCAGACCCTAGCTGGCATCACGCACAAGAAAACGCGCACAGGCCCTGTCGTACTTCTGATTGGTCGAAAAACAATAGCGCGGGATTTTAAGCCAATTACACTCGACTCGCAATTTAAAACTACCCAAATAAGCTTTGCATGTTATACTGACTCGCTCTCTTCCAGCGGCACTCCTTCCAGCACATCCTGACCAGAGGGCGCGTAGTCCCATTCCACCTCAACTGCAGCAATATAGTAACGACGAACTTTCCCAGACGGCTTTTTGGTAGGAGCTTTCCCACAGTTTCCGACGGTGTACTTAGCCTGCATGCCAGCAGAGTAGTGATCATTGGTCCGACAGACTAGCGCCCATTCTCCCGCGTTATCAGGCGTCATTGTTAGAGTGGCAAATACGCCTAAAATAGAGTGAAAATTTTTGTAGCTATAAGGATTTCTTTCTCTGTACTCTACGTTATGCTTTGACACCAAACAATGAATGTTCTTACTCAAAATTGAAGATAATTAAACAGAGATTTGTACTCGTCTGATGGCTCTCTACCAAGTTTAGGTTCCTCGTCCAAAGGAAACTACTTCCTCATTAGATTTACGAGACCCTATCCTTTCATAACACTGGTTCCGTGTTCTATAAACTGCAAATACAAAGTATTGTGGATACAGGAAAATTCTATCGATTGAGATCATGAATGTATCACTGAACCAGAAGATGCGATGTAATTAGCTACAGCCACGTCGCTCGAAAACGCGAAAAGTAACCGATTTTCCATTTCCCCCTTTTGCACGCTCTGCTACGGACGTATATGTCGTGGTTCAATTTTATCCTTGTTTAAATTTTATTACCCTTTGTTTTAAACTCGTTATCATACATCACCATACACCAAAACCAAGGAAAATAAAATTTAAACCAAGGATAAAATTGAGCCACAACATATACACAGCGACAAACTGTTCTTGCTCTATCTAAACTTGGGTGCGAATTTCCCATGAATTCAACTCCAAAAGCATTCCCTTAAATTTCACACTTAAGTGGCTCTTGTCGTTGCTAGGAGCTGGAGCTCTCCGGCTATATACTGACCTGGCAGTAAGCTGAGTGTGTCTTTTACACTCCCATCATGCAGGAAGGTGTTTCCGTAAAAGTAGGCTGTGTGCATGTCCACTTCATTTCCAAGGCCGATCACATGCCAGGATATTTTCTCGCCTAGACACATCTGTAATCCGGGTAGGTTGGCGTACAAGTATCCGTTGACGCCATGCATTTTATTACTTTCGAGGTAATCTTCATCTTCTGAAATGTTCACAAATCAATTCGCCACTTTAGAAACGAGAGGACAATTGAGCCAAAATAGGGCCATTTATACGAGGACAAATAAGACGCGTCTTACATAGGACGCGTCTTAAATAACACGCGAACTTTCCGTAAAAACGGCACATTTCGTCTAAAATAAGACGCGGCTCAGCTAAGAAGCGCCTTATTTTAGAACAGCCCTTAACACCTGTTCTTAGATAAGACGCGTCTTAGCTAAGACGAGAAAAACGTCGTATAAATGACCTTCGCGTCTTACATAAGACGCGAACGCATAGTACGCACGCGTTAATTTTTGGCGCGCCACGTTGGATTGCCGTTGCTACGGGCAATATTCACATGAAAACGAGTCAAGAACAGAAATAAGACGTGAACCATTTATACGAGCTGTTCTCGTCTTAGATAAGACATGCTCGTATAAATGGTACAGTTCGCGTCTTATGTAAGACGCGTCTTATTTTTCCCATTGTTTCTGGGACCGCGGCTGCAGCGGTCAGCGACCAGCTTTTGAGCTATTGTTTCCCCTGTCCCTAGCAACAGACCCAGAAATCTTTGCGAAAGTTAACTCGGCCCAGTTTCTTTCTTGTTTCGTGAATTCAATGGAGACAGAAAAAAGACGAGAGCTAAGGAGGGCACTTAGTGAATGAGAGCACTAAGCTTTGTTCCACTTTGAGTCGGCAGAAAAGTTCTTCATTCGACGAGCAAGTGAAGAGAATTCTACCTTTAATACCGTGAAGTAAAAACTGGCGATCAATTTACACTCGATTAGGGGCTAATTAAAACACGTAACTTGGCCTCACCAAATTTTCAACGTATATTCAAGCACCTGGTCCTGGTCTCGCCCTCGTTTGGAAGCAAACATGAATCGGCGCCCTCACAGCCCAACATCGTTCCCAGGGCTTTTACTCTTACGCTCTGTTCACACTATTACCGGATATACTTTCGTGCCGACACGAAAATGTATCAAGTATAGTGTGAACAACTACGGCACAAAACTGGAACAAATCTTTCAGACACATCGAACATTATACCTGAGCGGTTGGCCGAGAGGGTCAAGTAAAATCCAGTCCTCACTCCTGAATATTTACTTCCGTCTCAATGGATTTCATGCCAGTCCTCGTTCCTATTATTTACTTCCTCTACGGTCCGAATACCCGGCGACGTTCACACTTCAGCAAAGTGCGGCACAAAACCTATACGATACGTGACGTTCCACTCTCGAGATTAGCGAGGCGAAGCTTCACTCAGTTACAAAAATCGCACCAAAAATTACTGTTCTTATATGTGAATAGAAGCCCTATCTGGTATGGCTTTCACGCCAGCGCAAAAGCTATCCGGTACAGAGTGAACATAACCTTCGAAAAAGGAGGGGAGCAGGTCAATAAACATGATATAGAACAAATTAGGATTTTTTAGATTGTTTCTAGCATACCATCATTTATCTGTTGCCAGTTTTGCGCTCTTTTCTTGTTTTCGTCATGATACCATGAGCCACTTTCGTCTGTGACGGTGAAAAGTAGAACAAATTCTTTGTCGATGTTTTTCTGTGTGTTGTCATCGTTCAGCGATCCGTTTTTGCACGTTAGCAATGGACCAAACAGACCTACATAAGAAAAAACCTAAACTATGTTAGATATGTGTTTTAATGGCTATGCAAAAGTCTAAACGAATAACAAAATTGAAAGTAACTGGACACACTTCGGAAAACCTGGGAGCCGACGGCAACTGCGCTTACTAGGCCTAAGGGGGGTCTTTAGCAGAGACTCAGGAGACACGGCAACGAGCCAACGGCAAAAAAGCAGTAGGTTTAGATCAGCAAAACAACAACTCTGCAAGTACATCAGGCCTTTTCGTGGCTTACTCTACCGTTGTTGCACGATTACGACGTTAAAGTACCTAATTTCACGTTTTATGAAGGACATGAACACGAGAAAACGATTTAATGAATTTCGATACAGTCTTTTAGAATTAAACTCCAGAAATTAACTTCCCCCATTATTTAACAAATTGAACGAGATCGAATAAAAGCGAATAAGTTTGAAGCAGCGCGAATTTACTTTTTGTGACGATTTCGCTGTTTTAATAATAATAATAATAGTCAACTTTATTTAACGAGGGTAACACGGGAAAGTACTTCAACTGAATAACTAGTGGGCGTCATAGATCCTAAAGCTCCCTACTACTCCCAAACGGCGGGAAAACATGCAGCCGCATGCAAGCGCGGGAAAATAGCGCTTCGTATACGAGTTACTCTCTGCAACTGACTGTTTATTCTCTCAGACGGAATAGCTTAATACTCGAAACTCACCAGAATAAGTATCCTTAACTGGATCTACGCTTGAATAGTATAACCACGTGACACATTGTGCGTCAGCATTTGTTGGCCCAACATGCTCGGGTACAGTCCACCGGTAAGTGTAAATATGGCCTGGTTGCACAATATCATCGGCTTTTTCAGCCCCGGATGTATGATCTTGGTATAAGGCTCCCTCATTAGACTTGTTGAAGAAGACGCCATGTGGTTGAATACTGTAGTTGTGACTTGCCTGCATGAAAAATGAAGAAACTCCGAATCTTAAGTAATTTATCTCAAACTCATTACTAACCTATAAAGAAAATACAAAGGAATTAAATAAATGTTTAATGATTGTTTGGCAATCATTTCAAAAACTCCTCTCGTTTGTATCCTTTATTTCTCCTTCTCAAACTCATTAATAATTCATTAAGAAAATACAAAGGAAATTAATGTTTAATGAGTGTTTGGAAATCGGATGAAACACTGCTTAGTATTTGCATCCTTAATTTCTCCTTCAAAAATGATTTTGTTTGAGAAGAAATATCAAACATTCGACACAGTGTTTCATCACCAGATGAAACACCTCGAAGTTCGTCAAAAATACTCCGCTGCGCGTCGTATTTTCAACTCTCTTCTCGGTGTTTCATCTGGTGATGAAACACTGCATCTCATGTTTGATATATTACTTCTAAACCATTTCGTTTGATAGGTAATAGGGACTTTAAGGTCCAACGACGCGACGGCAACGAGAACGTCGCTTAAAAAGTGAATTTGCGTTCTTTCAGTCTTCATCGCAATTATTCCTACCCACTTACTTTGTCAAATGCAGGTGAACCCTCCTGTAGTTAAATTCCTAGGGACCATATCCAAGTTCAGAAAGAGAAATTAAATTTCGTCTTTGCTTGTCTACGTTCTCCATAAAACGCGAAATTAGGCATTTTCACGTCGTAGTCGTGTAAAAACGGGAAAAGAAATGTAAAAATAAGTGCTATGCAGGTGCAAAGTTGTTGTTTTGTTTATAAACCCTATTGTTTTTTTTTTGACGTTCTCGTTGCCGTCCGCGTCGTTGGATCTTAAAGTCCCTATTCGATCCGATGACGCGACAGTAACGAGAACGTCAAAAATAACAATAGATTTGGTAGACAAAACAACAGCTTTGAGTTCATATCTCCCGTGAGGAGTGAACTGATGTGAAGTATATGAAATAATTCAATAAATTGACCTCGCTCCCAACGTGTGGCTTCATAGCTCAGTTGGTAGAGCAACGCACCGGTAACGCGGAGGTCACGGGTTCGAATCCCGTTGAAGCCCTGATTTTTTTCAGGCTTCTTCTTTCCAGTTGCTTAAATTGAAAAAATTACTGCGATGATCATTCTTCACTCTCAGAGGTTAACTTCATCGCCCGTTACTAGCCAAGGAACATACTTTGAAGAAATTATTGCCCTTTTCTTGGATCCAGAATCAAATGGCTAAATCACTATTTTCTTACGTTATTTTTGAAGACTACTTCGATGATATCACCGACTTCCGCTCGAATGACGGGCCCCAGGAAACCAAGATGAGCCGATTTGTTCTTTTTACTTGTAAAGCTGCTGCTTGTGTACTCTTCGTAAATCGCTTTCAGATAAGTTCCTCCAATCCTCTGGTTACCTCGGGCGAAGAAAACGGCTGAGTCGCTGAGCAAATAGAAAAAAACACACACAAGTGAACAGATAAGATCAGACAGCATGGCCAAACCCTCAGCTCTGATTCCAGAAAACAGCAGCTGCGCCTTCATTTACAGATGAATTAGATACGGAAAACCGGCGTTTGAATCAGTTTGGTTCAGTAGTTAAGTTTGCTGCGGCACGCAACGTTAAGTTGGGCAGACACTGTCGCATTATCCAACACTGGGGCGACTGCTGATTCGCACAACGGATATTTTCATGTGCCGAAACTAATGAACAAATGAAGAGAATTTAAATTATTACTATCATTGTCATTATCGTTATCATTTTCATTTCTATTACTCTATTATCATCATCGTCATTAAAATCTTTTTCTGTTTTGGTTTGACGCCGTTTGAATTAGTCAGGTTAATCTTAAGTCCGACTACAAAACATGAGTGACGCAGCGTTAGAACTGGAGCTTAATATCATTGAAATCTGATCATGACGTTCGTACCTATCTGCCAGTGTCAAGTTCTCTCCATTCATATTATTCATACCAGTTGGTCCATAGTTCCAAGGTATCTCGTTTGCCGCGATGTAGTAAGTCCGCTTTTTCCCGCCACTTACACTTGGGACTGGATGTATTTTTCCATCGCACTTCGTTACATTAAACAGCGCGTACATACCGGCGTTATAATGATCGTTAACAAGGCAGTTTAACATCCACGTCCCTGGGTTTAAGGCCTTCATAGAAGCCGTCACGAAAGTGGCAGGTAGAAGAGAAGCAACGTCTTTGCGATGGTTGTCCACTGTAAAAGTTTGTCCATGGAAATAAGCTATTGATAGAAAGAAAATGTAAAATTTCAATTTTGAAAATCCCTGAAAATTTCCTGAGAGTTTCTTGGCTAGAAGATAGCCTGTGCAGCTGTTGAGCGCAGCTGGCGGTTTCTTTGGAATGCGGTAAAGGATTCGCAAGAAAAAAGCGAGAAAAATGAAAGAGGATAAAAGAAAAAAGAGAGACAAAGGCATGGGGAGGAGGAAAGTCGAAACCACACCATTTTACCGTGTTTCTTTGACAGCGTTTCAAAAAAACGCTAGCTACGCAACCTAAACATCAAGTACGTTGTGAGCCCGCTCTTATTAGAGAGATGGACGCACCAGGCTGGCGGGCTACGGCGGACGTTCACCGGCATATCATTCACTCAAACAATCCTACACTAATAAAGAAACATAAAATGATAAAAACCTCAAACTATAAGGAAATAAAGCAGTTAGCTATCAAAAGGTAACCTAAGGAGTTTAACTCATACCTATACTGAACTGAAAGACGGTAACAGCAGGTTGCGGGTAAGACGCGCTGATCACTTGAACATGTTTCAACGTTCAAGTTACCAAAAAAAAAAACAATAAAACACGTATTACCGTAATTTTACTTAGTTACAATTTCTTGGCCCGCATTTAGCCAAAACGCTAGTCGTGGCGTGCCTACTGATTACCTATAGATCTTTTTCTCTTTAGCGACTTAGCTAAATGGACCGAGACCACTTTTTTACGTTTTCACGGAACATTTTCTCTTTTACGCTCATTACACTGATTGCCGCCTGTGTTCTTATAAATAACAAATACGGTCTTTACTGAATGTAAGTTCTTACAACATTGCGGCTTTGGCCATCTTATCGCCCCAAGTAAGGAAATCTGACCAGATTCCGGAATCCGGTAGATTTCTGCTTGTGAAATCTGGAATCTGGAGTACAGCTCAAAGAATCCGGGATCCCACTAACGATTGAATCCAGAATCCAAGTTCCACTGACAAAAAAAACCGGAATCCACGGCGTGAAAACCAGAATCCAAGACTGTCTTGAATTCCCTTAAATGTGGCGAATCTTACCTGTATGCAAATCGACTTCATTACCAATCCCAGCCAAATGCCAGTTAACAGTATCTCCCAAGCACATTTCCAGGTCCGGTAGGTTTCCATAGAAATAACCGTTTATAGCGTGCATCTTATTACTCTCCATAAAACCCTCATCTTCTTTATCTACTCCTGGTGGATCACTGCAGTAGGTCTTAATGTTCTCATCGAGCAGCCAACTATCATTCTCATCCAGCACAGAAAACAACGCTAAAAACTCTTTGTCAACACCTCTTGTCTTTCCTCCTTCTAAAGCTCCACTTTTGCACGTCAGCAAGATACCTGACATTGTGGACACAACATAAGGGCAAAAAAGAAGTAACTATAAGTTTGTGCAACAGAAAAGTACTGTTAATTCGATGGACAGTGCCGGGGAACCTGAGGACTGGTTTGACTCAGTCACTGGTCAGGTAGATATTCATTTCAACAAGAAACATCTTTTCGAATATTTGTGGAACTAGGCAAGCAGTTTCCCATCCTTACTTGCTTGCTCACTTTTTTGTAAGTGAGTCACGTGACTGGACGTTTTAAACATTTCAGCGAAAATCGGGACTATTTCTCAAACTGTATTCACCTCTACTGGACTCAAGCTTCGAATGACTGAATCGATTCAATAATAAAAACTATGGTAGTTCCCTTGACCTGGTTTGACTCTTCACTGAGGTTATAATACTATTATTATAAATCTTAGCGCCTCTTACATTGAAAATATTCTAAATTGTTACAAATCCGAACTCTAATTCAAAATACGAGTAGCGTAGAAGCAATACATATATAGCGACGTAAGTTTCTCTGTTAATGTTCTATGTTATTGTTGCTGTTCGTTTCTCTCTTACTTCACTTTTATTTTACTTTGTGTCAATTGTGATTATATAGATTGTTTTGGTACTAAAATCTTCATGTCGAAGATAAAGTCAATAAAGTTATTGATTGTTGATTACTCTAGTGGCCAATTACAAAGCACACCGGCGGTTTTCAAAAAGTTGGCTGCACAGAAAATACTGACAATGGCGTGCGTGAAAAGTTTCCGAGGGCCATCATCATATTTGAATCAGTTACCTTTTTATAACACGTTGACATCGAAAACACAGAAACATTCTCAAGCTTAATCTCACCAATCAACCCAGTGTTAATGTCCTTGTGCGGCAACACGTGTGAATGGTAAATCCAGGTAAGACAGTCATCGTCATCGCCTGTTGGGGCGTGGTCCTTAGTTATCCTCCAAGTGTACGTGTGTTCACCATTCAGCGGCACATGGTCGTCTTTTTTCGACGCTCCCTTTGTCTCATCCACATACAGGGCGCCTTCCGAGTCCTTCGAGTAAAACACACCGTGTGGGTGTACTGAAAAGTTACCTTTGGCCTTGTTCTTGAAGTGAACCACAATCGTGTCTCCCACCTCTCCCTTGAGTATAGGTCCCAGAAACCCAAGGTAGGATGGGTGCGACTTTTCCTTTTGGAAGTTAGCATCCTCGTACTCACGAAACAGAAACTTCTTATACTTGTGTCCTATTCTGTGGCTACCACGGGTCGTAAAGACTGCAGCATCACTGCATAAAAGTAAGAGTGAAAATAAGGGTCATTCTCTTTTACGATATTTAACGCACGAGAATTTTAAAATGAATGGCCGAACGTGAAGCACAGAATTCATAACTGAGAAATCCCCGGAAAAAATCCATGATAGTTATGGGGAAATTGCAGGTTTGATATTTCTTATATATTCAGGGGGGAAAGCCAATATTTTTATCCATACAGTGTGCCAAGAAATATCCATGGAAAAGAATACCAATGGTCTCCTTTAGGTGCCAAAAAAAGGAATGACCACACACAGACTGATGTTGAGGTAATTTAAATTTTTATACTCTACCTTTAATGAGGTAGTCAAGAAATGATCTCCCAAAAAATCGAATGCCATCACACAGTAGTGGGCCAAATGGTCATTAAGAACCGCTTTTTTGTTCCAGACTTCTCATATGTATGCGAGACCATGAAGAAAAAAGGCCATGCCTTTCGAAATATTGGCAAAACAAAAAAAATTATATTCCCGACTGTAAAATCAGCCTTGCTTCTTTCCATTGTTCAGATATTTTAATTCTCAACTGATTAGATCCAGTCCTTCTATTTTGTAATGTTGGTCCTTGCTTCCAAAATTGAAACACTTCTCATAGAATATTAAACTTTTTAAAATTTTTAGAAGATAAAAAACAAAACAACATTGTCTGTACCCATTCTTTATCTTCAGGACAGCCAATACTCCTCCCAAAGGGTCATTTCCGTGATATGCAAGCCAAATAACAGCTGGGATTTCCAGTAATCTTCTGAGGTCACAGTCGTGGTGTGAACTAGTGTCAGATTTTTGTGTTTGATAGTTTTTGTGTCTGTTTTAGCAACCGATAATGATGATGAATGCTGTTTCCAGTTGCTTTCCTTTGTCTGAGACACCTACATTCCAAGACCAAAGGGAACAGACTTTTTTTATCCATATGTCATGCAAATATTGAAACAAAAATATATTTTTAAAGATCTTTTTATCACTCATCATTTAGGAAACCTGCAAAGGTTTGTAAAAAAACCTCTTAAACTCCCAGAATATCAGATTCCAAACTCTGAAAAAAAAAAGGATATTTAAAAAGCTTTGTTTATGTACAGCTAGCCTCGTAGAGAGAACAAGGCTAGCCGCACATAAACAAAGCTTTTCAAACCTCCCGAGACAAAATGGCCATCGCATGACAAAGGTCCATTGTCTTAAAATTACTTATGGTACACAAAATTGCAATTAATTTTTTGATGCTTTCAAGTGAAATAAATTACCTCTTCACAGATCGATTTATCATACTGTGAAATTTTATAAAAGTCCGTACCAAACCTATAAAACTAAGAGCAGGGGAGAGCGCAATACATACATTTCAAACTTGTTCCCAGGGTCCTCTCTCTTCATCCCTCCAAGAAAAGAGAGAGGGGTGCGTGAGAATTATCATCTTCTTTTTTTTAATTTTGGGATCTGATATTTCTGAGAGTTTAAGAGGAATTTAACAAAACTTTGCAGGTTTCCTAAATCATCGGTGATAAATAGATAATTAAAAATATATTTTTGTTTCAATATTTGCGTGACATACGGATAAAAAAAAGTCAGTTCCCTGTGATGTAGGAATGTACATCAGTTGTAGGTGTCTAAGACAAAGGAAAGCAACTGGAAACAGCATTCATCGTCTTTATCAGTTGCTATTATGCATCTCTAAAACAGAAACAAACACTCTCGAACACAAACATCTGACACTAGTTCACACCACGACCGTGACCTCAGAAGACTCCCGGAAATCTCAGCTGTTATTCGGAAATGAAGGAATCCCGGAAGAAACACAGCCTGCGAGCAGCATTCTACAATAGTAACCACTGATTTTTTGTCTTTTTTGTCATTTTTCGATCAGTGAAAACATAGCATAATTCAAAAGTTCCATCGTTGTGACTGGAGCAAATCAATTCACGGTAGTCAAAAGAGTTGAAAGCAAACCGGCGAAGCAAAATTAAATCACGCAAATCGAAAGCAAAGATGGACGATGGCTTCATTTTGGTTGTCGAGAGACCCTTCCCGCTGTACCTTCCCGCGGAGGAATCGGCTCATAATCGTGTCATAATGGCCTCTTTTCCATTTATCTTACCTGTCGTCGGCAAGTTTGACGCCTTTCACCTTGTTATAGCCACTCGGAGCGTAGTCCCATTCTTTCTCTACAGCGGCAATGTAGTATTTCCTTATCGTCGAGGCACCAGTGTAAACATTTTGCATCACAACACAAGAAATCCAAATGCACACTGCACGCCACAACTTCATGGTTTATCGCGTTTAACCAGTATTAAACGAAATCAGTGAATTCTGAACCAACACTCGTTCTGCTTAGTCATGCGAGGAAAGAGGCTCACTGCCAAACAAGCGCGGAACAAAGCCCCCGGAAAATTATTCCAGACGAACTTTCCAGACGTTTATGGGGGACAATCGTTGATAATCGATACACACTCGTGAAGTCACGTATGAGACCGACCGTACGAGGAACGCCGTCCAGAAAAAGACAAAATCATCATCAAAAATCATCTCAAAATATTTACAACTGTTCTTCATTAGATGAAAATCAGTTAGCTTGTTTATGGAATAAAACGCTTGACTGGTCTTCCGAGAGTAACCTGCAGTGAATTGTTCTGATTAACTCGTCTTTTAAAAGCTATTTCGCCGTTCAAGTGCAAAACACTGACACGATAGTCTTGTGATTTTAAATTTCTTTCTTAATCAATTAAGAAAAATCTTTAATTTTTACTAATGTCGTTAAATGATCTGCTTAAGAGAAAGCTTGCCGGGAAAAAAAATGGCAATACTGGCGGTGGTGCCGTCATCTACCTGTTTTGAGCAACAAAGCGTGGAATCTTTCTGTGATTATTAAACAGGATTTTTGTCACGTTTTTATTTATTCACGTTGTGTGACATTTCAAGAGGGTCTTTCGAGAGGGAAAAAGAGAAAAAAGAGAGATCCCAGCTTAAGAATTTTTAAAATACTTCATTACGCCCCGTCCACACGAATCCGGACGTTTTAGGATCCCTATCAGCAGGCCCTTTAACCAGTCTGGTAACCGGGGGGTGATACTCAACAGATGTTTATACGGAGAGGCTTCGCCTTGAGGTCCAAAACCCCTTAACATTCTATATACCATTTTTCAACCCCTTTTCTATACCTTCTATTGACAAATGGTGCTCCTTTCACATACTTTGTTTAGAACTTTGCATCTCTTTTAACTGCTGTAAATGCACTAAAGTACAAACATTAACCACAAAAGGACTGCAAAGGACCGCAAACGAATATGCCGAAGAACGTAGGATCTATAAAGACCTGATATATTTTTTATCAGAGCCTTCTCTGTTTGTTACGCCATACTGGCGAGCCCCCGAGGGGCTACAATCCCGCTCTGTTTTGAGTTCTTTCGGTGTCGTGTTGATGTCTTGCAGAGTTAACTTTCACGTAGTACGATCAGCATTGCAGTATTCTGCTTGCAGAATTTAATATGTCTGTAAATGCCCTGTCTTTTAAATATATTTTTTTATTATTGCAAGTGAAACACACACAGAAAAGAAAAAAAAATTACACAGAATGAATAAAAAAATAAAAAGGAAAAAAATAGGGAATTTACACACTTACACGGCAATACTTACAAATATTAAACTAGATTACAGCAGTGCTAATTCCATATATTACTGTACTTAGTATCACCTATAATTAATTTATATACATATATATATATATTTTGCTTTCTTTGTGGTGAAAGTAATATAAATATTCATGTGTAGGTGTAGATATTACTAATTTATGTTTTTGGAGTTAGGAGACAAGACCCAGCGAGGAGAAGAAAGGTTTCCATTTTTTTGTATTGCTCGGTGTCTTTTTAAATAGGAATCAATCTCAAAAATAGAACGTTTTCTCGACTTAGTAAAGCCATAAAATTCATCTGTTAGCCCTTGGGCCCTTTCAGACCCAAACGACAGATTTCCCTACCCTTTTATATACCTCAACAAGTGAAATGCCTACCCTTTTATACCTGAAACCTGCAAAAGAGACCCCTTTCGGGCGGAGCCTCCTCGTATAAGCCATCATAGGGAGCGCCCCCCTCCCCCCGGGTCTGGAAAGCAGTTTCAAGTGTAGTCTCGGTAAGCGGATTCACCGGTTTTGTGTAGACAGAAAACCGATTGGTGTAACAAAAAAGGAGGTTTCAGAAATATCCAGAATCGTGTAGACAACTAGCAAGGGTGCAACACAGGGCCGCTGACAGCGCAGAAATGGAAAAAAAGGCAACAATGCAAATATGGCACAAAAAACCAAAGGGCAGCACAAGCAGCACTGCGAGACAGCCATTATGTCCTCCTTCGGGCTCTTCAATTGCAGATAACTGATAGAATAAAATTGGGCTGACACGGCGTACAACAAAATAAGAAAGGAAAAGAAAAAAACTATTCTGATCACAATCTATCTGATCCAGTATTGGACGTATCCTGGCACCTGGAACGATTTTTTTCCGAGGCACGCGACCAAATCAGCCGAGTTTCGGCCGAAATGTTTACGAATCTCGATGAAGTATTGAATTGTGGCGTATTGGGGATCGGAAACTGTTCATTCACACTGTAAGTACAATCTTAGGTTATGTGCTATAATAAAAAATAACAAAAAAAAACCCCGTTGTATTTTCTTTTAGGTAATAGCGCACAATGTTTTAAAACAGTCTTATTATGATAGCTGCAAGTCAGGTTGACGACGTCAGGACACTTAGTCGATCATTATTTCTGGTGAACAAAGTACAAATCAATTTTAAAAAATGCCTGACGCGTTAAACGCTTTATTGTCAGAAACTAGTGAAAATTATTAAATGTTAAAATGCCAATCGATAGATCGATTGTTTTCACTGTCACGTAGCAAAAAGAATAAATTGTTTGAAACCGTCCAGTGGAAAAAGCCAAGAAATGTTATAAAAGACTAATATATAAACAATTTTTCCAAGTCTCAGGTCTTTGTGGACCACAATTTCTGAGTTATTTCCCGAAACGTTTCACGCACCTTTGTAGAGCTTTGTATGGAGACGCTATGTGTCCCGTTTTGATGCACCAATTATGGCCGCCGGTAATCATCAAAAACATCTGGAGTTCACTTTTTCTATAAAAGCTCTTTCTTTTCACCCGAACACTAGCATACGTGTACATAAACATATCTTCTAATACTTGAAATGGTTATGCTGCCGAAAAACAAGAGGAGAGACTTTTTTTCGACAAGACAGCATTCCTATTTTGGTGTCACGCACTGTGAAAACTCGGAAGTTCAAATTGCTTTATTTTCTAAATGAAACATGCTACGGGACTGGAAACTTGTAATAAAAATGTGTTTCTTGTTTATCTTCAACTTAGTGTAAATAAGAATTCATAAAACCTCGCTATTTTAACTTTACGATTTGATGACGTCACTGTGAAAACCATCTATATTATTCAAAATTCACACCGGTGCTCGAAATTAACACGGCGTCAGTAGACTGAAAGATTTGCCAGCCTTTTTATGAAACATTGGCGAGTTAAGCATCTCCCCAGTAGTAGAAATTTGAAGAAAAGGTAAATGTTGTAGAACAGTTAATGGCAAATAAGCTATACATCAGGGGCACCCAACGTCAATTTTCGGAAAATATTCTGTTCGGAAGACGATTTGAAATATAGAATTTTCAGAACATTTGTTGTAAAATTTCTTGCTTGCCTGCCTCTCCTAGGATT
Organism: Porites cylindrica; assembly: GCA_964035525.1. Classification (NCBI taxonomy): domain Eukaryota; kingdom Metazoa; phylum Cnidaria; class Anthozoa; order Scleractinia; family Poritidae; genus Porites; species Porites cylindrica. The sequence continues at coordinate 33,743,194 of OZ037784.1, read as the reverse complement.
CTCGAACATCTAAAAAATGGTATGATTGCCCATTTTTAACGGGTTTTTACCCTAAAAATGTCACCTCGAATTTTCGGGGGTCTTTTTACTGGCTGAAATCAGTTTCGAAAAGGTAAGTTTTGATCCCTATTATTTTCGGATCACTAGACTTTCAGCTGGGAAATCCCAACAGATAAAACATTTTTAGGGGATAAAAATATGCTTATATCTACCGTTTAACTACTAAAATACGTTTAACAATGCTATGTTTAAGTGGTTTTGAACTATATTCTCGTTGGGTGTCCCTGTATACATATTGAATAGACCATAAAAGTGATCATACTGAGGATTTTATGTCATCTCGGGCTATCGCTAATTTTTGAGTGGCCCTCGGCCTTGAAGAACGAAAGATAGCAACAAAGCTTTAGTTCATGGTTTAAATTCGAGCTCAAAAATACCTTGCCGATTTGCAAAGCCGTAAACAAGAAAAATATTGACCCGAATTCTCTCTCAGGCTTATTTTATTATGGAAAATTAACGATTTTACTGTTGACTATATTCTGGCACCATGGTCCATGAGACCAAAAAAATGATACAAAGCATACGTAAATCTTAATGTGTTTAGCTTATGAAATGGCTTTTGACAATAACGAAGTGGATGGTTAGCTTCTCGGAAGTATTGTAAACTTTTCGTACGGAATGACTCAACACCGTGCGCGCGGAGTATGAAAGACTGTTCGAGTGAAACAGGCAATAATGCTGACCTTGTACGACAGTATAGCTCGCCGCGCAAACAAAGTTTGAAAGAAATAAAAGTTCCTCAGGACAAAAAAGTCTCTACCATTGGGCTATGCCATTGCTTTATTTAACAGTCTTCCTCGAAATAACGTTTATTTTTTTGTTTTTGTTTTTTGGTTATCTGTGAATAAAAAAATAATAATAACTGGAATGACCTTGTAAATAGAGAATTGTAGCAAAACAGCGAACGAATAATTAAAAGAAAACCTAAAGAAGAAAGAACATCGTCCTTATGGTGCTTAGTCCCTGCAAAGCCATTCTTCTTTCCCCAAGTAAACATGCAGGGAATCACTAAATTAGGCTTCACATTTTTCGGGTTTCGTCGCCTGTTGTCCCTCATTTCAATGGAAGTTAGGTTCGGCCCAACGAGAAAGATCTAATCATGTCTCAAACGCGGTCTGTCCCGGTTTGAAGGGATTTTCTGTCTTATCTAGTTCGATTCCAATTACCATTTAGTATAAACATGGGCAAGGGTGTATATTCGATATTATTTATAATTAGGATAATTGAATAATTGTTAGTCAAGGAAATTGTATTATTTTCCTTTTATTTACACTTTTATATGAATACATCGTGGCAAAGAACACGGGCTACTCCGAGAATGATCTGACTGATTGTGTTAACAAGCATTCGGCAAAGCCAGCACTAAATCAGTAATTTCAACCAGAAGAGCTTCGGAGCTGTAAGCTAGCTGTACCGGGCCCGATCACCACAATTCCTTGATAGGAGATACTTCAGTTTGGAATATTTCGACCAGAGGCTACCAGTTCAAGATGAAATTCTTGACACTTTCCGTCGCTGCTTTTATCGCTGTTGAAGGAGGTAAGGGAATAATTTTTTGACCCTGAAATAATTTTACTTAAATTTAATTATATGCATGCTATGGAATACGTTGTAGAAAAGAAATTTGAAAAAAGAAAGATATTTTCGGAGCAGTTTCATTGATTGCGTTTTTCGTAATTGCCCCCGCAGGGATTTCGCCCAGAGGCGAAATCCCGAGGAGGCACCCTAGTAACTCGCGCGTATATTAAGGAAAGTACTTACAGTTCAAATATACAGTCAGTATACTAGAAAAAATCTCGATTTGCTCGAACTGGGGCCGCAAGGAATTGGTAGGTAATGATGACGTTTCTATTGTTTGCGCCCGCAAGTACGAAATGGTTAGGATGACGTAAAGACAGAAAATCCCGAAGGGACCGCTCAGGTAGATTTTGTGACATTTATTGTGCAGTCATACTTCGATACTCTTTTGCGTTACGCAGTGACATTCTGTGGAACAGTTGTTTTGAAAGTTATGGACCAAAAGACACTCGTTAAGCGCAGGGGAGGTTATAAGGTGCGTTTAACTGTGTATATATAAACACTTAGAGAGTTTGTCAGACACGAGTTCACAAATCTTTGATTTGTATTGGAAACCTTGCCAGACACTCTTTCTCTCTCTTTGACCGCAATAAGACTCAGCCCCAAACAAGCAAGACGAGTGAACAACGGCTTGCTTATCACTAGCAGATTGATGGACATTTACAGAAATTCGCCGACAATGAAATTCTGTGCTGACTTATTCCCTGCTCACAGATGTCCTTCCCTTATAAAGTTTCAAATAGGACTAGAATGCGCTAGCGTGAATCGATCAAACGTCCTTTAAATTTCTAAGGCTTACTTTCCGGCAAATAAAATGAACTGAATGTAAAAAGGGAAAAAGAAATAGCCAAAAATTCAACTTCTAATCAAATCTTTTCTGATGGTTTAGGATAAATTATTCTCGAAACTGAGAATGTTTTGATCAAAGCTGTGTAAATCGAGCTGAAACTGTGCATGAAACAATGCAGGGGCACCCAACGTCAATTTTCGGAAAATATCTGTTCGGAAGACGATTTGAGATCTAGAATTTTCGGAACAATTGCCCATTTTTAACGGATTTTTACCCTAAAAAGCTCACCTAGAATTTTCGGGAGCCTTTTTTCTGGCTGAAATTTTCGAAAAGGTAAGTTTTGATCCCTATGATTTTCGGATCTCGAGACTTTCAGCTAGGAATTCCGAACAGATGAAAAATTTTTAGGGGATAAAAATATGCCTATGTCTACCGTTTAAATACTAAAATACGTTTAACAATGCTATGTTTAAGTGGTTTTGAACTATATTCTCGTTGGGTGCCCCTGACAATGCGTTTCCTGTATTTATCTCACCTATTGTATGGAATATGTGTGAAAATCTTCATTATGAATCGGTATATATTTCAAAGAGCTACACAACAAGCAAGAATACTATTGACCGACAATATACAGAACGGGGGCAGCTGTAGTGTCAACTATTACTAGTATAGCTTTGGCCCCCTCTAACTTGGCTTGTTTGTTGACACGTTTCAGACCATGTGAACTAGCTAGCCCCCCTCTCGATCACTCATTGCCAAGGTTTAATTCGTGTCACTGAACTGTCACTTATTGTAAACAAAGTTCTCTGAAAAAAAACCGTATTTAGTAATCAACTGCAGATTGCACAGATTTAAGGTTTGTTGTACTACTATTGGGTGACTAGACTACGAGTAGTCCCCCATTTTTCCTCAGGGATAGCATAGTAGAGCGAGCGAAACGCGAACGCGCTTCAAAATCACCCCACGCGAGAAAAGGCGACACGCGGCGGGGAGAGAGAAAAATGAGGGACTACAGACAAAGCCCAAGCTTTTGAACTTATGCGTTGCTCTCACAACGCAAAACTCTGATTGGTTCTTCCATGGAAATCTTTCAACATCTGTCAAAAACGCCGCGTGTCGCCTTTTCTCACGTGGGGTGGTTTTCACGAGCGCTCGCGTTTCGTTCACTCTACTATCACTGAGGAAAAATGGGAGACTACTCGTAGTCTGTTGGGTGACCTCAAGAGCTATAATGTCCCATTATGGCTCTTGGTGACCGACGGTACATAGGATCTCAATATATCCTTCCTTTCCTTTTCAGAAAAAGTGAATGAAACAAAATGAATTACCAATACTACCAATGGTTGCCTTTCTCATTGTTTTAAAATAAACCTACCTCTCTAATAACCTCTCTCTCTCTCCCTCTCTCTCTCTCTCTCTCTCTCTCCCTCTCTCTCTCTCTTTCTCCCACAAGCCTCCCCCGTTCCACTCTCCTCAAAATTGGCTAGGACTCAATTTGATAAGCGCCCGAGGTGGAAAAACTTATTTTTCAAAGAGATTACTGTGCAGAGGATTTTATTTTCTCCAACAAGTTGTTGAAGCTGTTGAAAACAAAAACTGATTTTAAGGCTGATAGGGACCCACAGTTGTTAGGGAAAGTTAGCTGTTCCGTTCAGTTGTCCTGAGACAATTAAAAATATTTATTTTTTTCTATTTTCGTTTCAGCTGTGGCCATAATTTGCTACAAGTGCCCGCTTGAGGACACAAACACTACGAGCTTGTTTCAACAAGGACGATTGGAGGGGATGTGCAGTAGCCCTACATATTCTGTTGACTGCAGTAAAGATCCACAGTTCGGGAACCAATATGACGCCTGCCAAACGGTTACTGTCCGACTGAACGTATCATACAAGTATATCAAAGTGACTGACTGCGGAGCGAAAGCACTTTGCAATGTGCTAACCGACGTGTTGTGTAAGAATTTGAAAGGAAAGCACAGTTTGAATATCTTAGAATGTAATGGCAGTTGTTGTGAACAGAATTTCTGTAACGGTGGTAGTCAACCTACGAATCCTTCGTCAACCTGCGTCCCACCAAATACCGCTATATTAGGTATCTTAGGCGTGATGGCAGTTGTTTTGGCCAACTTGAACGTAGACTAAAGAGCCTGCGTGCGTAGCTGGCGGGATTGTTGTGCACGGAGTTACTTTCTTGGCGACAGAGCCACCACGCGAAGGAATTTTAGCTAGCCGCTCCTACAGCACTCACCCGCTAATCGATCCCGCCAGCTATGCAAGTTTTCAGGCTTAGTAAGATTAGCTTTTGCCTTTTGAGCACTTTTGCGTATAGGCGAAGAGGTGTAAGTGTTGATGACTAAAGAACTGTCTGTTTCTGTTGCCTTTTTAGGGACCGGTCAATATTTATCACCTGGGGGGAGGGAGGATTTTGTGGGGGGATCACTTGATTTTTAGGAGAACAAAAGGGGGATCAGTCGTAACTGAAAACCCAAAACGGGGGATCACTGGAAATTTTGGAAGGATTCAGAGCGGGGACCACTCAAATTTGCTTGGAAATTAAGGCATAGAGGGGATCGCGAAAGCCATTAAATGTTATTAGGGGGATCACTTCAGTGAAGTAACATTCAATGGTGGGTTCCGCTAAATTTCACCTTTTTTAGCCCCAAATCCTCCCTTCCCCCGCCCCCCCCCCCCCCCCCCGGCGATAAATAATGACCGGTCGCTTTCCACGAAACGACCATTTTAGCTTACCGCATGAAATAGCACATGTGATCATAGAGTAAAGTCTTTTATTTTTATGAAACTACTCCTATTTTTTTTGTTCAATTACATGGAATGCATTTCACTGGCAGAAGGCTTCCGTCAGAACGTCAGTGGCACAAAAGTTCCGTCGTTCTTAGCTTTTGAATGTTACCTGTACTTTTCTTGCGTAAATAGAGCATTTATTGTTTTATTAATCTAGACCCATCTGTTCAAAGACAAATGATTCAATTTCAGTGCCAGCAATTGTGCCGCTGAGTGTCCCACGTGCATTTTTGTGTCTAGTGCGAAGCACGTGAACACACGGATATCCAAGGTAGACACTATGTAAGAGTGTAGAAAATTGGTTTAAGTACTTCATATAATCTCAACTATGACGTAACAGCCATAACAATCCTATAAGCTATACATTATTTTACTACTCACATGAAGGGGCACCAAAGCGTTAGTACGAATATCTTTGGAATGTGTAACCAATGGAATGGAATGTGGAGTGTGGAATGTGGAATGGAGAATTTTCGACTAATCTTTAGCAGTTTTAGGATATTCGATCAAAGAAAGAAATAATCCGAACCAATTTAAATTAGAAAGATCAGGACGAAGGGAGAGCAACCTTCAAAATTTCTGTAAGTTGTAATTTAACCTTTGAATTAAAGCTAATTCTCAAGAGCGATTTGTGAGTTGCAGTTTAACCTTTTAAAATAATTCTCAAGGTCATCAAGAGCAACAGGTGATTGTATATGGGGAATCCATCAGGGTCACCCAACGTCAATTTTTGGAAAATATCTGTTCGAAAGACGATTTGAGATCTAGAATTTTCTGAACATTTGTTGTAAAATTTCTCTCCTAGGATTTTCGAACATCTAAAAAATGGTATGATTGCCCATTTTTAACGGATTTTTACCCTAAAAAGATCACCTAGAATTTTCGGGGCCTTTTTTCTGGCTGAAGTTTTCGAAAGGGTAAGTTTTGATCCCTATGATTTTTGGATCACTAGACTTTCAGCTTGGAAATCTGAACAGATGAAAAATTTTTAGGGGAGAAAAATATGCCTAAATCTACCGTTTAAATACTAAAATACGGTCAACAATGCTATATTTAAGTGGTTTTGAACTATATTCTCGTTGGGTGCGCCTGATCCATTCTAATTTAATGGCTATCTTATTTCATTTTTTCTTTGATTCTTCTTGTTTTTTTTTTCTACGCTAGCAAACAGTCACTTGATAGGGCACTCCGGCCAGAGCACTAAGGGCGCTCAGACTTAAGCTCTTTCAGCTATAAAGCCAGTTTGTTGAGAAAGGTATGCAAACAGGAGCCTATTTAGGATCCTGATACAAATGAGTTTCTGTAATAACGGAAGAGAACAAATATCGCGGTTCATTGAACAAGCAAATAATCATCACGCTAGTATAATGTTAAAAGCTATTAAATTTACAGAGCAAATCTCTAAGAACAATTAAAATTTTATTTTTATTTCAAGATATAATTGTGTTCAAAGGCGAAAAGTGTTGAAACATGTTAATTCTCGGATCTAGGAACACATTTCAAGCCAGCTTAATTATTTTAGAATACACATTTCTTATCTTGCCACCCAAGAGTTAGGACTAAATAATGGGATCATCAAAGACAAAGGCAAAGCTCCGGCTACTCAAAGAAAATTTTCACAGAAACAGACAGGCTCAATCAAACTCTCTTTGTAATACACTTTGAAAACAGAAAAAAGGCATTCCAACAAGAGCAACAGAGCACCGACCAAACTAACTATTTCCCTTGTTATTACCGCATTAAATTTTTCAGTGGTATAAATCCTCACTAGATACAAGTACGCAATGCGGACCTATTTTTAATAAAGAGAGATTGCGAGATTTTGTGAAAGAGTTCTTGTGAAGTTTGACCATTCTGAATCAACACCGGTCCACAGCCTTTATTTCTGTCTGACTCCAGCTGTAAAGAACGGCTGAGCCGATCCAAATTCAATTAGCTTGGAGATATAGCACTCTAAATATGAAAACCGAAGAAGACCTACAATTCCGCTCTCTCGATACAGAAGAATACATCTTTAGTCTTTGTGTTTTCTGTCCTTCTTCGGCTTTCTTTATCCCTTGAAGAGCCCTTTAAAGCGATACCTATAGACTTCATACCGTATATTGACGAATGATCCGTCTTAAACACCCTAACAGTTAACACAAATCTTAAATTTGTACCTCGCCCCATTTATCAAGGGAATCCAAGACAGTCTTGGATTCTGGACCGTGGATTCCAGATTCCAGATAGTTGATTCCAGTCTTTGTGAGTGGAACTTGAATTCTGGATTCCAGTCGTTTGTGGGATTCCGGATTCCTTAAGCTGTCTTCCGGATTCCAAAGCCAAGGAATCCAGATTCCACAAGCAAAATTTTCCCGTATTCGGGAATCCGGATTCCCTTACATGAGGTGATTAGCCTGCGTAGCAAGCGTTTCCAATCGAGTTATTGCGCGAAAGTTAGTGCGGAAGCAAAAAAAAGGTTGAAGGGGGAGGGGGAGGGGAGAAGAGGAAACGCTTGCCCGCAAACCCCACGATTCTGGAAAACGCCCCTTGATTTTTCACGGTTCGGTTCGTTTGTAAATTGACAGCTCGTCAAAATAGAAACATAACGAACAGATTACCCCTGGATTACCAGATTTGTAAAATTACTTTGTTCTCTAATAGAACACGTTGCAGGCGATTGCAAGAACTGTAATAAAAAAGATTTACGATAAAAGAAAGTTAAAACTATGAGCGATTGCTGCAGAATTTCTTGTTTTCTATTGTGTGGCTTTATCTCGTCTGAAACCTTGTCGACACGTCAAAAATGATTTGTCCGGAGCAATTCACTCCGCCGGGTATAAGTTTTGCAGAGCGGCTGTTCTTCAGCCTGTGTCGAAACGTTCTCTACAATAGATGCCGCTAAATTTCCAATAAACAAAAAGAATCTTTTCATTTCAAAAAGCTGACAAATCTCTTGTCCATGGCGGCTTTAGCTAGTGTCGAGTACCGATGTTCTGATTTATGTTGATGTTATCTCCAACAAACAGTCCATTTTTGCCAGTCAGATCTGCACGCCGTCATTCTCAATAAATTGGCCTTCCCTAGTCTCCACTGCTTGATCTCCAATTATACTTTGAAGACTCTGATCTCATAAACCTTCGCACAAACACGATTCCAAAAAATATCAGTCCAAAGCATTTGTAATCTACGACCACAAATCAGATGAGACGAGATCTGTGACGCACGAAAACAAAGCATACCTGGTTTGATTGATGTTTCGAATGCTAAGTAATCAACACTACCCGCACCGCGCCAATCAGAAGCTGCGTTCGTGGGCGAACGCAGTTTTTCAAAATCGTGGGTTTGCGGGCAAGAGGTTCCTTCGTTCCCCTCCCCCTCCCCCGTCATTCATGTTTTTTTTTGCTCTTGTCCCAGCTTTCTAGACGAACCTCGCGAGGAAACGCTTGCTATACGCAGGCTAGAGGTGATATACCCCTAAACAAGACTATTAGCACTGGATACTCGTCCCAGTCCCCTATCAATAGGAATCTATATGAAAAATATCTTTGCGTGAATACTAGCCTGGCTGTATGAGATCCCTTCTTGACCACCTGACAATAACTCAATGCTATTTCGCGCACCGTAATTTTACCCCTATATTCCATGTATTGGCGCGCCTTTCATCATTTTAAAGGCTGCAGTCTGGTAGCCGAAAGCTTATGTTTTTAAAAACTTTTTAGCTGGGAAAAGTTTCAGTTTTTTGCTGTTGTCGTTTGTTTGCTTGTTTTTTATTATGTACCCTAGCAGTCCTAGATACTCCTCCATTTTACTGACAGAGATCCTCTCAATAACATCGTGCAGGTAAGTTGCAAGAGCTAGATGAAGACCTTATTTCAAACATTACATATCATGAAGTCGCTTTACTTAAGTACAGCTTCAATCAATCAATAAATGAAACTTTACAAATTATGAGGGTAACACGTTCATATTATAGGTGATCGACAACTCTAAATCTCGTATTCATTCGCTAACAAAAGTAAATTATTTAACATTACATTTTAATTAAATGTCGTACTTGTTTCGGGGTGGCAATTCGGGAGAGAGGCAGTTGCCACATGTTTAATTTTGAAAACTTCAAAAGTTGATGAAGCAAACGAAGAAAGCTGTACCGAAAAGGACCAAGGCTACCTTGTTTGTGTAAGCTTGTCCAGTTGGAGCTTCCGTCGATGTCCGCTCGAGTTTTTTTCTCAGGCGAGGGATGTCGTCGGTAACCAATGCCGTTGCATTGTTTTGAATCAGCATATCGAGAATTTTGTCGTCCGTAGTCCTCTGTTCGTCTGTCAGCGCCAAGTTGTCGATTATAAAAGCGCCAAAACTGAGCGAAGGACTGTAGTTTTCTTTAAACGTCTGGAAGGTGTTGTTCGAATATTTCGGGTTGTTGTAAATGTTATAATCCATAACAACAAAACTGGAGTTGGTGGACCTCAGCAAATCGCCAGTTTCAAAGAGAAACTCCATGAATTCTGTACCGTTGGGTGCACTTTCCACGCATTGTCGCATTCCAGGCAAATCTCCATACTCCCTCTTCATATGATCAGCATCTCTTTGTTCCCACATTCCTTTCTTGTAAAATATCCCCACAGTAAGGGATGGATTCTCTTTCTTAGCAGCTAGAATCTTAAATGGATCAAAAGATGCAAGGAGAACTTTGTCCAATAAACCTTTTTCAGCAATGAGTTTGGCCACAGCCTGACCAATCTTTTCACTCTCTGTGCGATCTCGCAAATATCCTGGCTTCAGCTGTGAACGAAAATAAACTCAAATTGAAAAAGGTCAGGAGCTGAGTCTCTAGATGACGAATTTCACGACGTGCAGCGTATGGGCGTAAATTTTGACTACAAAAGGGATGAGAAGAAAACTAGATACGATTTTCTAGGACTGTTAGGTACTATAATAATAACGGCCGGATCTGTTTTAGCCCTAAGATAGGGTCGTTTCGGTGCATGAGTAAATAGAGTCCTATTATTTGGGTCTACTTGAGATCCCTGACTGTCCCTTAATCATGGGCAACACAGTTCAATGACCTAAGTTTGAAATGAGTCTTAGCGTGAGCTAGAATATGCTTTTGATGGGGGATGTTTTGGCTCAAATTGTGTTCAGACATGTTAAATGGCTTCAGGAGAGTAAATTGGCACTTTGGGGCTGAAATTTATAGTGTAGGAAAATCAGTGTTAACAGGCTCGTTACATGACCCGGCTCTGATCGAACTGGAATGTATAAGATCTATTGCAGTTGATTGCAAAATGGAATTAATAATCCCTTTGCTACCCCTCGTTTACTGAAAATATTTAGTACTCGGTCTGCAGTTTCAAGCAAGAAATCATGCACTGATGAGTAAAAGAAAACTAACTTACGTTTAAATACATCACCAGTACTTCGTCTTTCACTGCATCAAACACTTCAGACAGCAGTGGTATTTTTCTTGTTTTATCAAAGTCGTAATCCTTATTTCCTGTAATAAAATTCAAGTTTCTCTATCAGAATTCGTTCACTCTGAAAACTACCATGTGTTGATATCATGAAGTCTAATGCATGCTTGTAAAGCCACACCTACTATGAACCACACCTGGGAGGCTTCAGCCGAAACCGGAGTACTTATCCGCAAGCGAGTGCGGATAAAAAATGAAATGTCCCAATCCAACCAGCTTCCTACGTTGTTTCTTGTGTTAAACAGACGAGTCAACGTTTACTTGAACTTTCCAAGTTAAGTTTTAATGAGTTGACGGTGGTAAAATAAAAGAAAGTTATTTATCATTCTACCAAACTGCGGGGCTGAAGCCCCCCCCCCCCCCTCCCCCCCCCAGCACCCCCGCTTCCGCCGCCTATGCTTTGTTGAGTATCCTCGATCCCCTGGTTGCCCTTCTTTTTTTGAGCGCATATACCACTATTACTTACCATATCGTAAAGTTGATTTGATGTCAAGTTGCTGGAGGTCATTATAAGTAACGTCCCATATATTGTGATTCTCACCCGTCAGTGTCTGAAAAAAAGGAAATTACTACAGACCCCACTAATAACCTGGTAATGATAGAAGTACAACAACCGTTCTAAATTAGGCTCCTCTGATTCTCTTTTGCTTGTATGTTTTTTATAGGCATTCCTCTCCAGTAATATATAAAGCCGCGCCCCTATCTACGACAGATTAGGCGGCCATGCAGTAATCTGTGTCTAGTCACCGAGTAAAACACAATCCTGTTTCAGTACAATTACGCCCGGAGGAGAGGAGATACACACCACCGGCCAAGAAGCTTAGGTCTACAAGGCGAGCGCTTATCTCAGATTTAGTGGCACAAAATATCTACTTTGAGGTTTGTCAATCAGAGTCCTTTTAAAGCAAAATAGGGGCGACATGCATTAAATCCGTGATTGAGAGTATGCGAGGGATTCAGGATGCCAAAAGTAACCATCGGGACTACGAAATTTGGGGAAACTTTGGATCAGGGTGCCCGACGGCCGATTGAAGAACCCTATTGGGTACCCTCTACATTCGCTAGACATACAGGAGGTTATCAAGTACGTCACCAACGGTGCAGCAACTGTATGCATCGCGGTCGCGGTTACCAGAGTGAAGTTAATTTGAATTAAGTAAAAAAATGAGGATAAAGAGAGAAAATGTGATGAGCAAATGTCTTGACTACGAAATCAAGGCTATAAAACGGCAAACGTCACACTCAGGACTTGGCCATGAGCTACTTGTATTTTCATGTAACCGATAATAGTTTTAACTATTCCAGATCATCTATAAATCTGCACGGGCCAGGAATGCCCCCTTCTCCCCGTCCCAGGTCTATTAAGACCGGCTTTGCCGGTTACTAACCTCTGTGTTATCATAGTGGATGACAACCAATTGCTCATCCTTTGTAAGAAAAGTATCAAACTCCATTCCGTCAGCCTTCAATTCCTTCAAGCTCTTGAAACCATCGATTGTGTTTTCTTGATATTTAGACGGATTGCCATGATGTCCGATCACCAAGGGTTTCTCTTTCTTCTTGTTGTAGAGGTGCGTGCTTGGGATAGGTCTCACGTTCGTGGATTTGCTAAAGCAAGATGCATGTGAATCGATCGCGAAGCACGGCGATACTGAGAGATACAATCCCAAAAGGAGGAAAAACGTGGCCGCCATGATTTTCCGATAGCATGGAACGATTCGAACTACAATTCAAGGCACTGCAGCCTGTTTTTATATTAATTGCGGACTATTCATTGGTTGCGTGAGTGTCAAGAGATCGCTTTCGAACTTCTGTATTTCCCTAATAAGCTTCCTAAATATTATTTTTATAAGTTCAGACGTCAATCAACCATAAAAGACAGGCTGAAAAGATTTCAGCTTCAAAACGTGTTTGGCAAGATACACAGTTTCAGTTTTTCAATCTGTTAGAGTGTTTAATTCCTTATGCGTAAATCATTCACCTTTATGTAATTTCTTCCTTTGAAATTCGCTTTTCAATCTGAAGACCCCGTTTACCCCCCGTTCACTGGATTAAACTGAGAGTTATGCCGAGAGCCCACACCTTCAATGAGCGCCTTAATTAGTGGTTGCGAAACAGTATTGATTGGGCCGGGTCGGTTGAGGTTACAAAAACACGCTTCCGGCGCGAGGAAAAACACACGCACATAACGGCAGAGCAAGTAACAGGGCCATTTAAACGAGAAAAAATAAGTGGCCCTCGAATGATTGTCATAAATTGATTTCTATGCAACTGAGAAGCATGAGAGGGTGTTCAATACAGATTGGTGCAACTGCGCATGCGTGCAGGAAGAGGTTCACAAAACAACTTATAAGTTTTTGTTCTTGTCAGCGAAATGTATCCTGTAAGATGAAACACTAATAAAAGCAATGGAGAGAGCCATGCCAGTATAGAAAGTTTCGAAACAAATTTTAATCAGGTGCAAAATAATAATAATAATAACAACAACAACAAAAAGTTTATTCAGTATTACCATTTTGTACAGGTGTTACCGATTAAAATAACAATAATAAACAGCTAAATTTAGGGAAATGAAGATATGATAGAACGCTAGAATTAACTATGTTTCTTTCGTCTTTCAAATGCTTGAAAGATGAAATTAGCAGCTAGCCTGCTGATATGTGAATCAGTATTGGTAAAAAGAAAACAGACTTTATCAATTTGTAAATAATGTATTTCGGTCGTTGATTTTAATAAAAAGAGTCTTTCTCAAATCATTGTATTGATCACAGTGAAATAATATGTGCAGGTCACTTTCAACCGAATTTTGTTTGCCATGATCACAGATTCTAAGGTCTTCAGGAGTTTTGGGGATTGTAAATCTTCCAGTTTCTATTTTTAAATTATGATTTCCTATCCTAAATTTGGAAGCTACACGCCTATGTTCAGGATTCCAGATATGATTGATGAATTTAGAGTGATTTGTTTCATTTTTAAAGATGGAGTAGAATTTTAGTTTTTTATTTGTTCTTATCAAATATAGCTCGTGGTTTTTCAGATGTTTTGACAAATTATTCTTAGCTTTGGATAGGAAAGAGGAAGGGTCTTTAAAGTTAACTGATTGTTTATGAATATTAAGTTGTGTACTCAAAAGATTTATTTTATTTATTAGACCTGATTTATTTTCTTCGGCCATTTTATCCGATGTGTTTAAACAGAGTTTAGCGATGCTGTCAGGGGGGTTGATTTTCAAGGTAAATCCAAAACTTGAAAATGTCCATTGTTATTTGTAAATTTAGAGATAATCTACCAAGTTTATTTCTCGATGCAACATTCGGTGATCGTTTGTTTAAACCTAAACACATCTTACAAAAATGTATATGCGTTTTCTCAATCGAGTCTTTATCCCAGCGGCGTTTTTTAATCTAAAAATAGGAAAATTTGTGGGTGGCAATTCGAGGCAATGTTCGCATTTCAGGTGTCTGGCATGTTGGGTGGGCCCATTTCAGGTACTTTTTAGGTGTCCGCGTCCGCTTAATAGAGGTGTCCGCTTAATAAAGGTTTCATTTAAAGCAAATAAGGAAAATAAATTTTGGGACTTCGGCTACTGTCCGCTTAATACGGTGTCCGCTTATTACAGGTTTCACTGTAGTTGATTCCAGTCTTTGTGAGTGGAACTTCAATTCTGGATTCCAGTCGTTTGTGGGATTCCGGATTCCTTGAGCTGTATTCCGGATTCCAAAGCCCAGGATTCCAGATTCCACAAGCAAAATTTTCCCGGATTCGGGAATCCGGATTCCCTTACATAGGTTGATATACCCCTAAACAAGACTATTACCACTGGATACTCTTCCCAGTCCCTTATCTATGGGAATCTATATGAAAAATATCTTTGCGTGAATACTAGCCTAGCTGTATGAGATCCGTTGTTGACCGGCTGACTGAATAACTCAATGCTATTTCTTGCACCGTAATTTTACCCCGGGGGGTGGACTCTGCATATCAAAGGGGTGGGGATGCTCGTCGTCTCGCTTAGGGGTGTAAATTTCGGATTTTGGTTTCACTTAGGGTGTTCTGGGCAAAACGCCATCAGTTTTAGCCGTGAAGGTCTTGTTTAGGGTTGCACGTGAAAAAATATAAAAATATTATATTGTCTGTGTTTTAACATGGTCTCTTTTAGGGGTCAAAAAAAGCTTAGGCCACGCGCAGAGCGGTCTCCTTTAGGGGTTTAATTCAAAATTTCCGACGAGCATCCCCACTCCTTTCATATGCGGAGTCCCCCCCGGAATTTTACCCCTATATTCCATGTATTCGAGCGCCTTTCATCATTTTAAAGGCTGCAATCTGGTATTAAAAACGTTTTAGCAGGGAAAAGTTTCAGAGTTATTTGTTTTTTGTTGTTGTCGTTTGTTTGCTTGTTTTTTATTATGTACCCTAGCAGTCCTAGATACTCCTCCATTTTACTGACAGAGATCTTCTCAATAACATTATCGGGGCAGGTAAGTTGCAAGAACTAGGTGAAGACCTTATTTTAAACATTACATATCATGAAGTCGCTTTACTTAAGTACAGCTTCAATCAATCAATAAATGAAACTTTACAAATTATGAGGGTAACACGTTCATATTATAGGTGATCGACAACTCTAAATCTCGAATTCATTCGCTAACAAAAGTAAATGATTTAACATTACATTTTAATTAAATGTCGTACTTGTTTCGGGGTGGCAATTCGGGAGAGAGGCAGTTGCCACATGTTTAATTTTGAAAACTTCAAAAGTTGATAAAGCAAACGAAGAGAGCCGTACCGAAAAGGACCAAGGCTATCTTGTTTGTGGAAGGTTGTCCAGTTGGAGCCCCCTTCGATGTGCGCCCGAGTTTTTTTCTCAGGCGAGGGATGTCGTCGGTAACCAATGCCGATGCGCTGTTTTGAATCAGCATATCGAGAATTTTGTCGTCCTTAGTCCTCTGTTCGTCTGTCAGCGCCAAGTTGTCTATTATAAAAGCACCAAAACTGAGCGAAGGACTGTAGTTTTCTTTAAACGTCTGGAAGGTGTTGTTCGAATATTTCGCGTTGTTGTAAATGTTATAATCCATAACAACAAAACTGGAGTTGGTGGACCTCAGCAAATCGCCAGTTTCAAAGAGAAACTCCATGAATTCCGTACCGTTGGGTGCACTTTCCACGCACTCTCGCATTCCAGGCAAATCTCCATACTCCCTCTTCATATGATCAGCATCTCTTTGTTCCCACATTCCTTTCTTGTAAAATATCCCCACAGTAAGGGATGGATTCTCTTTCTTAGCAGCTAGAATCTTAAATGGGTCAAAAGATGCGAGGAGAACTTTGTCCAATAAACCTTTTTCAGCAATGAGTTTCGCCACAGCCTTACCAATCTTTTCACTCTCTGTGCGATTTCGCAAATATCCTGGCTTCAGCTGTGAACGAAAATAAACTCAAATTGAAAAAGTTCAGGACTTGAGTCTCTTCTTACAAAGATGACGAATTTCACGACGTGCAGCGTATGAGCGTAAATTTTGACTACAAAAGGGATGAGAAGAAAAATAGATACGATTTTCTAGGACTGTTAGGTCCTATAATAATGACGGCCGGATCTGTTTCAGTCCTAAGGTAGGGTCATTTCGGTGCATGAGTAAATACAGTCCTATTATTTGGTTCTAATTGGGCTCCCTGACTGTCCCTTAATCATGGCCAACACAGTTCAATGACCTAAGGTTGAAGTTACTCTTAGCGTGAGCTAGAATATGCTTTTGATGCGGGCTGTTTTGGCTCAAATTGTGTTCAGACATGTTAAATGGCTTCAGGAGAGTAAATTGGCACTTTGGGGCTGAAAATTATAGTGTAGGAAAATTATAGAGTTCACAGGCTCGCCTGTACATGACCTGGCTCTGATCGAACTGGAATGTATAAGATCTAATGCAGCTGATTGCAAAATAGAATTAATAATCCCTTTGATACCTCTCGTTTCCTGAAATATTTAGTACTCGATATGCATTTTCAAGCAAGGAATCATGCACTGATCAGTAAAAGAAAGCTAACTTACGTTTAAATACATCACCAGTTCTTCGTCTTTCACCGCATCAAATACCTCAGACAGCAGTGGTATTTTTCTTGTTTTATCAAAGTCGTAATCCTCATTTCCTGTAATAAAATTCAAGGTTCTCTATCAGTATTCGTTCACTCTGAAAACTACCATGTGATGATATCATGAAGTCTGATACATGCCTGTAAAGCCACACCTTCTATGAACCACACCTTCACTCCGAGGGAGTTACTCTCTATAATGGCCAATATGGGGGAGGCTTCAGAAGAAACCGGAGTACTTTTTTCAGTCCTCGGGTGTAAATAAAGGGCGGAGATTTCCCTTGTTGAGGTGTATGAAAGGGTGAGTAAATCTGTGGCATGTCACAATGGCTGTACCACGCTACATGAAAATAACTGGAAGAGTTCCTGTTTTAGTGATTTATTTATAACATGGGCCATTTAAAGTTGAAATTCAACACATCTGGTACCACTTTTTTCAATAAAATTTATGACAAGGAGTACCTTTTCTGTCCACAACAAAGAGTAGTAGTAAATAACAGGGATTTAACCTCTAGGCGGAGTCTTTCTGTATAAAACTTTGCAGCCCGGCGCGCGAAATAAAAAGTGGGGGCGCTGAAAATAAAATTGAACAGTCAATTTTTCCGCCCCCCTCCTCCCGCCTCAATAAGCATTAAAAGGCATCCTCTGTCTTTTTTTAAGACGCCGGCAACATTTTGCGCCCCTCGGATGCAATCTTCAATATTGGTGCCGACGACAAAAACTACATAGGACAGCCTTCCATAGGGGGAATGGGGGGAGGGGGGGCAAGGGAGTGCGGGTAAAAAATGAAATGTCCCAATCAAACCAGCTTCCTACGTTGTTTCTTGTTTTAAACAGACGAGTCAACGTTTACTTGAACTTTCCAAGTTAAGTTTTAATGAGTTGACCGTGGTAAAATAAAAGAAAGTTATTTATCATTCTACCAAACTGGGGGCTGAAGCCCCCCCAGCACCCCCGCTTCCGCCGCCTATGCTTTGTTGAGTCTCCTCGATCCCCTGGTCGCCCTTCTTTTTTTGACCGCATATACCACTATTACTTACCATATTGTAAAGTTGATTTGATGTCAAGTTGCTGGAGGTCATTATAAGTAACGTTCCATATATTGTAGTTCTCACCCGTCAGTTTCTGAAAAAAGAGCGAGATAAAAAGTAGACTGCGGTTAAGTCACCCTTTCCCTTGCAAGGATCAAGGTACCAAATCGGATTTTGGGGATCCTCTACTCGGCCTAGTCGGTGATCGAGCTTCGGATTTTGGGAAAGGAGAGCGAGATTCAGGGAAAAAAATTTAAAGTTATGAACGAGACGCTGGATTTGGTGCTTTTACAATGCCGCGCACGGGAAATGTCTTCACTTATTTACTCGAGATCCGGTAAGGAAACTGAGGTGTTTTTAAATGTCGAAAGAAAAAATTATCTTGCCATAACAAAATTGGCTCTATATAAATCAGGGAATGCCCCGGAAATTACTACAGACCCCGCTAATAACCTGGTAATGATAGAAGTACAACAACCGTTCTAAATTAGGCTCCTCTGATTCTCTTTTGCTTGTAAGATTTTTACAGGCATTCCTCTCCAGTAATATATAAGGCCGCGCCCTTATCCACGACAGATTAGGCGACCATGCAGTAATCTGCGTCTAGTCACCAAGTAAAACACAATCCTGTATCTGTACAATTACGACTGGAGGAGAGGAGATACACACCAAGGTCTAAGAAGCTTATAGGTCTACAAAGCGAGTGCTTATATCAGATTTAGTGGCACAAAATATCTACTCTGAGGGTTGTCAGAGTCCTTTTAAAGCAAAATAGGGGCGACATACATTAAATCCGGGGTAAAAAGTATGCGAGGGATGCAGGATGCCAAAAATAACTATCGGGACTTCGAAATTTGGGGAAACTTTGGATCGGGGTACCGGACGGCCGATTGAAGAACCCTATTAGGTACCCTCTACATTCGCTAGACAGGAGGTTATCAATCCCGTCACCAACAATGCAGCGACTGTATGCATCAATGTCGCGGTCGCGGTTACCCGCGAAGTTAATTTGAATTAAGTAAAAAAATGAGAATGAAGAGAGAAAATGTTGTGAGCAAATGTCTTGACTACGAAATCAAGGCTATAAAACGGCAAACGTCACCCTCAGGACTTGGCCATGAGCTACTTGTATTTTCATGTAACCGATAATAGTTTTAAGGTATCATCCAGAGTAAAAAAATCATTACTTTTCTAAATTTGCAATTTTTAGACGATTAAATAGAGCTCATCAAGAGCATTCTTTTAAAAAAATTCCAGGAAAAAATGTTTTTTCTGTGCAGACTTATGGAGTGCAAAAGTTTTTTCTATATGCTAATTATTTTAATTGATCGTTGACAAGTTCCGTCATAGTTGCTACGCGTGCCGCTGTTGAACCAATTCCAAGCTAATCACGCAATTTGACAGAAATCCTGGTTTACGAGTATAGTGCTCACTGTTTTTCCCTGGAGTTTGGAAGTGAATGCCTCCAAAGAAGAAAATAGAGCTTGTCCGTTTTCGTCCTCGACTCCAAGACAAAAGAAGACGACAAAATCGTTTTGCCGCCAAAGAATGGGCTTCGAAATTAGCAGAGAGCGACAAGAGCTTTTACTACAATCAAGAAAAATGGCTAAAAGATGACAAAGCTCTGAAAAACCCATTGAAACTACCGCGGAATCGAGTTTCACGAGTTCGTTAGCGAGTGGAGCGAGCTTTTTAGGCCGCGAAGCAGGCAAACGAGAGACGAAGTCACGAGAGGTCCCGCGCCATATAAAAATCGGATGAAGTACTGTTTTGAACGTCTATTGTAGCGGAAAGAAGCTTCAAGAAAAACTCCAGGAAGCGGTTTGTTGTCGATTTTTCCAGGGAAGTGTCGAACTTTTAAAAACTGTGTCGAATGAAGGTGAGCTTGGCTCACCTTGGCTTGTCCGGTGCGAAAATGAGAACTGCCCGCTGCAAATAACTAAAACGCTGTGGCTATATGGCCAGTAACCGGTCAAGGCCTTCAAAACACTAAATGACGGGCAGTCCGGTATTTTCAATAAATTTGACTTATCTAAGAATCTCAACCTATCCAAACTATCGTACCGTAAAATTCCGAAAATAAGCCCCTCCACGTATAAGCCCCTCCAAATATAAGCCCCCCAAACCGTTAACGCAAAAAACCCTCCGTTAAATCGCCCCTCCAAATATAAGCCCCCCGGGGGCTTGTACTTGGAAAATTGCCCTCAAATACGAAGTCGGCAACCCGTGAACCAATTTGGCTGAAATTTGGCCAACTTACCGTCAGATAGTTTTTCTAAAACACCGTGTCTGCGAATTTTGATTTCTTTTTTCGTTTTCTAGTTAGAGTATTTTTTTCACAGGTAGTGCAAATGATTTGCTATCCCTAACTTCACCTGCTTATAACAACAGAACAAACGCACTTGACAAAAATCTGAGACACGGTTTTTTAGTCAAACGTGTTGTAAAGAAGCGAATGCGTTCTTAATTGGCTTCTTCCGTTAATTTTTGGCTGGACTGGACTAAATTTTACAGTGACACCCACTTTCACAAAAAGCTTCCCATTTCTAAATCGCGTTAATATTTTGATTTTTTTAAAAGAAATGAGCAATAAAGTGGGACTATTAAGCTTTCAGAAAATGTACGGTTTATGGGCGTATTTGCTAAAGGCAAAAGCGCTAGCGCCGATCAACGAGAAGAGGGTGCTTGAGGGTGGATGATACCTTAACTATTTCAGATCATCTATAAATCTGAACTGACCAGGAATGCACACTTCTCCCCTGTCCCAGGTCTTTAAGACCGGCTTTGCCCGGTACTAACCTCTGTGTTGTCGTAGTGGATAACAACCAATTGCTCATCCTTTGTAAGAAAAGTATCAAACTCCATTCCGTCAGCCTTCAATTCCTTCAAGCTCTTGAAACCATCGATTGTGTTTTCTTGATACTTAGACGGATTACCATGATGTCCGATCACCAAGGGTTTCTCTTTCTTCTTGTTGTAGAGGTGCGTGCTTGGGATAGGTCTCACGTTCGTGGATTTGCTAAAGCAAGATGCATGTGAATCGATCGAGAAGCATGGAGATACTGAGAGATACAATCCCAAAAGCAGGAAAAACGTGGCCGCCATGATTTTCCGATAGCATGGAACGATTCGAACTACAATTCAAGGCACTGCAGCCTGTTTTTATATATCGTTTGCTGACTATTGGTTACGTGAGTGTCAAGAGATCGCTTTCGAATTTTTGTATTTCCCTAATAAGAGTTAATAAGCTTCCTAAATATTGTTTTTATAAGTTCACACGTCAATTAACCATAAAAGACAGGCTGAAAAGATTTCAGCTCTTCAAAACGTGGATGGAAAGATACACAGTTTCAGTTTTTCAATCTGTTAGAGTCTTTAATTCCTTATGCGTAAATCATTCACCTTAATGTAATTTCTTCCTTTGAAATTCGCTTTTCAATCTGAAGACCCCGTCTACCCGTTCACTGGATTAAACTGAGAGTCATGCCGAGAGCCCACACCTTCAATGAGCGCCTTAATTAGTGGTTGCGAAACAGTATTGATTGGGCCGGGTCGGTTGAGGTTACAAAAACACGCTTCCGGCGCGAGGAAAAACACACGCACATAACGGCAGAGCAAGTAACAGGGCCATTTATACGAGAAAAAATAAGTGACCCTCGAACGATTGTCATAAATTGATTTCTATGCAACTGAGAAGCATGCCAGAGTGTTCAATACAGATTGGTGCAACTGCGCATGCGTGCGGGAAGAGGTTCACAAAACAACTTATAAGTTTTTGTTCTTGTCAGCGAAATGTATCCTGTAAGATGAAACACTAATAAAAGCAATGGAGAGAGCCATGCCAGTATAGAAAGTTTCGAAACAAATTTTAATCAGGTGCAAAATAATAATAATAATAACAACAACAACAAAAAGTTTATTCAGTATTACCATTTTGTACAGGTGTTACCGATTAAAATAACAATAATAAACAGCTAAATTTAGGGAAATGAAGATATGATAGAACGCTAGAATTAACTATGTTTCTTTCGTCTTTCAAATGCTTGAAAGATGAAATTAGCAGCTAGCCTGCTGATATGTGAATCAGTATTGTTAAAAAGAAAACAGACTTTATCATGGATATTGTAATTTGTAAATAATGTATTTCGGTCGTTGATTTTAATAAAAAGAGTCTTTCTCAAATCATTGTATTGATCACAGTGAAATAATATGTGCAGGTCACTTTCAACCGAATTTTGTTTGCAATGATCACAGATTCTAAGGTCCAGTCAGGAGTTTTGGGGATTGTAAATCTTCCAGTTTCTATTTTAAATTATGATTTCCTATCCTAAATTTGGAAGCTACACGCCCATGTTCAGGATTCCGGATATGATTGATGAATTTAGAGTGATTTGTTTCATTTTTAAAGATGGAGTAGAATTTTAGTTTTTTATTTGTTCTTATCAAATATAGCTCGTGGTTTTTCAGATGTTTTGACAAATTATTCTTAGCTTTGGATAGGAAAGAGGAAGGGTCTTTAAAGTTAACTGATTGTTTATGAATATTAAGTTGTGTACTCAAAAGATTTATTTTATTTATTAGACCTGATTTATTTTCTTCGGTCATTTTATCCGATGTGTTTAAGCAGAGTTTAGCGATGCTGTCAGGGGGGTTGATTTTCAAGGTAAATCCAAAACTTGAAAATGTCCATTGTTATTTGTAAATTTAGAGATAATCTACCAAGTTTATTTCTCGATGCAACATTCGGTGAACGTTTGTTTAAACCTAAACACATCTTACAAAAATGTATATGCGTTTTCTCAATCGAGTCTTTATCCCAGCGGCGTTTTTTAATGTAAAAATAGGAAAATTTGTGGGTGGCAATTCGAGGCAATCTTCGCATTTCAGGTGTCTGGCATGTTGGGTGGGCCCATTTCAGGTACTTTTTAGGTGTCCGCGTCCGCTTAACAGAGGTGTCCGCTTAATAAAGGTTTCATTTAAAGCAAATACGGGAAATAAATTTTGGGACTTCGGCTGCTGTCCGCTTAATACGGTGTCCGCTTATTACAGGTTTCACCGTAGTTGATTCCAGTCTTTGTGAGTGGAACTTCAATTCTGGATTCCAGTCGTTTGTGGGATTCCGGATTCCTTGAGCTGTATTCCGGATTCCAAAGCCCAGGATTCCAGATTCCACAAGCAAAATTTTCCTGGATTCGGGAATCCGGATTCCCTTACATGGGGTGATATACCCCTTAACAAGACTATTACCACTGGATACTCTTCCCAGTCCCTCATCTATGGGAATCTATATGAAAAATATCTTTGCGTGAATACTAGCCTAGCTGTGTGAGATCCGTTCTTGACCGGCTGACTGAATAACTCAATGCTATTTCTTGCACCGTAATTTTACCCCGGGGGGTGGACTCTGCATATCAAAGGGGTGGGGATGCTCGTCGTCTCGCTTAGGGGTGTAAATTTCGGATTTTGGTTTCACTTAGGGTGTTCTGGGCAAAACGCCATCAGTTTTAGCCGTGAAGGTCTTGTTTAGGGTTGCACGTGAAAAAAATATAAAAATATTATATTGTCTGTGTTTTAACATGGTCTCTTTTAGGGGTCAAAAAAAGCTTAGGCCACGCCCAGATCGGTCTCCTTTAGGGGTTTAATTCAAAATTTCCGACAAGCATCCCCACTCCTTTCATATGCGGAGTCTATTTTACCCCTATATTCCATGTATTCGAGCGCCTTTCATCATTTTAAAGGCTGCAATCTGGTATTAAAAACGTTTTAGCAGGGAAAAGTTTCAGAGTTATTTGTTTTTTGTTGTTGTCGTTTGTTTGCTTGTGTTTTATTATGTACCCTAGCAGTCCTAGATACTCCTCCATTTTACTGACAGAGATCTTCTCAATAACATTATCGGGCAGGTAAGTTGCAAGAGCTAGGTGAAGACCTTATTTTAAACATTACATATCATGAAGTCGCTTTACTTAAGTACAGCTTCAATCAATCAATAAATGAAACTTTACAAATTATGAGGGTAACACGTTATTATAGGTGATCGACAACTCTAAATCTCGAATTCATTCGCTAACAAAAGTAAATGATTTAACATTACATTTTAATTAAATGTCGTACTTGTTTCGGGGTGGCAATTCAGGAGAGGGGCAGTTGCCACATGTTTAATTTTGAAAACATCAAAAGTTGATAAAGCAAACGAAGAGAGCCGTACCGAAAAGGACCAAGGCTATCTTGTTTGTGGAAGGTTGTCCAGTTGGAGCCCCCTTCGATGTGCGCCCGAGTTTTTTTCTCAGGCGAGGGATGTCGTCGGTAACCAATGCCGATGCGCTGTTTTGAATCAGCATATCGAGAATTTTGTCGTCCTTAGTCCTCTGTGCGTCTGTCAGCGCCAAGTTGTCGATTATAAAAGCGCCAAAACTGAGCGAAGGACTGTAGTTTTCTTTAAACGTCTGGAAGGTGTAGTTCGAATATTTCGGGTTGTTGTAAATGTTATAATCCATAACAACAAAACTGGAGTTGGTGGACCTCAGCAAATCGCCAGTTTCAAAGAGAAACTCCATGAACTCTGTACCGTTGGGTGCACTTTCCACGCACTCTCGCATTCCAGGCAAATCTCCATACTCCCTCTTCATATGATCAGCATCTCTTTGTTCCCACATTCCTTTCTTGTAAAATATCCCCACAGTAAGGGATGGATTCTCTTTCTTGGCAGCTAGAATCTTAAATGGGTCAAAAGATGCGAGGAGAACTTTGTCCAATAAACCTTTTTCAGCAATGAGTTTCGCCACAGCCTGACCAATCTTTTCACTCTCTGTGCGATCTCGCAAATATCCTGGCTTCAGCTGTGAACGAAAATAAACTCAAATTGAAAAAGTTCAGGAGTTGAGTCTCTACCTACAAAGATGACGAATTTCACGACGTGCAGCGTACGGGCGTAAATTTTGACTACAAAAGGGATGAGAAGAAAACTAGATACGATTTTCTAGGACTGTTAGGTCCTATAATAACAACAGCCGGATCTGCTTTAGCCTTAAGATTTATTTATTTATTTATTTAACTTGGCCTAACTAGAATACAATCTTTATACATGAATACATAAAAATTATTAGGCAGGAAGACCACTACAGCCTAACCGAGTACAATGGATCCCTCGTTAATTAAAAAACAGCAACAAAAAAAAACAGAACAAAACAAAACAATCGTTGAAAAAAAAAAAAAGAAGAACTAAAGCCACTGATATACAAACAAGAAAATCCAAAGGAAACAAAACAGAGGTTCAAAATGCTAGAAGCAGCACGTCGGCGGGCACAGTAGAGTCCTCGCTATGTTGCACCTGGGACAGATTGTTCTCCAGGTTCTGATGTCGTCAACGTCGTACAGGTCCAGCGCCTTATTGTAATATTGAAGTAGTGAACGCTTAAATGAGGCTAGAGAGATGTGACTTGTGCGTAGCACAGCGGGCAGAACATTCCATGTGCGGCACGCGTGTATGAAAAATGAGCGTTGATAAGTAACAGTTCTACTTCGCTTAGGGATATAAGTAATAGCATTGCTGCTCGATGACCTGGTAGATCTCGTTGATTGTCTAATTGCAGGCAGAGCTTCACTATCTATGAAAACTAAGTTATTAAAAGCTTTATAGAAAAAGACTATATCCAAAAATTCATGCCAGTATGAGATAGGTAACAGATTTGTTAGTTGGAGGCGGGTGTTATAGGCTACATCGCAACGGAAGGGGAGCTTCAAAATTAGAGTCGGGTATAGGGTAGTTTCGGTGCATGAGTAAATACAGTCCTATTATTTGGGTCTAATTGGGCTGCCTGATTGTCCCATAATCACGGCCAATACAGTTCAACGACCTAAGTTTGAAATGAGTCTTAGCGTGAGCTAGAATATGCTTTTGATGGGGGCTTTTTTGGCTCAAATTGTGTTCAGACATGTTAAATGGCTTCAGGAGAGTAAATTGGCACTTTGGGGCTGAAATTTATAGTGTAGGAAAATCATAGTGTCAACAGGCTCGTTACATGACCCGGCTCTGATCGAACTGGAATGTATAAGATCTATTGCAGTTGATTGTAAAATGAATTAATTAATAATCCTTTGCTACCCCTCTTTTACTGAAATATTTAGTACTCGGTATGCATTTTCAAGCAAGAAGTCTTTCACTGATGATAAAAGAAAACTAACTCACGTTTAAATACATCACCAGTTCTTCGTCTGTCACTGCATCAAATACCTCAGACAGCAGTGGTACTTTTCTTGTTTTATCAAAGTCGTAATCCTTATTTCCTGTAATAAAATTCAAGTTTCTCTATCAGCATTCGTTCACTCTGAAAACTACCATGGGATGAAATCAGGAAGTCTAATGCATGCTTGTAAAGCCACACCTATACTATGAACCACACGTTTTTATCCGCACACAAGGGAGTGCGGATAAAAAATGAAATGTCCCCTTCCAACCAGCTTCCTACGTTGTTTCTTGTTTTAAACAGCCGAGTGAACGTCTACTTAATTGAACTTTCCAAGTTAAGTTTTAATAAGTTGACCGTGGTAAAATAAAAGAAAGTTATTTATCATTCTACCAAACTGGGGGGCTGAAGCCCCCCAGCACCCCCGCTTCCGCCGCCTATGCTTTGTTGAGTCTCCTCGATCCCCTGGTTGCCCTTCTTTTTTTCAGCGCATATACCACTATTACTTACCATATCGTAAAGTTGATTTGATGTCAAGTTTCTGGAGGTCATTATAAGTAACGTCCCATATATTGTGATCCTTACCCGTCAGTGTCTGAAAAAAGAGCGGAATAAAAAGTAGACTGCGGTTAAGTCACCCTTTCCCGTATAACGATCAAGGTACCAAATCGGATTTTCGGGATCCTCTACTCGACCTATTCAGTGATCGAGCCTCGGATTTTGGAAAAAAGAGAGCGAGATTCAGGAAAAAAAATTTAAAGTTATGAACGGGACGCTGGATTTGGTGCTTTTACAATGCCGCGCACGGGAAATGTCTTCAGTTATTTACTCGAGATCCGGTAAGGAAACTGAGGTGTTTTTAAATGTCGAAAGAAAAAATTTATCTTGCCATAACAAAATTGGCTCTATGTAAATCAGGGAATGCTGCGGAAATTACTACAGACCCCGCTAATAACCTGGTAATGATAGAAGTACAACAACCGTTCTAAATTAGGCTCCTCTGATTCTCTTTTGCTTGTTTTATAGGCATTCCTCTCCAGTAATATATAAAGCCGCGCCCCTATCCACGACAGATTGGGTTGCATGCAGTAATCTGCGTGTAGTCACCAAGTAAAACACAATCCTGTCTCTGTACAATTACGCCTGGAGGAGAGGAGATACACACCAAGGGCCAAGAAGCTTAGGTCTACAAGGCGAGCGCTTATCTCAGATTTAGTGGCACAAAATATCTACTTTGAGGGTTGTCAATCACAGTTCTTTTAAAGCAAAATAGGGGCGACATACATTAAATCCGGGGTAAAAAGTATGCGAGGGATGCAGGATGCCAAAAATAACTATCGGGACTACGAAATTGAGGAAACTTTGGATCGGGGTATCGGACGGCCGATTGAAGAACCCTATTGGGTACCCTCTACATTCGCTAGACAGGAGGTTATCAATCCTGTCACCAACCGGTCGCGGTTACCCGTCAAGTTCATTTGAATTAAGTAAAAAAAAATGAGGATAATGAAGAGAGAAAATGTGGTGAGCAAATGTCTTGACTACGAAATCAAGGCTATAAAACGACAAACGTCACCCTCAGGACTTGGCCATGAGCTACTTGTATTTTCATGTAACCGAAAATAGTTTTAACTACTCCAGATCATCTATAAATCTGAACTGACCAGGAATGCCCACTCCTCCCCTGTTCCAGGTCTTCAAGACCGGCTTTGCCCGGTACTAACCTCTGTGTTGTCATAATGGATAACAACCAATTTCTCATCCTTTGTAAGAAAAGTATCAAACTCCATTCCGTCAGCCTTCAATTCCTTCAAGCTCTTGAAACCATCGATTGTGTTTTCTTGATATTTAGACGGATTGCCATGATGTCCGATCACCAAGGGTTTCTGTTTCTTCTTGTTGTATAGGTGCGTGCTTGGGATAGGTCTCACGTTCGTGGATTTGCTAAAGCAAGATGCATGTGAATCGATCGCGAAGCATGGCGATACTGAGAGATACAATCCCAAAAGGAGGAAAAACGTGGCCGCCATGATTTTCCGATAGCATGGAACGATTCGAACTACAATTCAAGGCACTGCAGCCTGTTTTTATATTATTTGCTGACTATTGGTTGCGTGAGTGTCAAGAGATCGCTTTCGAACTTTCTTATTTCAAATAAGCTTCCTAAATATTGTTTTTATAAGTTCAGACTTCAATTAACCATAATTAAAAGACAGGCTGAAAAGATTTCAGTTCTTCAAAACGTGGGTGGCAAGATACACAGTTTCAGTTTTTCAATCTGTTAGAGTGTTTAATTCCTTATGCGTAAATCATTCACCTTAATGTAATTTCTTCCTTTGAAATTCGCTTTTCAATCTGAAGACCCCGTTTACCCGTTCACTGGGTTAAACTGAGAGTC
>OZ037784.1:33459819-33709819 GCA_964035525.1 Porites cylindrica | reverse complement strand
TCCTGCATAAATATGTTTAAATTATTATTATTATTATTATTATTTTCTAACTGTCTGCAATCAGTGAGAATCATTCCGGCCTCCATTCAAGGATTGCGCGAAGATCATAAAATTTACGTTGCCAAAACATGTTTTTTCGCTCATGAGTTTCATATTAAGTCTGGTTATGCGCTAAAGAACATTAGGCACGAACCCGGCAATACAATTGATCCGGCCTGATACTGACTGATCACTTCAATAAAGATATGAACTAGACTGAAGTTATGGAATTCCACATCTACATCTACTTTATTAACAAAGCAGATTATTACTGCATCACATCAGTTTAACAAAAATAATAACATTCTGATAAAAATTCCATAAATAACGTTGTTCTAAAGTAAGAAAATTAAAATGTCCATCAATGAAAAAAGCACTTGAGTAAAATAACAGTTAAAAGCACTCTCCTTTCTTAATGCTGAGACGGTCACAAGCGGCAGACTTAAAAATGTCATTATACCTTAATTAAAAGGTTGTGGTATCGTACTGGAAAATAATTCAATGAAAAACTCTGGGGTCGGATCTAAGAAGCAGAAAACTCATTAAAAAAGTTCGAGTGCTGCCTTGGGCGCTGGGCGTGACGTCCTCTTTGCAACTTCCCGCCGTCTGCGAAGTAATCCGTGATCGAGCGATGCGCAGCTGGCAAGAAAAAGTGTCCATGACCAAAGGTATATTAAAAGGTCCAGATTTATTGATCGCCACTAATCACAAAGTGAAACCTCCCACAAACGAGGGGAAGGGCGGTAGGGCTTCCCTCAAGACGCCTGCGCTCGATGGACGCAAGACCTAGTTCACCTATGCCAACTCTCCTGGATTATCCGGGAAACTCCCGGATACGGCACTAGCCTGCGAGCAAGCTCTCCATTTGGGGGATATCGTGAAAAGTACACGCGCGAGAGGCACGCGAGAGGAGACGCCGGCCCCTCGCGGCTTCGCCGCTCGCTCGCGCGTTCTCGCACGGCTCGCTTCGCTCGCCCAAATAGGAGAGCTTGCTCGAAGGCTAATACGGCACTGATCTCCTGCTCTCCCGTACGGGTCACCAAATCTCCCAGATAAAATGGACTTTTGAGCATTTCTGTGCTTTAGTTTAAAATTTAGCCCATTTCCCCCCTCAAAATTCGAACTTTTTTCATTCATTGTACATTTTCACTGCATGGTTTGTCGCGTGTTACTGTTTTCAATGAAATATAAGCCCCGGGGATTATTTTCGAAAAATTAGGGTTATTTTAATAATTAGGAAAAGAACATGTTTATCTAAGGCCTATTTTTTGTAAGAGCAAAATGACTTACAGAAACTTTTATTTGAAAAAAGTATTTATTTTTGGGCTCAAATTACCCTCCCCAGTCCACCATATGACGAAAAGGGGCAGAATAGTCCTGAACCCTAGTGTCTTCATATATAGAACTCACAAAACTTCTTTTTGCGGGAAAGTAATATGGCGTCCGATGATGGAAATATTTCCACGACCACGGCTTCGAGTAAGCTTTCCTTCGAATCGTTCTCTTCTCTTCTCTAATACAACCTCTGACACTTCTTTGTCTCTTTAGTTATATCAACGTTTGGGACCAATTCAAGTAATGAAGTCGATAACAGTAGTTTTTACACCGGTCTTGGTCTCGCCATTAGTTCTAGCGTTTTCATCGGAAGTAGTTTTATCATCAAGAAGAAGGGACTGCTCAAGGTTACAAGAAGTTCAGGAACGAGAGCAGGTAAACAAAAAAGTGAACAGCGTGGTTTAGTAGTTTGCGGTGACACAGCGATCGCGGATGCTTTCGTTTTGCTGGATGAAAAACATTAATTTTTAAAAGCTAGAAATATAATGCGATCGTGAGCCAACCTTTGATGAACGTAACGGAAAGTGACTAAGACTTATTTAGATCCCATGTATGATAATTTTCTCCTTATTTTTAGGTCAAGGAGGTTATGCTTATCTGAGAGAATGGCTGTGGTGGTCTGGCATGATAACGAGTAAGTTTTGAGTTTAAATATTCTCGAACAGCTTAATAGTAATTCATCTTTCTGCTGCAGCTGCAACTTCTTCGTCTCTGGAGAAAGCGTGTAATCGACTCTCTATCCTCTAAAGTGTGAAGTTGTAAACCTCTATTACTTACGTGTAACAAAATTTTCTCGTCAAGAATTCCTATGTCATTTTCTTTCATAAAACGCGTGGATAAGATTTTAATACGCGTTCACTGTGATATTGAGCATAGGTATTTCCGATTAAAACTTCTGTATTTGCTTCACAAATCGAGTTTATGGAGAAAGTATTCAAGTCGGTGAAAAAAAATTCTTTCAGAGGTGACACAATAACTAGTCAGTGACCGAGTAGTATAAATTAATTCTGGCACATATATACACAAGGACATAAACTATATAAGCAAACATAACCAGTAGTAAATTATCCTACTGGCCAAAGACAAACAGCCATAATCCAAGCGTGACTGAGGAGCAGCGCTGTGAACTCTCCTGGATAATCCGGGAAACTCCAGATTTTGGCCGTATATCCCGGTCTTCAGATTAGAGTACGAAATCTCCCGGATAATCGCCCAAGTTTGCCAATTCTTGTAGACTTGACTTTCCGACCATAAAATTTTAAATATTTTGCGTTGTTTGAACCACATATTTATTATTATGGAACGTTTTCTCATAATCTGCGGCATGCCATTGTAATTTAAGCAATTATGTGGCTTTATATATATATGAACTGTTGTATGGGGTATTACGTCGATTATAGTCCTCAAGTTTTTTTGCACAAATGACATCATGTGCCATAAGATATGATGCCATCTATCATCCCTTCCCTGTCAATTCTCAATATTTGAAGATGTGGGGGATGGACAGCTCTGCGGAGGAGTTTAACTTGGGGTTATATATGAAATTGAAGCTTCAACTTTCCTCCCTTCTCCCTCCAGGTGTGCCTACCCCAGGCATTTGACAACTTTGTCTTCCCAGGAGGGGGGGTGGGGGTGAATTTGATATTAGGGAGCTTAAGCAACAATGACAGCAACAAAAACGTCACTTAAAATGTGAAGTCGCGCTGCTTCAAACTTTATCATACTTATTCCATCTCTTTCAGTTCATCAAATGTTGGCAATAGCACTTTGCACTTTTGACATCACAAATTTCAGGTCCCTGCTGTGACTCAGACATTGAACTTGATATCTGTTAAGAGCGTTGTATGGGGAAAGTCATGTTCACCAACAAATTTATGTCATCTTTGAAGATTTTTATCGTCAAAAGAAACAAAATCCATATGTTGTAGTTGATTTTTTATCTCAGGTAATTTTTGTTCTTCTTTTGTTTTGTGGTATGGTAATGTATGCTAATGAAGTTGAAACAAAAGAAAAACGAAAATTAACCGAGATAAAAAATTAAGTACTATACAAAATATATCCTGAAAATTATTAACGTGTGCCAAGACAGGGTTAAACATGGAAAAACGTGTACAGATGAGTGATTTTATTCATAAATGCAGTGTCATTACTGTCGGTAAAATGTATATAATACAGCATTTTACTAAGAATTGTATGGATAGCAAGATGTCATAACTGTTCTTAAAAGGCTCATTTGGTTAAATTTAGGCCTGGTTAAATTGAGGCCTTGTTAGAGTTAAATTCTGATAAGTGACATGGCCTTGAATTAGTGACATAAAACAGATGAAATGGCGAAAAACGACATGAAGATGGGTTTCAACTGCGATAGCGATGATGAAAGTCACAAACACAATGCTGACAGCAACATGGCTTCCTCCTCCATACGTGAAAGGACTGTTTTTGAAATTTAGACTAGGGATAATTATATGCGCCCCCTTCCTAAGAAGATCTCTGGCTTTGATTTCTTGTGATGTGTCTCAGGGCTTACACAAACCATAAAAAATCATTGTGTTGGATGACATTGTGAGTTTGGATAATTTAATAGGCAAGATTACGGCTTATTTGTGGATCGGCTTAAAAACAAGGGATCATACTTCAGCTTTGCTTTGTCTGTGGTCAACTTGGCCTCAAGAGCATTAGGTAGCACATTAATAGTTAAGTGACGTGATTGATTTTAAGAAGCGGCACAAATCAAAATCCATGCCGCTTGTCACATTCAAGGTGATGGATTATGTTACATGTGAAGTCATGCAGAACGACCTTTGAACATCAACGCATGCCTGTTTCTTTCGTACAACATTCGTAAAAACTTTTTCTGTAGGCTTTGGTAAACTCTGACTCAACAAGCCAACACTAGTATGTAACGTTTGATTTTTCTGCCCGCTAAAGTGAACACTGCACTAAAAGCAAGAGTGCCAGGCTGGGCGAGCGGGAATTTTGTTTCAGTCGCCTGAAATGAAATGTTAGTCGCCTCACGCGACCGGGCGCCGTTAGAGCAGAGCCTTGGTACGTTGTAAAATTTGCCAGATACATGATTACTGCCAGGAATAACCCCAGTTAGTGCCAAGAGCAGGTTTTGAGTTTACATCAGTGCATTAAACCACTCAGTGATACTACCTCCCATACTTAGAGGTTATTATTTTATTTTACCACCAGTGGATGAAAAGAGGTCTTAAATCTTATCAAACTATTAAGAGAGGTAGACAAGGGCCAGGCTTAGCAGAAGGTAGACACTTGAGTTAGTTTATGTAGAATTTGAAACACCGACAAAAAAAACAAGTGATAACAAGTGAACTCCAGAGGCATTCTCTTATGTATCAGTCAATTCCAAAAGTGCCTGCCCCATTCCATACACACATGTGTAATAAGGGTATAGGAAAATGATAAATATAATACATCTAAAAAAGGAAACACAAGGTTAACCTTATCACATTCACTTAAAGAAAGTGTGGAGGAAAATATCAATATAATATAACTAGTTACTTTTTACAATAATTAATCGAGAAATAATTTAAATCATGATTATGAATTATTCTTTGATTTTAAGTAATGTTTGGCTTTGGTCTTGTGCTACCCCTAAGGGAATTTAGGGGACACGTTGCGATAGGCAACTCATTTAATTCATAACACCCCTTCTATGGTTTAAAGATTCAAGGTCTTACAATTTGCAATTCTCTATACTAACACACGGTGTATTGTTTTTACAGTGATAGTTGGTGAAATTGCCAACTTTACAGCATACGCCTTTGCACCAGCCATACTTGTTACTCCACTAGGTGCTCTCAGTGTTTTAGTGAGGTGAGTTGAAAGTAACAGGCAGTCAATTAAAGTGCCTCTTGTGATTAAGCTATGTAGTAGTTTTTTAAAATGCTCAATTTGTAACATGAACCACACAAATTACCAACGAGTGATGTTTTATGCTCATAAAAAAGGTAATTTAGATTTTTTCAATGCTTATCTGTTGCAATGGGCTATTCCCTCTAGTGTTGCTTAACAGGCAGCCACTTCCCTTAAATGTTTTTTCAGCCAAGGCATTATGAAAAATTATCAGTTTTTAGTAAGAAATCATGATTCTAAAATTCATCCGTGATCAGGCTGTAGACGTAGTAAAGGCTTCATGCAAAATAGATGGCACCCAAGAGAATTCCCCCTCAGAATTTCCAATGATCTTCTGTGGGAGGGGTATGGATATTTTCTGGAACCAGACAATGTAAGGCGGTGTCCAGACTTTAAGAATAATGCATAAAAATCATTGTTTTACAATTTTAAAGAGTAGAGAGATAAAAAAACAAAGGAGACCAATTTTGTTGGGAGAAAAACGTGAAAATTTTAGAGGCAGTGAGAAAATGAGAACTAGCGGCCACCAAGATGAAAATGAGAGGCAGCAAAAAAACAAGGTTAACAGTCTAACACATTCAACATCAGTCCTCCATAAAACATGTAACTAGGAAGTTTCAGGAAGTTTCACATCATAGTCATGCAAAATGACAGCAAAGAAATGTACAAAACTAGTGTGCTGTGCACACAAAGTTGTTTCTTTGCTAATTAGATCTATCTTTTTGTTTTGTCGCCGCTTAGCGTTACACGATTTTATGTTTTGTTTGTGTAAAATATAAGTATTAATGAGAGCTTCACTTTTAGCCCTGGTAAATGGTTGAACTCTACAAACATTGTATGTTTTAGAGTACTTGAAAGACCTGCAAATTTTAATTGCTATAATTTGGTTTGCTGTGTTTGTTTTCCTACCTTTTCTTGAACTGTTTTTATTTCTATTCCTAGTGCAATGTTGGCATCATATTTCTTGAATGAGAAACAAAACCTCCATGGGAAAATAGGTTGTATTTTATCAATTATTGGTTCCACTGTTCTGGTCATACATGCACCACAGGAAGAAGAGGTGACAAGTATGGAAGTACTGGAGCCAAAGCTTGGATCTCCAGGTTATTTAATATTTCTTTTGTCTATTATTGAGCAAGAATCTTGCAAGAATATATTATGTTGAATTTTGCATTTTTATTAAGCAATTAACAGCTACTGAATCATCTGCTACATGTAATTTGCAATCAGAGCTCTACATTTTAGTAAAGATACAGGTAACTAGTCTTAGGAAGATTGATTTGAGACATCTCACTTTACCCAATGACCACTTAATGTAGCATGTCCACACTTTCCAATGTCGCGAGGGACGTAAAGGGCTGCTATTGAATATACCAGTATCTTGATGTATTTTTTCTACTCAAAGTGGTAGAATTAGCTATTTCAGGCACACTTCTGTCCATTACCTGTAAAAACCGTGGTTAGTACACCTGGCCCACATATACTGTCATTCAGGTGTACTTAGGACTATTGCTTGTGTTAAATCACAGAAAACAGAAATAATCTACGGGGTTAATTGTTAATTGCTGAAAAGTAGTCTGCAGAGGCCTACAGGAGTGTAATTATGGAATGTGAACATTTACATGTATTGTCAACTTACAAGAGCTTCTCATTTGTAAATTTATGTTTTCTTTCATGTTTTCAGGTTTTGTGACATACAGTATCCTTGTTATAGCACTTGCATTTGTGTTAATCTTCTATTATGGACCACGCCATGGAAAAACAAACATTCTGGTTTACATTGCAATCTGTTCTCTGATTGGCTCGTTGTCTGTCATGGGATGTAAAGGCCTTGGAATAGTAATAAAACAGACTGTCAGTGGACACAGCCAGTTAGCAAATCCTGTTGCTTGGGGGTTATTAGGAGCTGTATTAGCGTGCGTCATGACACAGATGAACTACCTAAACAAAGCTCTTGATATCTTTAATACTTCACTGGTCACTCCAATCTATTATGTTATGTTCACTACGCTAACAATTATCGCATCAGCCATTTTGTTCCGAGAATGGGAAGTGATGAACTCAAAAGACACTATTGGAGCAATCTGTGGATTTTTGACCATAGTATTTGGCGTGTTTTTGTTGCACGCATTTAAAGATGTTCACTTTAGTTTAAAGGACGTCTTAAAGTTTTCTCAGACAAATGGTGTACAAAGAGCAAGGAAACCTCATGCTCCACTGAATGATGAATCAGAAGCAATCCTTATGCATCACATGGGAGGTGACGATGAGGAAGAAACTGCGTTTGCAAATAATGCCAACCATTTATGACATTCCCTTTCAATGTAATAAATTTATAGAAATTCTAATAATTTTGTAAGTTGAACAGAGGGGATATCCTGGACTTATTTATAGTAATTTTTTATTACTTATCACCCCTTTGCTACATGTAAATCAAATGATGTAAATAACCACTAGTGCAATTGCTCAAAACTTAATAGCAGTAAAGTCTTCTCTTGTATAGAAAAAAAGTGTTCTTAAAATGTTTTTGATTGATTCAGAACCAAGAAATTTTTCTGTACCTCAATGTTCTGAAATTTTGTCTTGACTTGAACTTGTAAAAATTTAACTACTCTATTGGACTACAAAATAATGAAATATTTCTGCATGGCACTCCCTTTCCTGGGGGAACTTTCTTACACAAATTAAAGTCATATTACAATGTGCAGCCCTTGCCTAGCTAGTCCTTAGGCCCAATTATTCATGGCCAACGCATTTTGGGTCACCCCAGCTGTTCATCTCGGATACATCACTGAAATGCATTGATCAAGAAGGCCTGGAAAGACGCCTTACAGGCAAGTGCAGCACCAAAGCAGAGCTGGAAATAACAGTGGGCTTATGTCCGACTAAAATTTTCCAATGTCAAAAAATCTTTAAAATTAATGTTGTCAGAGACCGAAGCAACAACGTGTACAGAGTGTAAGTGCTGCAATGGTCTGGTCCAAAAGAGGGTATACAATGTAGAATTTAAGGTCACATCTGAGATAGGATAAGTGTAACAAGGTTTATTCTAGGAAGTGACCAGTACGGACCCCATGTACCCCCTTCTTTAATAATTTGTAAAGGGCCAGTTTACAAGAAAGAGGGGTACAGAAATGATCTCAAGCAAAGAATAATATGGTTTTAAAACACACTTGAAGATTATGCCCTTGGTTAAATAAACTTAAATGAGAAAACGGGAAAATGTAAGATCACACTTACTCACTCCTATTTTCTCAACTTTAAAAGTCGACGTAACTGATGGTATTCACTGGTCTAGTTAAAATCAAATCAGGTTACTTTGTATTTCTGTGCCACATTTGCTGCACTTTCATAAATTTGTGCATTGTTTTTTGAACAATGCTCACCTGTAGAATAAACCCTCTGAAATCACATGGGGTAAGGGCTACGAGAAGCATGCAGCATAACCGTACCTAGATTTTTCAACTCAAGATAAGGGTCTATTTCTCTTTTTCCTATTTTTTTAATGAAAAAACGAAA
Source organism: Porites cylindrica (assembly GCA_964035525.1). Taxonomy (NCBI): domain Eukaryota; kingdom Metazoa; phylum Cnidaria; class Anthozoa; order Scleractinia; family Poritidae; genus Porites; species Porites cylindrica. The sequence continues at coordinate 33,701,050 of OZ037784.1, read as the reverse complement.
AGAAAAAGAAAACATTAATAAAAAGCCATTTAATAACCTATATATTATTGTAGTTACCAGCTTACAATTATTAAGCCTACAAATACAACCACTTCTCACTGTTCTCAGTCACTGGGGACATTTTGGAAGAGAAAAGTCTATGTTTTTGCCTTACAAATTTCTTACTTATCACAATCTGGTCAGGAGCTCTGAAAGGTTGAAGTAGTAATAAAATGTTATTGCACTTTGTCAGCAGCTATTGTTTACAAATAACAGACAAAACACAAAAGGTCACAACATCAAAATAATGTACTGCCCTTTAATAATCTACCAAGAAACACTTATTTTCTAGGGATATATTTGCTTTAACAGAACAGTTTGAATTTTGCAGGCCCTATTAAAATTCACAGCAAAACTTTATAGCTAAGAATAAAAATTGTAAGATAATCAAAAGGGAGGAACGGAAACTCAATTAAATCTATATATCTGGTGCTGACTGACTGGTTAACTAACATATAAACAATGATTATCTCCATCAGTATGGAATCTAATTACGGTAAATATTTATTCTGTAGTTGGATTTTTTCAGGCTTTCTTTATGAAACTGCAAAAGTTGCTTCCTTAACCACAATGATCGACCTACAACCACTCTTAATTCTTCCTCCCCCAGTTTTAATATTATGATTTTCATTCATCATTGATTTCAGTATGGAATTTCTGCAAAAGGCAAAAATGAAGACATCACTCTCGGGAAATATCCTAATAACTGTATTCACAGCAGAAGGTTGATCCCAGAAATGTTCAGTGAAAACCTGACAGAAATTTTGGTTGTGAAAATGCTGTTAGCAGATTTATCTCATTCTTACTGGATAAATAAAATGTACAGTCCTGCAATTTACAAAAAGTACCTAGTGCTATAAATTTTGCACTGGAATAAAAAGAATATACGTCAATCAACTAGCAAAGATCCCAAAAATAAAAGGCTGATGATAGGAAAATATATTATGTTGTGGTTCAATTTTATCCTTGGTTTACATCTTATTTATCTCAGACTCATTATCTTATCAAAGACAAAGGAAAAATATAAAATTTAAACCAAGAACAAAATTGAGCCACAACATATGCGTCAAAAGATATCAAGAATGCTCAGGACTGATGTTAATGTCTTAAGATATTAATATATTGATATCTCTTGACAGTATTAAAACAGTTCAATTAAATTCTTGCTCCATGCTATTTCCTGTCTGGGAAATCTTATTTCTTCTTAGACTTTAGTTCCCTCCAAGTCATTGCATCTGATCTGTCTTGATTTGTGACTGCGACAAAGTCAAGTGTCTTTAAGCGCGGTAGAGTGGAGATAACATATTGTCTATAGCCTTGAAGATCCTCTATAGGGTTTCCATGCAAAGTTATTTTGCGAAGTTCAGGTAATGCAGCAAGTTTGTCAATTTCAGAAAGTTTCTTGATGTCGTTTGAGTGCAAGTACAGAATCTTTATGTTAGGGTACTGAAGTATTACCTGGAAAAAGAGCAAATTACTACTTACTTATGACTGTATATTGATCATCAGTTTGAAATTAAATATGCAAGTTTGCATTATGTGACATCAAAATTCATGTAAGACCGGTTACTGTTTTCCCAGGCAAATTAGCTAAAGGGCTATTGTTTTTTAAATCTGCAGTGGGATTGACAAAATAATTTGAAAAAGAAAGCAAAAATTAAACGAATTCTGGTAGTTGTAGTCAATTGTCGTCATCATGAAAATAGCCCATTACTCTAATATTTAAACCCTGCTAAAAAATGTCTAGTCAAGCTATCTTCAAGTCACTGTCTGGTAAAAAAGAACCAAAACTGATGCCCAAAACTCTTTTTTAGGAATTTTTGGTCCTAAAGAGAGTCAGGGTTTCAAAACCCTCAGCAGCTCACCTATACCCAAATATTGGATGAGTACCCCCCACGGGCATATATATTTTTTTTTGTACCCCTCACATGGCAGAAATACTTAAGCTGAACACTGTCTGGTGTACAAAATGAGCAGCACTCTTGCAGCATGACTTCAAGAGAAGTCATGAGAGGTGCTTCAAAAGTATGTTAAAGAGCTGTAAAAGGACTGGCTTTACGTAGTACTAGTAAATTTGAGTTGTTAAGCTCTGCTATAATAAGCACTATATTTTAATAAGCAGTACAACCCGACCCAAAATATTAATAGAGCAGCAAGCCTGCTAGCTGTCCAGATCACCCCTTTGTTGTGCACCACCTGACCTGTTATATGTACGTTACATGTTTTGGTCTCTATTTATAACAAATGGTATATGGTAAATATTTACACTAATTTACCTCATCAATGGTTGATATATCATTAAAGGACAAGTCAAGCCAGCCCAAGTCTGAAGGATCTTCCAAAAAATGTTCAAGCGTGGAACAGAAACTCTGGAGATCAGAGATGGCATTGTAGCAGAACCGAAGTGAATTTGCTTTGTACTTTACTTTGACATTTCCTGCTTCATCATATTTCTGCAGACAAGAAAAAGGTAAATTTCTCAAAACATCCAGCTACACTTTTTGTTATGAAGACAAATCAACTTCGCCCAAAGGGCCGGACATAAAAGGTAACAAAGAATTTCCAACCAATCAGAAGAACTACCTAGATCTGGGTGGTGACGCATCATCAGTATGGAATTTCTGCACTCATTTCTCAGTCATCATTTTGCGGGGAAACCAGTGGTGGCGTCGCAAAATGTCAGCTGTTTTCTCAAGCTAAGGCAAATCCCTACTTGAGTGCGATTCAAATTCCCTGTGTACTCTCGGAAAATTAAGCCCATAGTGAGGAACTTTGAAAAAAAAAACAAAACATTGGCTCTAGTGTGGGGAATTTTGACTCCAAAATTATGTCTGATTGCCACCCCACCCTAGCCTGTGGTCTCCCCCCTGAGGCATAACATTGATGAGTGAATCAATAAGTTTCCTAACTCTTATCACTAAACTTCGAAGTCGTTTGGCGTTCGGCGATCTGTAAAATACCCCCCACCCCCTCCCCCCACCCCCACTCCCCCAGTGGGGAAAGGGGCTTCTGCGAAGAAACTGAAGTAGCTGTGAACTTCTACAAATATATACCTCCACGCGGATAAATTTGTGAGGACCTGCTCTCGGCTCTTCTTCCATAGCATCTATAAAAAGTGACAAATACGATGACAAAAATATTAGCGCCTTGATAAAAAGAGAAAAATGCAACTGTGGTTGTAAGTGGGCAATATCGAATCGAATACCAAAACAAACCTTGAATTCCCGCCAAACATTTGTAAGAAAAGTCAAGAGGAGAGGTAATGTCGTTGTCTGCATCGATAGCGGCTGAGACCGTTGGTTTAGTTTTGCTTGTCATATCGTCCTCCCTTAAATACTACAGCGTTAAAAGTATCAAAAAGCTTCCTGTGAAGTACGCGAAGAAGTCATTTTCGTGCAACCATTTTGTCTCGTGACGTTTTGAGTTGCAGTTGTCATGACAATAAATGAATGTTGGACTTTCTCGTTGAAAACGTGATCAGCGGTAGCCTTTTAAAAAACAAATATGGCGGGCGATAACAGAGGTAATTCCAAATCTTTTTCTTTTTGCTTTTTATAATTCCTTGCATTTGGATGACCTTTATGTTATCCTCCTGTATTCTTTAAATTAGGCTATTTATTTTCAGGCCTCGTGGCCTGGAGAGAAGTGTGTATTTTGCGTCGCCAGCTACTTAGTAGTGTGTTTTACTGATCTGTAGACTTCATAAGACATTTGAGTTTTTGTAAGAGCTTGTTTTTTCATCATTGTTCTTTCTTTTCTTCTTTGCATTCCACAGGGAAAACAGTCGTGGAAGTATCCTTGATGTTGTAAAATTTTCGAGGGATAAGTTCCAATTAGTTAATTCTACGCAAAATCAAAGAGTGTTCTTAAAAACATTATGGCTCAGTCATCAGGCATTTTCTGACTTTCAAAAATCCTCAGTTTGGGAATAAGGCCAAGTGCAAAACCTTCATGGGAAAATGAGTTTTTCAAATGCAGGAGAATAAGAAACTAATAATTTCATATGCTTGAGACAACGTGGAAATGACCTATTCCAAGCATGCTGATTCCCTTTCCCTGGAGCAATTGTCCAGTTGTAAGTTTAATTTCCATGGTGGAGGATTTGTCATCAAAGGTTTTCCTGGGGGTGGGGTGTTTGCCATATTTGAAAGGGGGAATCGGTGATGGACATGCTTTAAATAGTTCAGGGTATGAAATAACTAGTGGATAACTGTGCAAAACTATTAACACAGGAATGTTTATTTTGTGATTTTTTTCACAAACATTGACAGAAGTAGCCAAAACACAAACTTACTGATGTTTTGGCCTTTGGTAGTAAATCACCCTTAACTAACTTTCAGCTATCGTCATTACCACTGCAGATATTCCTCTTCCTAAACATATATTATGCCATTGTTTTCTGTGTTGCTGAACTTTTGCTCTACATTTACAAAGGTGAGAGCTCCTCCTAAGGGGGTTACGTTTGCCCCTAGTCTGAATTTCAAAACCTATCCTTTTGCATTACTGTTGAGGAGAAAGCCATGTCGCTGTCAGTGTTTGACAATTATATTTGCATTTTTCTGCCATTTCTGCTGTCCTATATGTTGCTGTTTCAAGGCCATGTTGCTTGTATGAATTTTAACCTGGTTAACAGGGCCTCTAGTGAGGCACACTGCATATAATCCACCATTTTTGCCTGTGTATGTCCATTTTCCCATTATTTTCAGCATCTTTTTTCTGTACAGTTTACTTTTCTCAACCTACATTCCTTTGGCTTTCACTGTAAATAAAGTCAACCATACCCTTATTTATCCCTGACAAATTTTCCTATAGGTCAAATGTGTGAGATTTTTGTATCATTACCTTACCTGGGTAATTTTTGAAAACTTTTTCTAATGATTTACAACAGCTTCTGAACATTTGCTGACGATAACTTGTGACTTTTTTTCTTTTTTTTTTTTTTATGATTTCTGAAGGTTGCTAAAAGTCGGGATGCAAAGATCGAAGCTTTTACCTTGTGATTTAAGGCATTATTCAAATAATTTTATTATTCTCACATTAAGTACCCACTTGCCTAACTATATTAAATGAAAATTTAATTCAGTTTTTCAGTACACTACTGATTACTGAACTAGTAGTCCGGAAATGGGGTGTCAGGCATGAGAAATTATTTGTCCTTATGTGTGTCAAATATCAATGTTTGGATTTGCAGGCATTTACTGACTTATTATTTTATGCGTAATGCTTCTAAGTTGGCAGGTTTTCATATTAGAAGCTTTTACTCACTGGTTTAATTTTTATAATAGGTACACTCTTGCCATACCCTGACATGGGTGCAACCCTAGGCATTGAGATTTTCATTACATTCCTGCTGGCTTTCTTTGAAGGTGTTAGAATCTTTCTTGGTATGTATACTGCACATCTGGTTCCAGTTGTTTAAAAGGTGAATACCGGGGTAACGTTAACTACTGTATAAGTCACTATCCAGTGGATAACTCAATTGATTTCTTTAATACTTATGTCCGCTGGATGGTGATTTATCCGGTGGATAACATTATCCAATGTTTGAACAACTGGGGCTTGAATATTAATAATGTGTAAGGGGACTAAACATGAAAGAAACGTTATTACCAGGTCCCCACTTTTCAAATGTTGGGTATCGCTATCCACCAGGTAAATCACTATCCAATGGAGAAGTATTTAGGGAAACCAATATTATTGTGTTATCCACTTGATGGAGATTTTTGGACTGGATAGCATTATCTGCCTTTTTTGAACAATGGGACCAAGGTTCCCTATCTGATACAAAATTCAATTATGGTAATTGCACTTCATAGTAAACAAAATTTTTCATGTCTACCAAAATGCAGCATCATTACCATTTAGCTAAAACGGCATCCGCAGACTTTAACCTAAACAGCTTCCAAGACAAACCTGTGATCATGTCAGCAAGCTTTCCTCATTTCCATGCAAGTAATCAGTTCATTGACCAGACTGAATGTTAGTGCCCTATATTTTAACAAATCAATAGGGTGAATTGGCTCAAGACCTCAGTTATGGTATTGCATCCAGACCTTTTTCATTCATTTTATCGTAGGGTATAAGGGAAACCTAGCAGAGCGTACTTTATCACTGGCCCTGTCATTGGTGCTTGGTATTCCTGTGCTATTCATTCACTTGTTCATCCTACTGTGGCAGACATATGTGTAAGTAGTACTTAGTAGGTTTTCAGGGGCAGATCTGTTGGGGGGGACACTTCCATTGTATTGTTTGACTTATTTTTTGGCCAAGATAACACCTGCAGGGGTTGAAAAAATATATAATTTCTCTCAGCTGACCCCCTTTTTTCATGGTCCGCATGAGTGTACCTCCCCCCCCCCCCCCCACCACCACCACCACCACTCACAGTAGGTCAAGATCTGTCACTTTTTTTGTTTTTGTTTAGTTTTCTACTTTGTTTGTTTGTTTGTTAATTTTTCAATGCCATTGCCCAATAAGATCAGTTTGACCTCAACTCAGGGATTCCTTTCAGTTCTTATTCATGGAATGCACATAGAAAAACTCAAGTGTTAGAACTGTGTAACTTTGGTAGATTTAGTCTGATCAGTGAATTATGCAAGGCTTCTCAGAGTTTCTGACCAGTCACAGCTTTTGTTGAAGTGTTAAATTCAATAAAAATCAAAACTGATGACCATTATAATTGAAAAAGTATGGGTTTCCATCAAATTTAATGCATCAAAATAACGGCTATCATTTTATTTTATTCCAGTTGCCTATATCACCTTATTTGTTTGCTTTTTTCTGTGATTTAGATTGAGAATAGAAGCAGTTCTTGTAAGTATAGCCTTAGTTCTCCTTGGACTGGAAATGATCTTCAGCATTGCGGCTGTTTTTACTTTTAAGAGGTAAAATATCAAACTAACCTCTTGAGTTGTCGTTGTTATTGTTGTTGTTGTTTGTTCTCTTCAAAGATCCTGCAATCTCATCACTCGCGAGACTCGCCATATTTTCTGCCGGTTGTCATCCCCTAGTGCTGGTGTTGTGAAGATATAGGACGCTGTTACATTTCTTCTTCCCTCTTTTTTCTTTCAGACATCAAACTATGCTGCGGTGATCATTAATGGTTAACTTCACAAACCGGCCATCCAGGATGTTCTTAATAAGTCCTCGAGCTTTTAAGCCGTCAAGCACAATGAGCAATTTCGTAAAACGCCTGCTTATGAATTTGGCTTTAATCATTGAGACATTTGTGGAGCCAAAATAGCGCTTGAAACATAAGATCATCAAAATCTCTCGAAACATCCCTATAGCAACAGAGAAGGATGGTGGCGGCTGTGTATTTTATGGGCTATTATGGTCAAGACAGATAAGAAAATGAAGTTTTAAAAGTAGAATTTTTACTATAATAATTCACTAACAAAGTCAAAGATAGGATTCAAAGTCAGTGTTAGTTATATTTAAATCCCCTTTTGAGGGAATATAACTACCTCTTCAAAGTTTGAGGTTCAATTTTTTTGCATGCCAGCCAGGTCGTTACTCTTAAATCGAGCGAAGTTAAAAAAAAATTACTTAGTTTTCAACACAGATGTAATGGGGAACACTTTAGTGATGAAACATCAGGGGCAGCCAACCACTGTTTTCTGTAAATATCTGTTCAGCGAAGGAAAAATTGCCGAGAATTTTCTATGGCTTGAGGAAGGCAAAAAATTTCTAGATGGCCATTCCATTCATGTAAAATTTTCAAAGCTTCCCTTACATTAAATTCCGACGATTTTCGAAAGTTTAATTTTTTCTTATTTCACCCCCCAGGTTAAGCTTTTTTTTTTTAAGAAAAAGAAATCTAAATTTTTCGGATTCGGAAATGCGATGGAGAGAGCTGGAATCAGAAAAATCCTCACTTTCGTAAACCTTTAAATTGTATCTAAAATTTTCGGGAAAGTAACACTGAAGCCCTTGTAGTTTCGAAAGACTCAAGTTACCATAGGAAGACCGAACAGATACAAATTTTCTAGCGCCACTTAAAATGCATTTCTAGAGATCGAAAAGTACTCTGGATAGCATAAAAAGTGTTTTCAAGGCATTTAGGAGAAAACCGTCCTTGGGTGCCGCTGAAATGATGTTTCCATGTACTGCTTCTAAGTCAAATGTTCAATTCTTTAAATACGCTCAAAAAGGCGATTCTCTTTTATTCTCATTCTGGAATAAGCTCGATCGAATGTTTTCTGGAATAAATAAGCAAAAAGGAAGAATTCCCGTCATAGAGAGTCACAGTATAAAAGTTTGAAGAAGCGCGCGCGTTCCAATTGGCATAATCTTCATTACTATTGTGACGCAAATGTGTGATTTTAGTGAACAGTTTTCCTGAATTTCCGCTGTTGTTGCCACTGGGTATAAGTTAAAGAACTTTGAGTCTCGAAACTTAACAAAAGTTGGCCAGAGACGAAGTTAGCCCCACAAAACTTGTTGGCAAAATGTCAAGTTTTCTACCGTCAATCAATAACGTTAGAAAGAGCTCTCTTATTGCTGCGGAAAGAATCTACTCAACGAAGAATTACTTAGAATCAACAGCAACCAATGGACGTTTAGGGAAAAAGAGACGCGGAGAGAAGAAGAGCAAGAAACTGACATCTTCCTCGACAGAAAATCCTCACAAAAAAGCGGAAAGAACAAAAGAATACTCTCGAGAACTGAAAACAAGAAACGAAAAGGCCAAAGTGGCGCGAGAAGAAAGCTTAGTTCGGCTAAAAAATCAGAAAGAACTACGAGAGAAGGGGTTGCGTGAAAAGAAGAGATTAAATGAGCTGTTTTCGGTTTACGCAGCTCAACATGGTCCTTCTTACAGAGACGGTGCGAAAGTCGTCAAACCAAAATTCCCGGTTTTGTTAAAGAGTACCAAGAGTAGTGCTATTTCTCGTGAAAAGATCCCATGTAGCCCTCTTCCAAATTTATCATCTGTGAATAGGTTAGAATCTCAAGAATGATTCCCTTTGTTAGGAAAGTTAACGTGTGAGCTTTGCGTAGAGAAGTAAAGTCAAGTGATTTTAACTGAAGAGGGGTGAATTGTTAGTGACAAACCCGTCCTTACTTAATTCTCCCGCTATAAATTTAATATTCATTGTTATCTTGAAGCTTATTTGTATCAAACGTTCGTTATGGTTGTTAAGTAGAGAGGCGAAGATGTATTCTCAGAAATAAAAGGTATCTTGTGGAAGAGAGTTCGCCTTAAAGACATGATAAAGATAAATTATGTCGTGTCATAAGACCTTAAAAACTTGGTGTGATCAAGTGTTTTAAAAGCAATGTCACGACAGTTTTCGAAGTTGTGGTGACTTACCAACAAAGTCGCAGGAGCTGCCCAAGCCGAAATATGGGGGGGCGAGAAATTCGAATACATAGCGCAGTAGGAAATCACAGGGCGGTATACGCCCCTGTGTATCTGAAAAACTGAAAGAAGGGTAAAAGGGGTAAAACAAAACGGATAAAAGAGAATAAAATAACAAAAAAGAAAACGACTAAGCCCTATATGTTTCTTGAATCTTTTAAAAGATCGACCCTCAGTCCCCATGTGTGCCCCTTTTCGGCAGGTCCACCCTTACTCCCCAGGTGTGTCCCCCTTGGAGGGTCCACCCTTAGTCCCCACGTGCACTCCTTAATGCTTTTAGATCCTTAAGTTATTGGGGGCTTTCATAAGGGGGGCTAGCAGAACATAATAATAATATTTCTCTTGGCACTACGGGTAAAACAAAACGGATAAAAGAGAATAAAATAACAAAAAATAAAACGACTAAGCCCTGCATGTTTCTTGAATTTTTAAAAAGATCCACCCTTAGTCCCCAGGTGCGCTCCTTTTCGGCAGGTCCACCGTTAGTCGCTAGGTGCGCTCCCCCTTGAAGGGTCCACCCTTGGTCCCCAGGTGTATCCCCCTTGGAGAGCCCACCCTTGTTCCCACGTGCACTCCCCCTTGAAGGGTCCACCCTTAGTCCTCAGGTGTATCCCCCTTGGAGGGTTCACCCTTAGTCCCGAGGTACGTTCCTCCTCGGCAGGTCCACCCTTAGTCCCCAGGTGTGTCCCCCTTGGAGGGTCCACCCTTAGTCCCCAGGTGCACTCCCCCTTAATGGTTTTAGATCTTTAAGTTATTGGGGGCTTTCATAAGAGGGGGGCTAGCCTAGAACATAATAATAATATTTCTCTTGGCACTACAGGTTTCTTTAGAAAAAGCTTTTGGGCCAGTTAATGGAGATTAGTCAGTGTTCAACAAAGTTGCATTCTATGCCATTTTCAATTTGCCAAACGTTTTTTGTAAACAACATTTATCGTGAACAGTTTTATAAAAGCATATAGTGTAGAGAAGAAAAGCATTTATCTCGTTAAAATAACCCACTACAAAAGAGATCTGGAAGTCCAAAGATTTCCTAAACTGCCGTCTAAGTTGGACCCCGGGGGGGTACTGCCATATATGGGCTATATAGGTATGTGCCGCTGTGAAGGGTATGGTTTTCAAGCAGTTTACTCTAGGATAGGGTATATAAATCAGAGCGTTTGGCTCTAGAATAGGGTATCATTTTTCAGGAAACTGATCAGTTGGTTGAAGATTTTATCTAGACTAGGGTGAAACAGCTACTCTAGGAGAGGGGGATTTGGGGAGTTTACTCTAGTATAGGGTAGCAAAAGTCAGCTGAACTAGCTCTGGTAAAGGTTAAGGGTTCCAGGCTCCCAGCGGCACATCCCCACCCAGAAATTCCTAAAGTGCCCCCCCCGGGAGTTGGACTTCGTTTTAACAACCAACCATTTGAGTTTCACCGCCACCTATTTACAGTGGAACTAAAATCTTTACAATAACTGCAGGAGAAGTAGAAACTCAAACAAATTTTCATTTAGAACCCCATGAGTACCAGATTTTTTGTAAACACAAAAAAGAATAATGGGAAAGACAGGGAAACAGTCAGTCGAGCTATCGCCCTTGAGATACGTGAAATTCACATACAAATGCTTGAATTAATTGGAAGATGAATCTGAAGAGGTCCCCAGAAATTTATTCAGTGTTATCAAGAGAAAATTCAACAGCCACCATTACAACATTCTGCATTGTTTGCTTTGAGGCAGTTGTGCATGTATTTGATGACATTTCAAATAATCACTATCGGTATATTAAAATATGCAGACATTTCAGGAATTAGACTTCTGTTTAATTACAACGTAAGCAAAATTCACATATCCTATTTACATAACACCACCACAAAATGTCATGCCAGCACGAGTCACCCAGGTGTGAGTTCACCCCGGTTGTTGCACCGTAGCCTGCGTAGCAAGCGTTTCCTCGCGAGGTTCGTCTAGAAAGCTGGGACAAGAGCAAAAAAAATGAATGACGGGGAAGGGGGAGGGGAACGAAGGAACCGCTTGCCCGCAAACCCCACGATTTTGAAAAACTGCGTTCGCCCACGAACGCAGCTTCTGATTGGCGCGGTGCGTGTAGTGTTGATTACTTAGTATTCAAAACATCAATCAAACCAGGTATACTTTGTTTTCATGCGTCACAGATCTGGTCTCATCTGATTTGTGGTCGCAGATTACAAATGCAGCGGACTGATTTTTATTGGAATCGTGTTTGTGGGAAGGTTTATGAGATCAGAGTCTTCAAAGTATAATTGGAGATCGAGCAGTGGAGACTAGGGAAGGCCAATTTACTGGGAATGGCGGCGTGCGGATCTGACTGGAAAAAATGGACTGTTTGTTGGAGATAACATCAACATAAATCAGAACATCTGTACTCGACACTAGCTAAAGGCGCCATGGACAAGCGATTTGTCAGCTTTTTGAAATGAAAAGATTCTTTTTCTTTATTGGAAATTTAGCGGCATCTATTGTAGAGAACGTTTCGACACAGGCTGAAGAACAGCCGCTCTGCAAAACTTAGTCCACTTATAGCCGGCGGAGTGAATTGTTCCGGACAAATCATCTTTGACGTGTCGACAAGGTTTCAGATGAGATAAAGCCACACAAGAAAAAACAACAAATTCCGCAGCAATCGCTCATAGTTTTAACTTTCTTTTATCGTAAATCTTTTTTGTTACAGTTCTTACAATCGCCTGCAACGTGTTCTATTAGAGAACAAAGTAATTTTACATATCTGGTAATCCAGGGGTAATCTGTTCGTTATGTTTCTATTTTGACGAGCTGTCAATTTACAAATGAACCGAACCGTGAAATATCAAGGGGCGTTTTCCAGAATCGTGGGGTTTGCGGGCAAGCGTTTCCTCTTCTCCCCTCCCCCTCCCCCTTCAACCTTTTTTTGCTTACGCTCTAACTTTCGCGCAATAACTCGATTGGAAACGCTTGCTACGCAGGCTAGTTGCACCGTGGTGAGAATTTTACTCCGGTAGGAAATCTCGCAATGTTATCATGTAAATGCAAAACGACTAGAGATTTCGGTGGGAAATAGGTCTGCTGGTGGACTGGAATGGGCAGCGCATGCGTAATGGTTGCGATTTTGAATCACACGTATATTTTATTGACATGAAATATACCTTCAAATAACGAGATATGAAATGACCCAGTCATCATGTAAACGGGATGCAAAATCAAAAAGTCATCCGGGAATGAAACTTGCGCCAGTGCGAATTTCCTCATGTAAACACCCCCTAAGATTTCCCATCTGTCCCATTAATCTCTCTTGGTAAACAATGATTTTCGTCACCAAGCACTGACATCTCTCCTGCAAAACCTTCCTTGAGACGAGGACAAAGGAGAGACGGGTTGGGCAGGATTTTTCCAGTAAGGATTCCATCTTCTTCAGCTGTGAGAGCAAGCCCCCCACCTCCCATCAGCTCTTGAAGATTTGATTGTTTGCAAACTCTGTCAAAACATGTAAAGCCCGACTCTCTTTTTTCCCCCACACGGCCAGGCTGTTTTATTCACTACGTACAATTTATCTTTGTGTACAAAAAGGGATCACAAGCAGTGAATGGCCTTGTTTGGTTGTGGATAATATTATTTTAAAAACAATCCACAAACTGCATTAACTAAACAGTTTGATTTTTCCCAGGGCTTGCAACATCTTACATCATGGAGGTGCTGGCCTATAAGAGAGCATACTTTTTAAAAGAGAATTAATAGTTCACTTTAAAAGTAGCTTTTATGTTAACACCAATTTAAAAACGACAAAATATCTTTAGGGATTTCATGCTGTTTCATGTTCTCAACAGAAAAGTACTTTCGCACTACAACACGGCAGAGGACCTTTAAACTTGTTGGTGAGTTTTTCATTTTATAGACCAAAAGATTAGAGACATCTTGGCTTATATCTTGTGCATTTACATGGCAACAGTGTGTCACCAGTAACAGGTGACCACTAGATGAAATAGTACAGCTTGTGTAATTTTCTGTCCCAGTTTTGTGACAGATTTGTAACACATTCTCTGCTTCAAATGGTGCTTCACATTTAGAAAAATTAAGTGTATGTTTTGAATAAACTGAAAATTGCCTTTGATCTTTGCCAAAACCACTCTGAGGGATCATGAAGTAATTGTCATGAGGAGATAACAAGAGCTCATATGCAGCCAAAGATGACTCGCTGGAAGGGCCAATGTTAATTTTATGTAGAAGGTGACCCAAAGTGTCCCATATTAACACTGCCTTGAAGTCTTCAAAATCAATACCCAATTGATGGCCATCAGTGTTATGCATTTGAATTTGCTGACCACTGCAGAGAGCCAGGAAGAACTCTCCTCCGGTGGAATATTTTGCATCGGCAACAAAGTGAAAGCCTTTCAGCTGTACCTTGGCAGTAACAGTGAAAGAACTCATGTCAACAAACACTAAACCAATATAAAACACATAAGACCCTCGTCCAATCACAGCCATGTTCTTCAGATCTGGATTGAAATCCAACAATCTCCAGCAAAAGGGAACATTATTTAGCTCTACGGCACTGCTGCTAATGTGATTGGTACAGTCAACTTGCCATTCAAAATGTCCACAATTGGAGTTTATATAGCTACTGGCTTCTTTAACTGCCATTTCATACAATATGAAATCCCCATCATTAAAAATAACACCCAACCAGTAGCGTCCAGCACAAAGAGCTGATACCTTCAAGAACCGAACACTTGTACCGCACTGAAAATTCCCTCTGTTCTGAAGATTGCACCCATCTAATGTCACCTCCATCGTTTTCTGCAGCACTTTTGACTCTTGCAACTTGTGATCACAGGGGCAAGAAAATACATAGAGACCACTTCGAAAGTCTTCTAAACGAGCGAAGACGTTCAACAGCGGATAACCACTGGTCTGTGTTAAATCGCAAACAATTTCAAGAACAGGACAAGGGAACACTAAGACGTAACCAAGTTCTGTTTCTGTTTCTCCAGTGTCCATGTTCAAAAGTTTCAAGTTGATTTGTGCCTTTTTTGACGCCCCCCGATTAAAGTCATTTTCCATAAAGACTGAAGTGTGGGCTATGGCCACAACATTGACATTTTCCCGTGTTAACCAAGCGACTTTGTCGTTAGTTTTGAAGTAAAATGGAACTTGTGCTTTCGCAACCAACTCGAGAGCGGCCGGGTCCGCCATGTTTTACGTTGTGCGTTTTAAACACAGAAACCCGATACTCTCTGCTGACCTTTCTCTTTCACACTAGCCTGGATTCCTGTTAATAAAATGTCTTCGATTGATTAATACTGCTGTTGGATCAATTGAACAACAGTGATTTGAAACATATTTTGATACCCGGGGTACACATGAGTCAGCGTTATGTTTTTGTAAAAGTTCCCTTTTACTGTCCGTGAGTAGAAGCCTGGACCAACAGGGGAGGGGAGAGAGTCGGGGGGAGACCCTGCCGTTCCCTAGACTTGCTACAAGTCGACCTCTTGGCATAGGCGCACGGGCAATTTTTTGCCAGGGGGGGGGGAGGGGGGGCGGTAAACCATTTGCCCAAAAAATTCTCGCAAGTTGCCCAAATTTTTACGAAACAATAAACAAACAATAATGTAGGCCGTACTGGCATATGAAGGTGGCTCGATGCTATGTTTTTCAGGGTCAATACCTCCCAACCCAATTTTGAGAATAACTACGTCGCCATAGACAAACATTTGGAAAAATTGCTACCATAGTTTTATTAGATAAAGATGAAAATTTATCATGAGCAGGGTTTTAATGACATCGGAATTGTCATAGCAACGAAATGACGCCATTGTCTATTTTACTTGCAGCAATATTTCTCGGCACTGGGAACTGTTCCGACAAAATTGTTCACGGGAGCTTTTTTCTCCAATAGTCGCCTCGATGTTCGTGAAGTTAAAAAGGAATCTATAGGAGTGTTATTGGGATATTTTGGGATTAAGTTTTTATCGTTATAAATATGGTTAAAAAAAATCTTGATGTTTGGCCGTTATTTGTAGAAAACGAAGCTCTTTTGACATGCAATTTAACCTCATGGTAGCTTCAATCTTTTTAAAAACGTGTGTAAAAGATATGATCATCGAGATAGCTCCGGCCGATTGCTAGAGACAAGGATTTCATTAGTATCGAGGCGCTCTTGTTAGCGGTTTTGTAAACATTTCGGTCTACTTTAACAACTTATTGCTTGATAGATTTTTAAACAAATTTAATATTCTTCTCGTAATTCGAGCTGAGTACTAGTCAGCCACTTCTTCATTTTCACACCCACTGTTGCTGATGCTATCTGCCATACACTGTTCTACAAGCGGAGATGATTCTAGAAAGATATGCGGAAGTTTATTCTAATCAATTCACGACTGGAAAGAGCCCAGTGCAGTACAGTGCTCAACAAAAAAAACCTATAAATAGGTAAATCAACAAATGATACCCTTCCCGAAAAACCAGAAACTCATCACGTGCTAGGAAACCACTGTGAGTGTCTCAAGAGAAAGTAACTGGATTCTTACGCTGACTTCAGGATTTTTTCAGTTTAAAATAGAAAATATTTGTCTCTTTAGACTAATAAAAAAACATGGAAACGTCTTTGAAAACTGGCTTTGCCCAAATTTTCTCTTGCTGCCCAAAAAATCTGAGTTGCCCAAAATTTGGGGGGGCTGCAGCCCCCCTCGCCCCCCCGGCCCGTACGCCTATGCCTCTTGGCGAGCGGAGCGAGCATTGTTTGGCGACGAAGTCGCGAGAGGTCTTCGTCCCGCGCCATATGAAATCCGACGAAGGACTTTTTTGAAAGTCTACTAGCCCTAAGTATCAACTGGTTCCTTTCACAGTTCTTTCACTGTAACTGCCAAGGTGCAACTGATAGGCTTTCACTTTGTTGATGGTGCGAGACTACCACTGGAGGAGATTTCTTACTGCCCTTTAGTAGCTGCGGGTGAGAGAAGGATCCACAAAACCTTTCCCACAGCAAGAACAAAGTCATCCGTTCCTTTTTTCTGTTGACGGGAACGGGAAAAGGTCTTATGGTAGAATTAGGCAACAAGAGCCTCAAGTCTAAAATATTAACAGTTATATATAAGATCAATTAATCTTTATCAAGAAAGGGAACCAATCATCCACATCAACCACTGCACAAACGCGTAGCATCCACTCGCCAGGGTCGGCCAGGGTTTTTGGGTAGTACAGTATATTGATCGATGAGGTATTTAATTTCAGGTATACAGTATTTTTATGCTTAAAAGTGGGTATTAAGTATTCCCTCACGACCAATTTTGGGTATAAAGTATACCTTGTTTTTCTTAATTTGGTATTTTACACGAGTTTTGTATAATATTTGGTATATTGGAAGGTTTATTTCGGGTATTTGGGTATTCCACTACCCCGCCTGGCCGACCCAGACTCGAGAAGCAAGCGACAAAGCATTTTTTAAAAAGTTTGCTAAACTTCATTTTATTTTTGCATGAATACACAATTCCCTTGGAAGAGACTAGAGGAGGTATATCGCCTCCATACCAATCAGAAGCTTCCGTTAGCCGGATACTCATCAGAGACATATACCCATGCAGGAGCCCATCCGACTGAGATTGCGCCATAGCTATAGCGCTTACGGTAGGAACTCCCTCGCGGTTTTATTGCCATACGCGCGCACCGGAGAAAATAGAAGGTCTGTTAGAAACTAGCTTATCCCACCAACTACGCAGGCTAACCACAAACAAACAAACAAACAAAACTTTATTAATAAACAAATAAAATTACGGTGAAATTACTGAAGTATTACCCGCAGAAAGCAAGTCCGGATTCGAGGCGGGATAGCCTGCGAAAACATCCGTTTCTCCTCGCTCTTCGCCGCAAACGGATGTTTTCCCAGGCTAGAGGCGGGACAATGCATGTAAAATACGAAACTATTAAAAACTGACTAAGGCCATTAACTAAGGAGCAGCAGACAGACACAGCGCAAAGACTACCTGGACATGCTGGATCTCGTACCCAGATTTCTTACAAGTTATATTGAGACGGAAAACTACTTCGTCACCGAACATATTTATTTGTACAGAACTAAAGACATTGACACCCACCATAGCGTGCGCAGATCAGAGGACAACACTCACGTCATTGGCTCACAATCTAGCCAATCAGAAAAATTGAATTTTCTCACTTGACCAATAATACACGTTGTAATGATCAGTTTTACAGTATTTACATGACGGCCGAGAGAACTGTCACTAGATATATAAATTTTTCGACACCCGTAAATAATTAATCTTGACTGGTAGCTTTGCTTGTATATACAAAATAGAAGCGACATGGAGTAATTTTTTCCTTGCCAAAAAAACTGTGACCCCTCCCCCGGTTGAGAATAAAACAGGTTTGACCCTCCCCAATTTGTAAACAACTGACTAAAAGGACCCTCCCCTCCGAAGCCCCATGTGCGATTATTGGAGGCGAAACGAAGAGTGGAGGCCAAGTATATATTCAAGGTTATACAATTTAATTGTTAAAGGAGATTACATGAGCAAGTGTGACGGAAGGTTTTTCCACTCTGAAACGAATTTAAGGCTCAACGGGAACTCGGTGCTTGACTCACGATAAAACTGGGGAAAACTAGACTCAAATGGCAACCCGCTTGCGAGGAAGAGCCGTCACTTCTCTCGAGGTCCGGGATCAGACCACTAACTGGTACAGCAGTAGATAAAACAGACTAAACTTGGTTCCAACAGCGTTTATTCTTCAGCGGATCAAACAGCAATAACTCGGCTAGGACTCGGCGAAATAATCGACAATGTAATCGGCGATGTAATCGACGATGTAATCGGCAATGTAATCGAAAAATCAGTTCAAAGCAACTTACTTATATACGATTTTTACAACCATTGAAGACAAAAGAATATAATAGAAATATAAACAGAAATCACTTAGAGTTAAATGAAAACTAAATATAACTTCTATTTTTAACCTGAAATCTTTTGTTACTGCTGCTATTTTAGAAAGTAAAAGTACTGAGACAAAGACCTAGCCAAGTCAGCAAAACAGCGTTTATGTACAAAGTGTTACAATATGAATAAAATTGCAAGTCCAGCTATCGGCTGTTTAAATAGGAAAAGCGCAGACTAATTGAAAGTTTTCACCTTAAACAAAAACCGATCTAATTTTAAAATTACAAGACAGCAAAACCTTTCATATTCAAAATTCAGTTATCACCTCTCCTTAACTAACAATTTAATGAAATATACTTTCGCAAATAAATGTTACTAAGTTGCAATTAAAACGAGATGCACCTGCACGAAAGGCGTTTCTATGAATGAATGTCGTCCGATAGTAAAATCACGAAAAATAGACTAAAGTCAAATAAACCATTATTAAGAAATTAAGTATTCTTTCGAGAGTCAACATTGACGTAAAATGTATATAATTGAAAAGAGAACGAGCAATTAGTTTTGTTTGTTAAGGAACACTGTTGGCTTTTCTATAATTATTACCTAGCGAACACAAAGCAAATGAAACAAAGGATAATAAAAATGGGACGAGCCTTTTTGCGGAGCTGAAACTTCTTTATGCAAATTCAGTATGAATTACTAAGAACAACGTCAAAGCGGATATTTGAAAGCTATATATGAAACTCGAGGCAAATAAAGAATTCATGGAAAATCTCTCCTTACACAGGGCCTAAGGTCAACTGAACTATTGTACAATCATATCAGGATATATAAGTCGAGCGCGGTTGCTAAGTAAGAGGATTAAGGGCTAATCCCACATCCCCCTTTCTAGACATTTTGGTACTTCTATAAGAATGTCTCTGCGCAAAGTTCTTTAATGATAGGAAGCGAGTCAATCAAGAATTTCGATCACGAAACGAATCACTTATAACAAATGTTCTTTCAGTCCTAATCAAAACCTAATCTCTTGGGCGGGTTAACTTTTCTTCCGGAACGAGTAGTGTTTCCAGGAACGGGAACTGGAATAGAAGACTTTTGAGCAGACCGTAAAGCATCTTTCTCCTCTGCTGGAACAGGTGGCTGATCCTTAGAAGTTTCAGGAGGATCGGGTAAAGGGCTTCCTGCTACGTACTTTGCTTCTTTAGGATTTGGATTGAGCTGCCGTCTGTTTCTTCGAACAGTTGCGTTACTGTCAGTGTCGAGGTAATAGGAACGTGGCTCAGGTGTTTTGGCTACTACCACCGCGTTCTCTTTACGATCAGGGATATAAACACGATCGCCTGGTGACAGATGACTCAGCTCTTTAACTGCATGTCGTCGGTTGTAATCTTTTGTTTGCTCGGTCTTAATCTTGGCTTCCTTTTCACGCAATTTCGTTAACTCAGGCCATTGCGGTGTTAGTTTAGATGGGGTAGTTGGAAGGGTGGTGCGTAGTCGCCTTCCCATGCATAATTCGGCTGGGCTGAATCCGTTTTCAAGTGGGGTAGCTCTGTAAGCGAGTAGTGCTTCATGTGGATCGTCGGATTTTGTAAGGAGGTTTTTAGTTGTTTGCACCATACGTTCGGCTTCTCCGTTGCTTTGGGGGTATTTTGGACTGCTTGTAATGTGTGTAAATCCCCAGTCTTCTGCAAATTTGGCGAATTCCGCTGAGGAATACTGTGGTCCGTTATCGGAGATCACGGTTTCTGGAATTCCATGGCGCGCGAAAATCGCTTTTAGGTGATTGATCACTTCTTGGGAGGTGGATTTTCGAAGTACTCCAATTTCACAATATCGCGAGAAGTAATCTACCACGAGGACGAATTCCTGTCCTTTCCATTCGAATAAATCGGTTCCTACTTTCTGGAATGGACGCTCAGGTAACTGTGAAGGAATCATGGGCTCTGCACGATTAGTTTTCGTCTTGATGCAAGTAGGGCATTCTCTGACAAGATCTTCTATCTGTTTGCTTAGATTCGGCCACCAGACACCACTTTTCGCCCTTTCGCGGCATTTCAGGATGCCTTGATGACCTGTGTGTATCTTGTCTAATACATCGAGCCTTAACGCTGAGGGAATGATGACTCTGTCGTCTTTCATTAGGATTCCCTGCTGAACAGTAATTTCTGCTCTGTACTGCCAGTACGGTTGAAGTGAACAATTCAGGTGATGTTTCTCTGGCCAGCCTTCACTGCAGAACAGCTTAAGCTTTGAACAAACTTCATCTTCATCCTGATGAAGGCGTATTTCTTGCAAGCAGCGCTCTGTAGTCGGCAGGCATTCTACTATGTGTGAGACATAGAGGTTTAAATCTTCATTAAGTTGCTTCTCGTCTTTCGTGAGACTTCGGTGAAGCGGCGCGTACATGGACTATTTGGTACGAGTAGCGCATCAGTCGCATCCGGAACCTCTGAATACGTGGTGGCATGTCCTGGAGACATTTAGATCCTAATAACGGCACCAACGGCTTGTGGTCCGTTTCAATAAGGAACTCTTTACCGAGGACAAAGTCGGCAAACTTTTCGCAAGCCCAAGTAGTAGCGAGTGCTTCTTTCTCTATCTGAGCGTATCTTTGTTCGGTAGACGTCATAGAGCGCGAAGCGTAGGCGATTGGCTTCTTTATCTCATCCTCTTGGACTTGTAAGAGGACTGCTCCTAATCCATACGACGAGGCGTCTGCAGAAATAATAGTTTCTTTCTCGGAGCAGTAATGAGCGAGAACTGGCGCTTGAGTCATTTCTTTCTTCAAGCGAGAGAAAGATTCTTCTTGAGCTTGGCCCCAGTGCCATTCGTTCTTGCTTGAAAGAAGATCGCGAAGAGGCATAGTCTTCTCGGACAGGTTTTCGATGAACTTCTGTTGGTGGTTGATCATTCCCAGGAATCTTCGTAGTTCTGCAACATTTTGCGGTCTCTCCATCTTTTCGATAGCTGCAGTCTTGTCTGGATCGGGGCCTATTCCTTGAGCGCTGAGACTATGGCCCGCGAACTTCAATTGTTTCCTTGAAAATTCGCACTTCTCTGGGTTCAGGGTGATTCTTGCTCTAATCAATCTTGTTAAAACTGCATCAAGTCGTTTATCGTGTTCTTTTTGCGTCTTTCCATGCACAAGGATGTCATCCATAATACATATCACTCCTTCCAAACCTTCCAGCTCGTTTAGCATTCTCTTTTGGAATCGTTCTGGTGCTGATTTTAAACCAAAGGGAAGTCGCTGAAAACTGCCAAAGGGAGTCAGAAACGTAGTCAGGAGTTGAGAGTTTTCTGCTAGCTTCTCCTGCCAAAAACCGGAATTTGCGTCAATTTTTGTGAACACTGTGGACTCTCCAATCTCCCCTAGCAAGGCGTCAATCTTTGGAAGTGGATACGTTTCACGGCAAACGTTTTCATTTAGCCTTGTCAGATCCACACATATTCGGAGTTTCCCGTTTGACTTAGGTACGGTGACCATTCCAGCGCACCAGTTTGTAGGCTTGTCAACCTTTCTGATTACTCCCAGCTTCTCCATTCTGGCGAGTTCTTCCTTTACTTTGCTTTTCATTGGTAATGGAATACGTCTTGGGGTCATGATTGCAAATGGTTGAGCGTCTGGCTTCAACTTGATTTCATATTCTCCCTCAAGTTCTCCCAGTCCATGGAACAGTTGAGGGTATTTCGCTTTAATCCTTTCTTCGTAACTTTGACTTTGGATTTCATTGATTCTAGCCAATAAATTTAGCTTTTCGATCGCTGGCTGTCCCAGAAGAGGCTCTTTTAAACCTTTGACAACATAAATATCTTCCGTCACGCACGTTTCTCCTAGGGATAAAGTATCACGAACTATGCCCATTACACAAAGACCAATGTGATCGGCTCCAAAGAGTCTTTTGGAGGTGGAGTGCAGTTTTCCTAAATTGCATTGGCGAAAAACTTCTTCAGGAATAACTGTGACATCCGCGCCGGTATCAATCTTGAAATTTATTTCGGAGTTTCCTATTAATAGATTGGTACGCCATTTCTCTGATGTTTCGATTGCGTTGACAACTTCATTGACGGTCATTACAGAGATATCATCTTCGTCCGAATCTTCGCCAACTCTATGGACTCGTTTTGAAGATTTGCAGACCTTGGAATAATGACCCTTTTTGTTGCATGCGTTGCAGGTAGCATCTTTGGCTGGGCAACGCTGAGGAGGGTGACCTGGCTGAGCTCCGCATCTGTAACACGATTTTTGCTTCGTTTTCGAAGAACTTCCAAAATACTTGGGTTTTGGACTTCGACGTTTGTTTTCTGGAACTTTCCTGTCATGTACTTCCGATATGTCGGCGGCACTTGAGTTGTTTTGAAGAATTTGATCTTGATGTTTCGTGATTTCGGCGGATTTAACTTCTTTAATTACTTGATCCAGAGTTAAATTGTCATTTGCCATCAATCGTCGCCTGAGATGGGAATCACGCAAACCAGCTATTATTTGAGTGTGCACCATTTGGTCACGAAGGTCCCCAAAAGAGCAGAGGTCGGCTCTTTTCTGAAGGTCTTCTATAAAGGTGAGGACAGATTCTTTGTCTTGCTGAAAGCGTCTTACGAACTGTGTTCTCTCAAAGACTAAGGCGACTTTTCCTTTAAAATGATCCTTGAATTTTTGTTTGACGTTTACGTACAGGATATCTTCCCCTATCAGTTTGAAACTGTCATAAATGTCGGCGGCATTATTCCCCATTACGTAAGTAAGCGTATTGATGCGCACTTTATCTGACAGCTCATCACGTTCCGTAGCTGCTTCAAATAATTCATATCGCTTGATCCAGTGGTCCCAATCGTCTGTTTTGGGATCAAACTTAGCCGGAGGAGGAATATTAAAATTGGCTGCGGCCATTTTCACGCTTCCACTGTGTGGGTTATGCGTCTGTATAGAGCCCGTTGTAGAACTCGTTTCCCCAGCGGCTGTGGGCGGTGACGTGACTGGCGTGCTTGGCGTGCTTGTTTCCTCGATTCTTTCTTCGTTTGGACCTTCAGCGTTGGAATTCATTCACGCGATGTGAAATACAGTGGCGAAACAAATTTCTTTTCCGCTACTTCTTGTTCCTGCTGTAGGATCCCACTTCTGACACCATGTGCGATTATTGGAGGCGAAACGAAGAGTGGAGGCCCAGTATATATTCAAGGGTATTAAAGGAGATTACATGAGCAAGGCCTAAGGTCAACTGAACTATTGTACAATCATATCAGGATATATAAGTCGAGCGCGGTTGCTAAGTAAGAGGATTAAGGGCTAATCCCACACCCCACCACCCTCCCAACAAAAAACGTGCCTTCCCTTACAGCTCTCTGGCCGTCATGTAAATGCCAGGTGTAAATGCCACGTCACGCAAAAGCTTAGAAATTCAAGGTTATGGGCTCCTGCTCTAACTGACAACCAAAAAACCTTTCAAAGCAAAAATTTGTGTGAAAATTAGTTTTCAGCTGCTCTAATACATCATGAAAGTAAAATCTCAGTAGTATCGATAGGTTTTGTAGTTTGAATCTAACAATAAAGCATTGTTGGACACCCCCTCCCCCCCCCCCCCCCCACCTTCCCCAGGTAGCGATGAAAAAAGGATTGTGGGCTGATATGGCGAATGGAAGGTGTCGTTTATATGGCATTTTGTTATTGTGTTTAACTACTCAAGCATCAAAGGGATCCCGTGCAAAAGACCTCAATGTACTCTTTATAGTTTCGGACGATCTTAGACCGTCTCTTGGTAGTTATGGGAATGAGATCGTACGAACACCCAATCTGGATAAGTTGTCAGAGCGTTCGGTTCGATTCACAACAGCAGCATCTCAGGTAGCGGCTTGCGCTCCGAGTAGAACTTCTTTCCTGACTGGCAGAAGACCTGACACTACCAAGCTCTTCTCCAACAAAAATCCTACTTACTGGAGGGATAGTGTTGGAAATTTCACCTCGCTTCCACAACACTTCAAGAACGCTGGTTATCAAACTGCTTCTGTTGGCAAGATTTTTCACCCAGGTAGAGATCACAAATTAATATGTCTCGGAGGTGACGTAGATGGAGCTAGGGATCCAGATTTTACCCGTGTTCACTTAATAACTTGAATGGAATATCAGTGAGCAAAGAATATGTCTTTGCCTGTGTACTGACGCCTCCTCTCCTCAAGAATAAATCGGGAGAGAGAATCTCTCTCTCTATCCCCGATTTTTTAGGAGAGGGGGCCTCTTTTGAATAGGCTAAATACGTATGGGACCAGGGTCAAATGCAGTTCCTCATATTTTGTATTATGAAAACCTACATTGTAGTTAAATCTAGTTAAGTTAGTGTGTCATGTCGGTAGTAATAGAAATCAGGGTTACATAAGCTGCGGGGCTTTTGCTCCGGCTTAGAACGTCGACAAGGTGTTTCTCAGGTACCGGACTACCGCGTAATGAATTAGACGTTTTTGTGACAAATTAAAGGTTAGGAAACTGAGAGAATCAAGTTCCTGTTCAGTTTGCCCTGTACAATGACTTGATTCACTCAATTTCGTAACTTTAATATGTAAACTTCATAGTGATCCGGCGCTCGGCGGCCGTTCGGCGTACAACAAAAATACCCCAGCTACCATTAGAAAGTTACCGGTAGCCACATTATTTGAGATATATTTCCACTATCATTCGTGATCTAGCGCTGATCAGGCCCCGATTTAGCCTCCCTCGCAGACGTCCTTAACCGTTACGTCTTCGTCACGCGTTCCTAAGAAAAGCGTGAGGAATCGAAGCGACTTTGGTTTTTTTATACCCACATAAAAGAAACCCTGCGTCGTGAAGGGTAGGGGACGTAGACCTCGGTAGTGTGGTAAAACAAACAAACAAAAACCTAGCCTGCGAAAACATCCCGGTGTTTCTCCTCGCTCTTCGCCGCTGGGGACGTTTCGCGCGGAAACGTCCACAGCGGCGAAGAGCGAGGAGAGGGGATATAAAGATATTTTTAGATTTTCTTTTTTTCCCAGGACAATAACTGAATGGAACAAACTTCCAGAAGAAACTGTTTCCAGCCAATCCCTCTGTATTTTTAAAAGCAAACTAATTTAGTTTTCTTAGTTTTCCTTTTATCGGTAGTTTTTTTTTAATAGTTTTCAATACTTTCTTAATAGTTTTTAATAGTTTTGTATATTCTAGTATAGTTTTATTTATTATTATCTTAGAGTTGGCGTGATGTCCCGAACGATTTTGCCGACATAACGATATTTAGATTTAGATTTAGATTTAGATGTTTTCGCAGGCTAACAAAAACCAACAACAACAAAACACGTAAACAGGGACGAATGTATTTATTGCATGACGGCTATATGCGTTAACCAATTTCTACTGATTTCTGATTTTTTAGGAAAATCATCCAACTTCACTTATGATTACCCTTACAGTTGGTCTTTGCGACCTTATATTCCATCGACGGAGAAGTTTAAGAACGCGAAGGTGAGTTTGGTTTAGTCAATTCTTACCGAAAAAGCAATGCTTCTTAACAGCTCTCTGATTTAAAGGAGACTGTGTGAGGAAAAACAGCATACAAAACTACGTAGACTTGCCACAAGTCTACGCGCCGAAGACGTGAGGGATGCTCGCGAAGCGAGTGACGTAAGTCGCAACCGGAAAAGGGCTTTGAGAAAGTCTAAAGACTACGCTGAAATATGGTTACTTATTGAACTAAGAATAAATTGTTCTAGTCAAGGGCCGTATCGAAGTTTAGATATATCAAGTTTGCTTCCAATTTTCATCTGTTCATTTCCTATTTTAAGAAATCCTCGTCAACTTGGGAACTTGAACGTGACGTTTGCCATAACGGTCCCGTTTCATTCGACCCGTTCCCAGACACTTTGTACTGACGCTGGATACCAGAGGTTTTTCCTGGCGTGCGGTGAAATTTGTCGGTGTCGGTCGAAGGGCGACACGACACGGCGTTTTTGGCAGCGAAGCGGTTCACTATAAAAATGGAGTTTAGGGCCTGCCTAGTATCCAGACGTCTCTCTCTCGATGAAAATTGGTTTTACCCTTCCCAAGGTCCCTTGCGCGTCATCACCAGTCACTCGCGTTTCGCGCTCGTCTCTCAGTGTGAAACCATGCGAAAAACGAAGCGCCTTAGGAGGAGGTTTAGTCTGCTACACAGCCGTTTTTAGTGTTGTCACGCAACGCTCCTCCTCCTAATATATGGAACAGTCAACGGCGAACTCAAATTCATTCAAAATCGCTCAAAAAACCGCTTTTGAGGCCAAAGGACGACCATACACCACAGGTAAGGTAATTCAACGTTTATTTATCATTGATTTATATACGTAGTTAGCTTCATATCGCTATAGGTGAAGCAAACGGTAAATCCAGTACATTTACTATAAAATAACAATCGGCTACACAAACCTATTGGGTGGGCTCCCTGTGCTAATAAGCTCAAAAAGCATGCATGGCGCACGTGAAGAGTTCAGAACAAAACGAAATGAATCAGGGTCTAAGAATAAGGTTTAAAGGGAAGCGAAATGGACAATTTTGTCTTAAACAGGGTCAGGGTTTGAGGGCCTGGTCGGCAAATCTCTACCCAAACTTAATTCCCTTTACTCAATTACTGCCTTCTGGGGGGAGAGGGTAAAACACCGCAGCGCTGCCCACTCGTTTGTATGACATTTATTCGCAAACATGTGACATGCCTCTCTGATGTTTTTCACTTTAAGGTATGTCCAGGAGTAGATGGAAAATTGCACACAAACATTGTATGTCCAGTTGATGTGTCACAACAACCAGAAGGAACATTGCCAGACATTCAAAGCACTAAATTTGCGATAAACTTCTTGAAGAATTACTCATTGTCTCAAGATACGGCCGTTAATCAACAACCGTTCTTCCTGGCTGTCGGATACCACAAACCTCACATTCCCCTGAAATACCCCAAACAATTTCTAGACCTGTACCCTCTGGAGAAGATACATATCGCATCTGATCCCTTACTTCCTGAGGCTATGCCATCAGTAGCTTACGAGCCATGGACTGATATCCGCTGGAGAGATGACATCGCAGATCTGAATCTGAGTTTTCCTTATGGACACATGCCTGATTTACACGCCAGGAAGATCATTCAGAGTTACTTTGCAGCCACAAGTTATCTGGACAGTTTGATAGGAGAGCTTCTGGATGCTTTACAAGAGTATGGTTTGGCTAATAACACTATTGTGAGCTTTATCGGAGATCACGGTAAGTCTGAATTTCATAAAGCTCTGTGTAAACGTAGAATCACCTTGAAAGACAGTATTAAGTAATATATCCCTGAATTCAATTTCCAAGGTTGGGCCTTAGGCGAGCACTTGGAATGGGCGAAATACAGCAATTTCCGAGTGGCTACTAATGTACCCCTGATGGTACATATGCCTGGTTTAACTGACAGAAGAGATAAAGATTTAAATGGCATACAGTCTGCGGGCAAGGCGTCCAATGCACTTGTGGAATTGGTGGATTTGTTTCCAACTCTTGCAGATCTGGCAGGGATTGAAATACCGAGTAAGTGTTTCTTCCAGTCCGTATTTCATGTACACCCTAGCCTGTAGACAGACATTTGTGTTCGTTTCAACAATTCCGCAGTGTGCGAGCATAACGAGCACGTGAGAGCAGGTGTGCGAACGAGGCCAATAAATCCCCCTCGAAGTTTATTTCCATACCCACGCTCGACGATCCTTAAAGAGAAAATAGAGGGTGTGGGAACAGGCTATGTACACCCATAATTACATCAAAGCTTGGCCTTGGTTGTTCAAATGATGGATTGCGCTATCCACCAGAAAAATCACTATTCAGCGGATAAGTATTAAAGAAACCAATTGCATCATGCATTAGATAGAGACTTATCCAGGGGATTGCATTATCCACTATGAACAACTGGAGCATGGTTTTTACCATAGCAGGCCTTGTTCAGTTGGAAGAATGCTGGCCTAGAGACCACATGGTCAAGGGTTTGTTCCCTTGGGCCGCACCAATACTCAGGGTCTTAAGATATCTGAGAATAATGGGTTCTGCCTTTGCCCTGCAAATGGTCGTGTTCAGTGCTCGGTGGCCACATGGAATTGACAGTTCCATCTGTCTCTAGTAAACAGTGCCTTCAATTAGTATACATCGACTCTTACATAAAATAAGTTTGCAAGTAGCGAAAGCACAGCGCTAGGGCAAGAGTTTTGTGTCAATTAAAGATGAAAGCAGATGCAAGTACCCTTCTCAAACTCAAAGGCACAGCGGCTCCTGATCATATTGCTTCATTTGAAAAAATAATATTCTAATGATACATTCCACAGCTTTTTGTCCAGAGAAATCATCCAACATGACCCTGTGTTCAGAGGGACTTAGTTTTGCCCCGCTCTTAATGAACCCCACCATGCCATGGAAGAAAGCTATCTTCAGTCAATACCCAAGGTACTAGTAAATTATATTTAAAAAAAGCGTATTGACATACATTTTTTGTTCATTTACTTCTCTAACCGAGGGTTTTAATTAAGGTTTAAACCACGTATCACAAACGACAGGAGAGTCAAAAATGGTTTAAAATATGGAGAGAGAATGAAACTTCAGGGGCGTTGCTAAAACTCCGCCTGTGACCAGGCTCCCAGTTAGGAAAAAGGCGAAAAAAAAAAAAAATTGGCGTTTTTTTCCTTTTGCCGTGTCACCTTGTTTTTTGCCTTTTCCTCTACTACAGAGCCTGGTCCTTGACTAACCAAAACTTATTACCGCTACAGTACAAATTAAAATCAATTCCTAATAGAAAAAAAATAATAAACAGCCTCTTTTCTTTCTCTGTATTTTATGCTGCAAGTAATATGGAAACCAAGAAATTTCACAACAATTCATTATTATACTTATTTTCCAGAGTTGTGCTAGAAAACTTCCCGAGTTTTCCAAAAAAGGTAGAAAAACAATTTTCAAGGAATTGCCTCTTTATTATTTATTTATTATTTAAAGACCGTCAGATAAACCGCAAGAAAACAGTTGTCAACCTATACCATCTGAGATCACGGTCATGGGGTACTCAATGCAGACAGATCAGTACAGATACACAGAGTGGATACAGTATGATCATAGCACACAGAAAGGCAACTGGTCACACGTTCATGCCAGAGAATTGTACCTTGATCACAAAGAAGACAGGAATGTAGCAAGCTTGCCTGAGTATTCAGAGCTTGTTAAAGAGTTATCAAGTCAGCTTAGAAGAGGGTGGAGAGCTGCCTTACCAACGGTCAAAAAATAAAGGTCAATATCTCAGTATTAAAGGACACCTGCAGTTGGTTGCTGCTATTCTTCAGTCATTTTAAGCAGACAACTCTCTCAAGTGCTAGTCTCACGAGTGTGTATAATATGCGAGCCAGCGAGCCAGCGAGTCATGCGAGTCAACATGTGAGTCAACATGCGAGCCATGCGAGTCATGCGAGTCAGCATAAAATAACTTTGTTTTTAACGTAAACTACTAAGTAACGTATTTATTCCAAAGGCACGTCCTTTAAAATTCAGCTTCAGGAAAATTCGCCAACATACAAATTGAACGGGGTGAAACAATAACAAAGGTTTGAGAATTCGTTAAACGTCTTACACAAAGGTTTAAAGGTTCTTCCTCGGTCACGTTTAATGAGTCACACCATATGTGGTAAGTCACGTGACCAGAACATAAAAAAACACTCTTTAAAACCCAAACGTCTTGCGTCTTTCACAATAAAACCAATGCCAATGGCTTAAGAATATCGCGATAAAAAATCTGACTTACTAACAAGTTTAACGTTCCTTCTCAAAATTCACATTTATCGAAAAAGCTATGACGTCGTTGAGGGGTATTTTCGTTAGCGAGTCAACATTTTACGAGTTTATTCCTTGCGATTTACATGTTACTTTTCTTCAAGTTTATACACTCGATAAAATTGCGGGCGACATGACTTAGGACTCATGACTTCGGGCGAGATGACTTTCGGGCGACTTGACCGGTTACCTTTTCATACATTTTCTTTAAAAGACTTTCTTGCTGTCGTCTGAACGCTAATTTCATGCTACAAATGTTAAAAAAGTTAAATTGCTTATGATTCGCCAAAAAATGGATTCTCTTTCCTTCGAACTTCTGTCTCGCATGGCTCACATGATGACTCGCATGACTCGCATGACTCACTGGCTCGACTCGCATGACTCACTGGCTCGCTGGCTCGCAGTTTGTCAAGACCCGTCTAAAATAACAGTGTCCATTTTAGAAAATATTGATTTTATAACAAAAGGAACTGACTAACATTTTGAATGTCAGCTATTGCAATGTTTGTTCAAGAACTCATTTAACTACACTCTGTACACCGTATTCACAAATTATTCACAAATGGCGGACACGCGGGAAAAAACTGGTGCCTAGTCATGAAAGCGAGGCGTTGGAGGGTAAAGAAAAATTGCAAATGAAGACTTTCAGTGAACTTGCAGAGTGTTTAGCACGGATTCCACCTAAAATAACTTTGTATGGACGTCTTTTTAAATACAATTACGTGGGATGTCTTCTGCTTTTAATATTTAGTATTGATTTGCTGTTTGCAATCAAAAGGGACGCGTATATCTTCAAGGAAACAGGATGATTGTAGGTTTCCGAAGCATCAGAAGCTCGACAAGTCGGCGATGGCTGGAGAAAAGCGGCAAACATGTTGGCCTAAACTTCACATTGAAACCGAGTTCGAAAGCCAGCTCACTGCAATTCGGTAAAAAAAAAAATATAAACAATGCAAATCTTGGTGGCAAGAGAAAAAGAAATAAGCGATGGATAAATGGCCTACTTGTTAACGCAAGAGACGTGTGCCATTGAACAAAACAGTTCAAATCGAGATGGAAAAAAGGAAGACAGGAAAGAAGCGGTGACTGAGGTTTCGATGAATTTATGTTTGGTTTTTGTTCGCCAGGACGTTATTCTCTGGTTTTTATCGATGACGGACATCAATTAGAACTATCTTTTTGGTATAAATGTAAGAGCGATCGCGATCGAGTGGAGTACGCTCAAAATTTCAACTTGTTACTCGACAGACTCGGTAAGCCGGCCACATTT
Source organism: Porites cylindrica (assembly GCA_964035525.1). Taxonomy (NCBI): domain Eukaryota; kingdom Metazoa; phylum Cnidaria; class Anthozoa; order Scleractinia; family Poritidae; genus Porites; species Porites cylindrica. The sequence continues at coordinate 33,669,699 of OZ037784.1, read as the reverse complement.
CATTTCAGCGAGTAATTTTCCTATTTCTTATCTTTGGCTGTTAAGAGTTTTAACTTCATGTTCCATGATATTTTAAAAGTGAAGAATACATAAATAAATAAAATGATGGTCTTCTTAAACGGATCTAGACTCGCAGTTAATGATTCGAAACAGAAGCTTGCCGTGTTCAGTCCTGACACAAACATTGCCTTAAAAGTTTAACCTAGTAAAATGTGAGCTTTATACCACTTTTTTACCAAGAGCTCTCCGAGATAATGCCGTAAAGGAGACCAGGCAAATAGCAAGCCATACGATTCACACACTAGAGCTTCTAGTTTTGATAAAATTATTTTATTTCGCAATGACAAAGAAATCAAAAGATTTTAAATTTGCACTGAATTTGCTAAGCTCTGCCAACGTACCTCTAACAATTCACTCCAAAGCGACGGAATTACTATCATCCAAAGGAAGTTGTAAATACAGACATACATAGATATGTGTAAAATGACACTGACATGAATGAATGAGTCTCGTGAATGAATCTTTCACCCGCTCTCGACTTGACCTGTTTTGAGAAATGGCGGAGGTCTCTTCCGTTGACAAGTAGGACATATATCCGTCGCTTATTTCTTTTTTTCTTGCCACCAATATCTGTTTTTACTTCTGTTTTACAGAATTGCAGTGAGCTGGCTTTCGTATTCGGTTTCAGCGTAAAGTTTGGGCCAACATGTTTGCCGCTTTTCTCCAGCCATCATCCACTTGTCGAGCTTCTGAGGCTTCGGCAACCTACAAAATCATCCTGTTTCCCTGAAGATATACGCGTCCCTTTTCATTGCAAACAGCAAATCAGTACTAAACATTAAAAGCAGAAGACGTCCCACGTCATTGTATTTAAAAAGACGTCCATACAAAGTTATTTTAGGTGGAATCCGTGCTAAACACTCTGCAAGTTCACTGAAAGTCTTCATTTGCAATTTTTCTTTACCCTCCAACGCCTCGCTTTCATGACTAGGCACCAGTTTTTTCCCGCGTGTCCGCCATTTGTGAATACGGTGTATAGAATGTGATCCTGTGTTTCTTTTTTTTCAGGTAATATGGAAATTTTAGTTGACAGGTTCAATTCAAAAGTAGTTTTTTAATGTTCTTTAAAGATGACAGCCATGTAGAATTGCACACAGATTATGCCACAACATGTAAGCTGTCCAGACAAACTAAGTTCTTAACATAACAAAAGCATGACAGAAGTAACCCTTCCTGGTTTGAAATATGATCTTAAAGTTTTTCTTATATCATTATAAATACCAATCTTCTTAGCAAAGGACCAACATTTCACTGCATTGCAAGTTACTATTATTTCACAGCAAAATTTCTTTTCTGAAAACTATTTTCAAAAATGCTACTAAGAAGACACATTTAAGGTAAAAAAGAAACTAAGAAACTTTCACACAATCGACTGAAATAATTTTTCTTTTATTCTAAATTATTTTCAATTATTTTTTCATAATCTGAACAACTCAATTCAATCTGCATTTTATTTTATTCTTTAGTTAAGCAAAATTTACGCATATATTATTTTTAAGGATGTAGCAGGATGCATGTTCATTAAAATCATTAAAATTTTTATCTCTACATAGAAGAAGCGATATGGTGTAATACACTATACTACATTAGTATGTATGTAGCCTGACAGTGCCATAACTACTAAGGACAAGAGAAGAGATAAGCACGAATAGACTTTGATTACAAAAAGGACTGAATGTACATCAATATATACAGCATGTTAATGCCACAAGCAAATGCATGTATTGTACATAACTTTACAAATTGCTCAGCAAGGTAGTGCAAGCACTCCACTGACTCCTATAATCAACAGAGCTCAACTATGCACGTAAAACATATAAAGGACATAAAAATATGAGAGGAGCAAAGTTTAAGTCAGATTGAAAGGGTTTTGGCTAAAACAAGATTTGTTGTAGGGCCGCCCTTGTTGATGATAGGACTTTATGCTAAGGACGTCACCTTGCCTTAGCTTAAAACATTATTATTATTATTATTATTATTATTATTACAATAATTGTAATTATTATTAGGGCATAATACTTATTTTGCTAGATTGAAAAAATGAAATGACTTTCAAACACAGGATAACCGAAGAAGATAGTTATCTGTTAACCTGCCCTTAACCTGTACATTGAATTTGAGGGATGCTTGTTAAAATAATAACTTACAAACCATGAAATAAATAATAAAATTGTGAAAAGTCAATAAAAATTCAAAGTTGAAGGTTGACAAATTTCACAATGACGTCTCACATGTTTTTTGAAACAACAGCATGAAACAATATTGAACAAACAAACAAGGACACATAAGTACTTTTGTGTGAGAGAAGTACAATGAGATCAAAGTTTCATACATGTACAAACCCCAAAATCCTCATTGTACCTCCAAAAAACACTGATCAATAATAATCATTAATGGTCCTCTCTGCCCTCTGAGGAGCATAGAAATTATTATTAAGTTCCACAAACAAGAAGGCAGCAAATGAATGGACAGAAAATATTTGTGAAAATAGCTAACAGCGCAGTTTACCCCGAAATTAAATGAGAGTAATAAATAACAACTCAGTTCTGGGGTAAACAGTTCTTGAACTACTGATTATTGGTCATGATAATATCCAAGAAATATGAAAGTTTGACCAGTTCTCCCTAAAAGAATTCCCTATCTTTTTCGCAAACAAAAAAGTCCCTTCATACCAGAATTTCTGGCCAACCAGAGTAGACTTACGGCCTGTTAAAATCCAAGAATGATCAGCTAACTAACATTCTACCATTAGAGCATTCTTATAAAGCCCTTTTCATTGTAGGTGTCCGCAGAGGTTTAAACATCTAACAGGCTGGTTTAAATAGTGATTACCAGGATAAGTTTTGTTGGCAGATTCTTCAACTTCATCACAGTTCATTTCCACATCATGGATTTTCTGTGTTGAAGAGCTGTTGTTTCTTGTGCAGTTATGAACATGACCATTTTGATAAAGTGTGTCCTCTGCTCTGCTTGCCTGTTGACTTGTACCATTTGTAATATAAAAGTCATGGCTTATGGCACTTGAACTATGAATCTCAACATGATCCAAATACTGGACCATACCTAAAAAATATTTAAAATGTAAGTTACTTATATAATAATTATTGTTATGGTTTGAAAATTAAAGAGTGTCAAGGAACATTAAGAAGGTATGAAATTTGATAAGGGACCAGTTATAATATAATATAATGGGGGAAGGAGTTAGGCTGATGCAAATTAAGACACGCCATGTTCAAAATAAAATATACTCCTGAACCACCACTGATGACTTTGAAGTGACTTTTCTTAAAGGGGCTATGTCACGGCAGTCCAGTTCATTTTGTTTAATTTTTGCCAATTACTCGCCCTCAATCGCTATGGAACTTAAAGTAAGCAATGAAATAATGTAAATGACAAAATCAGAGATCTGAGACAAACAGATATGTCTCCTGAGCATTATTTTGGAAGTTGCAAGCAGCCGGGATCAACTTTGAAAAACTGTTAGGCTGAATACTTTTTAAAAACCCTAATTTCAATCTGTTTCAATCTTCTTCAGTTTTGCCCATCCGTGGCATCTGTTGTTTCTGTTATGTTATTTTAACCTTTTTTAAAGTTTTAAGCGGTTATTTTTATGTTTCTTTTAATTTAACGGGCATTTTGTAATTTCCTAATTTGGCTGAATTTCGTGACACAGCTCCTTTAACATACAACATGGAGTAACAACAGTTCAAATGGCTTGCTCAAAATGGTCACAACTTTACTGTGTGGAAAATCAACTGGAAGAGGTACCAGGTCACTGATTATAAATGAAAGTTATTTTGACCAGAGGCAGAAACGTTTAAAAAAATTATTCTATTCTAGCAGTTTTATAAAAAGAGCATTAATTTTTGACTGTAAACTGTCATTAAGGTGTTTCTAAAATATAGGAAAATCAAATGACCAAAAATTACAAGTCACTTGAAATGGTCATGTTAGCAATTAAAAAATTCAAATTATGCAATATAATGCTTCCCTTGCTGAGTCTGAGTTAATGAAAAAGGTCTTTGAAAAGCAGGGCTGTGAAAAAGGTTTCAAGTAGAAGACTGATAATGAAAAATAGGCGGTGTTCGAACTCGCACCAAAGACACAAATTCTTGAGGGCTGAGGCATCTAGGGACATTTTGAAAATTAGAGTCTCGGAATTGGTGTTTCCAGAGGTTTTCAAGGAATATTTTCCACCGCTGATACCATGTTGATTTGTCAGAATACACGCAAGACTGGGAACAATGCCGTCAAAATGTCCCACGCGTTCCAAGAGATCGGTTCAAACCTGTTAGAATATGCCTAGTTCACTGAATGTCATTCAAAACTGGGAAACGGATACTTTACAATTTTATTTGATGGCGCTTATTTTCTGTTAGCAGTTATGGTAGAAGGAGATGAAAGTAGCCAGCTAAAGAAGGCTAACTAGCCAGCGGTTTTGGCTGGCTACCAGCCCTTATTGACAGCCCTGGAAAAGGGGTCTAAACTTTTAACTTCAGAAATAAACTTGCCATTTCTTGATCTCTTTACTTGAACTGTATAGTCCCCATCATCAAGTAATCTTTTACATTTCCTTTGGTTGGACACTAAAGGGACAATTAACATTGATTACAGTTAGGAAAGTATGTCCTTTGATCTTCCTTCTTCCTCTATATAGGAAGATTGCAATGGGCAATTCCAGAAAATATCCATACCCAACCACGGACGGCTTCAATGTTTTAACCCCCTCTTGCCTTCGGAAATTCCAAAATGCGCTACCCCCCCATGCCCTCAGAATTCCATAGTCGTGAACCCCCCCTCCCCTTCAGAATTTCCGGGTTTTTTTGGAAGTACATTTTCGACTTAGCAACGCCTATAAGAACAAACGAACATGAATTTATGCCTCCTCAAGGCTGTGATCTAGCGGCGCCAGGTGACAAGCTTTACTCTTCAGAGACAAGAAAAACCTACGCTAGTTGCCAGGCCGTGCAAACTCCTTTTTAAGTCCGAATTTGGCTATAAAAATAGACACCACTTAAGGTAATTTTACTCCTCTTTGTTTTCTTGTGCTGTTTTGACGTTTACAAAGGAAAATAGCTCAAACAGACTGTTAAAATCTTTTGGCGGTCAAATATACCGTCGAGTCGTGTTGCGTCCTTTTATACGTCATGTAGTGCGCACGAAAAGCGTTCTAATCTGACAGGCGTTCCTTGGAAGTGAGGGACTGGTGCGAGTTTTTTACTGTTTATCGGACGGTTTCGGACGGGAGTAACAAGAAATTTGCAAGTGGTATTAAGAGATACATTTCGAGTTTTTATTTACGTGACAAGAAATTCATCAAGGTAAATGTGAAACCAACGTTTTACTGTTCACTTCTATAAGTTATGAGCGTAAACACGTGTCTGATCTATCGATGCTTGTCTTCTGCTTCCGCGGTCATACGTTCGTGGTTTATTTACGAACTACAAAAGTCCACAACAATAGCGTTTTCCAGGAACTTACTCTACACTTTCCACTCCAGAAATCCCACCTGTGGAATTCCCCCATACCTTCGGATTTCAAATCGTAAATACCCCCCCATGCCTTCAGAATTCCATAATCGTGAATCCCCCCTCCCCTTCGGAAATCCTTAAAGCCGTCCGTGGTATGGTATGGATATTTTCTGGAATCGCCCAATGTTTATGCCTGCATGGTTATCACAGCACGACAATCTTACCTCTTTTTAATAGAATGACTCTAGCAAAAAGTGGTACTGTCTTAATAAAACTTTAAGAAGCTTTAGATTGTATGGAAAATAGCAGTCTCCTACAGTAATCCTAAAACAGACACCATCCCAAACTACAACTAGAGAAAAGAAAAGAAAATTTTCTTTCCAACCAGAACCAAATCATACCTTGTTAAACCTAGAGAAATTTTGTTGCCTGGTCTTAACCAATAAACGCAGTAAAGAAACAAAATTTTGTTGCAAGTCATATCACAATGATTCCCTGTTGCTTTATTAGCTCTATTACCTGACTCGTGGCTTTGACTTCTCAATAACTGTGCACATTGCTCAAATCCAAGGGAGGAAGCAAGGTCACAAGGAGTCTGTCGATACATGTTGAATGTGCTGAAAATAAAGAACAAAGATCAAGGACAGGCTCCTCTTGGTGTGAGCTACCTTCAAATGGTTCTAGAGCAACAATGTTACAAAAATAAATATATATTATATGACATAAGGACATGGCTTTTTTTGTTACCTAAAAGTAGTTACAAATGCCTGGAGTAGTCTCAAGCATTCCACATTTCCTCCTCGTGCTGCCTTGTGCACTGTAGTTTCTCCAAAACTGTCCTGCACGAAAAAGAACATTTAACAATTATACATTAAGTCATGTACTTTCAGACGTGACGTGATAAAAAAGGGTTCGATCATACAATTTCTAGTACTGCATAAGAAGAAACAAACTGCAGGACCCAGAACGTAAACATTAAAGCCTGTTAAAACAATTCCACGGTCTGTGCTTCTCCACCCTGTCTTATGATATATTCTAATAGCACATCGAGACAGTAATATCACTGAATGGACTTTTTGAGTTATTGTGCAAAATACCCTTGAATATCGGCGGTGAACTTGTTTAATTTTTAACTTTAATTCAGACAGGAGTCTCATTAGGCAGAGGGGGAGCTTATTAGCGATTGGCAATAAATACAGGAAATAAAGTAAGCAGTTACTGAACACACCATAATATGGCTGGTACCACACAATGGTTATAAATTTGTCATATGAAGCACTACTCACAACTTTTTCTGCAACTGCACCATTTTGAAGTAACCAGTGAAGGACATTAGCATGACCAGCAAAAGCTGCAAGATGTGCTGGTGTCTGTTCAAATCTTCCTTCACATACATCAATGTTTAAACCACAATCAACAAGGCGCTTCAAACAATCAACCTAAAAAATTAAAAATTGAAGGAAGAGGTTAGTTTCAGGTGAAACTGCGGTTTTATTAAATGAGTTACGCACCACCATAAAAATGTCAAAAAGCCACTGTTTCAAGAGCAAGCCCTTTGATTTACCCTTATGAATGACTAGCTCTCAAAATGTCCTCTATTTGATCTTTTTGCAGAGGAGACTTGACATCATCAATGTATGTGACCTAAATATTCTTAAATACATGAAAAAAGTGGTTTCCTTAACCAATTTGCTCCTAGAAATTTTGACGAAAAACGCATTTTGAAGCTAGTTGAGCAGATTTCTGGTCACTGTCAAGCTATAAATAGCTAAAACTTTCCACAAAGCCGTTTACAGGTCATACACTTCATGCCCTTCTGATCCAGATGCAAAATATTAGTTTGGCATGTGCAGAAAGCAAAATCTTGAGATAGTTTTTGAGTTTAAAAGTGACACAGCGGTCTTGAATTTTACTTTTCGCTTTCTCTCCTCCCCTCTTTTTTCTTTTGCTGTACATTTAGTAGGCTTCATTTCGGTGGGAAAAGTTCTTAGAAATGCTTTTACGATCTTAAGATTAGACAAAAGGAAAGGTAGGGTGTGGACCAAGATTTTCATGGAAACTTTTAGGGCAATGTTATATGTTTTTTTTGCCTTTTTCTCCAGTGTCCTTTACCGAATTGTGATCATTCTAGAATAGTTTGAAAGATCTCTTCACTCTGCACAAGTTAGCGGACAAAGTTGTCCTTGACCATCAACACTGATGACGTCACAAGCTGTAAAAGGGACATGGATCCGCACAGGCGGTTACAGGCAGCTCAGGTTAAGAGAGAAAACACTACTTAATTACCTAGAAGGGTTCATCATTACAGCCACCAATATAACTTCAATTAAGGAAACCAAAAAACAATGACTCAGTGAAAATGACTGAACAACAAGGTAGCAATCACAAGGGATGTAAAGACTTACGTCTATTACCTGCCCTGCTTTTGAGCAAGTTTGGTTGCCAAGTATAATCAAAGCACAAACAAACTGTGATTCACTATTCTAAACAAATCATAGTTTGAGGTACCAAGAAAATATTCAAGATTTCCGCACAGCACTGTACATATATTTTAATAACTAGAGACACATTTCGCCCTGTTTACAATAACAAACTACTTGTGTGAAAACTGTTGGAGAATGTTGCATGCATAACAAAAAATGCAAGGGACTGTGCGGCAATCCCACTTTGCCCAAGTCTAGCGTCGCGTCTAAAACGTTAGCCGTAACCAAAACACATCATCAAAACAAACTGATTAACTGTTTGGCAGTGGAAAAATTTCTCAGCAACGTGGACCAGATCTCAAGTGGTCTTTCTTTCATGGGTTATTATGTATCAGATTCAGAATTTGAAAATGTAGTTTTCAATAATTTCACCAAATAACTTTTGTGTAAGAACATCGATCTCGAAATAAAATTGTGCTTCCGAGACAAATGATCACGACAACAACGGGGTCAAGTCACGAAAAACAATTCTTCAAGCTTCCCTCGCAAACGTACACATAAATTCCACGTATCTTAGTTTCTCCGTTCTTTTACATGACAGAAGGCGTTCTTTACTTCTCGAAGTTGAAAAAGTTTGATACTAAGTTTCAGTTTTCTCTTGTTCGTGATCAGCTGTTAAGCATCAAAGAATTTGGCAGTCACGAGAGGAAACTCCGGACTGTCTTTTGCAAAAAAAATCTGTAAGACCCTATAAAAACAAAGTCGAGTATGAAGTACATGCTAAATACTGCTATAATAACTACAAGAGCTCTGTAAGGAAAATGAAAGAAGGACTGTTTATAAGTCTTATCGCTAGCTTGCATCTGACCTACAAGCTGTTTGTTTTCCTCTTTTAGAAATTGTATTTTCTTCACAAACTAAACCGACATCTAAACTAACCTTTCCAAAGTAGGCAGCCCAGTGTGCAGGGGTCCACTTTAAGTAATGGTCTTGCTCATTTAGGGAGCGAAAAACTGCAAGTCTGTCTCCTTGAACGGTTAAGTAAGTTAGACTAAGCATGTCTCCGTCCCTACAAGCTCTGTGAACAGGAGGAAGAGGATGCTCAGACCAGGCACAACGTAAAATACACTCATTAAGCTGCTGCTTCGTTTGAAAACCACACTCAGATCCCATGGTTAATCCAAAATCGGTCCGAAAAAAGAATAGATAATACTTCAAGAGTCAAAGATGAAACCAAAATAAAACATCCGCAGTCTAGTAATTTTACACTACAAACAATAAAAATCCCGCCGAAAAGAGTCACCCACAGGCCATGCGGTGGCTTGTCACTCAATCTTTTTTCTATTGACCAATCAGAAAGCGAGAATATTTTCAGCCGCTCGAAAACGAGCCAATCAGGGAAGCGCAATGAAAGAAAGCCATTTGAAATTTGCAATTCTCGTCATCCGGGATTTTGTGGTTATTATCAGTACTTCCTGTCATAAATTTTGTATATCCGTTCTGCTTGAAGAGGGAGATTTCGAACTATCTTGCGGTTCAATTGAAAGCTTAAAAGCTCAGTTTTTTGACAAAAGGAGCCATGAGCAGCACTGACAACCAAGTCGGTGTTACAGATTCAACTCACATATCAACAAAGTAAGTTGTCTTTTGCTTACTTTTCACGCGTTTTCCCGAGCAGATAAAATTTTTAACAGTTCTTTGTCGAAGGTTGCTTTGACATTTTGCGTTCGCTTACTATCTTCTGCGTGCTAAAACAGTATAAATCAAACCGTATTTCATTCGATAAACATCATTATTCTTTAGTTCAAATGAACCGTGTTTATTTAAACCTTTCACGTGTTCCGCTTCCCTAATTTTTCCTTAGCTTCTCGCTTGAGTTAGTGTCATGAATTAAAGTTTGCCATGTAAAATTTATTCAATTTTCGCTTTGTTGTACATGTGTCGTCTTGAACTGTCATTAATGTAGCCGTTTGTCAGCCTTTTGAAATCTGAAGGAATTTAAACTACTTTTCCTCTGAGTATTTTCAAACGTATTTACAACGACGGTTATTTACGCGAATCAATCTTGCCGCGTTTTTCGTCTACACGCTGGTTTCATCATAACACAAATTCAATGGATGGCTTTGTGTTACGTGCGCAAATTAATTTTTCGCATTCCCAGACGTAAACATTATGCTTCATTCCACAATTTCAAAGCGTCTTGAAACTTTTATCTTTGCAAGCTTATTTGAGAGTTTTTCCTCATTGCAATACTGTCCTCTGTTACATCGAAGAACATACAGCTTGAATTGTTAATTAGGGCCGTTCCAAGATGTCATACATAATTTACGGCTCGGAGCCAAATTTCCCTTAGTTTTATGCTTCATTTGCTTCATATTGCGAAGAATCCAGATAGTTCTTCATAATCTATTCATCGTGTATATGAGTGGTTTTTTTTATTATTATTTTCTGATCACTAGCAAATATTAACATCTTAAATAAGCAGAATCAATATAATCGCCGAAGCACAATGTAGTTTAAAAAGAACTTCAAAGACCAATATATTCTTTAACAGGCTTTCTTTAGCTTTCATTTATGTCGTAATGTTTTGTCAATCACTACCTGGTTTGAGTTTTAGATATGATTTAAGTTAAACTGCTTTTGATTCACAACTTAAAATTTACACGACATTTTGCAGTGATAATTAATGAAATTTCATTGCGAGCATTTTGAAGTATTTGTTTGTTCCAATCTTTTTTACAAATAAATGTTAAAAGGCATGCTTCTTGACGCCTGCTTTCTTTGCCAACACACTGGTGAAGTAGAATGCATGAGGGTTTGAAGTGTTTGTTATGAATGTGATGCGTTGAAAGTGCTTCTGTTATTACCTCTGATAAAATCTCTTTTATACAATTGAAATGTTAATTTTTTGATATAATATATTAGATTTGTTATACTACTACATGAGAAATTTCTGCAATTTAATTGGCTTAGAGGAGTGGTATTTCAGCTTAATTTGAAATACCTACATGTGAAAGTTACAAACCTTTAGCAGGTAGTAGTATTAACAAATAATAGCATGATTTGTACGTGATATTTGGCATAAATACCACTCGTGATATTTCAAAATTGTCTCAAATTTCACTCCCTAACGGCTCGTGACAACATATAACAATTTTGAAATATCACTCATGGTATTTATGCCAAATATGCTATTACCTATACTAATAGTTAAATCATGATACGGCATCAATGTTTTGCTAGTGTAGCTAGTGAGGTTTAGTGCGAGACTAGCTTTTGTGTAATTAACATTCCCTAGTGTCTTAAAATAATTTGCATTTGTTTCGACCTCTGCAATATACTATTACCTATACCAATGGTTATATCATGATACGTAATTAATGTTTTGCTAGTGGAGCTAGTGAGGTTTATCACGAGGCTAGCTTTTGAGTAATTAAAATTCCTTAGTGTCTTAAAATTGCATTTGTTTTGACCTCTGCAACAGACAAAACAATTTATATTGCTTCTCTGGCAGTGCTTGTGACAGGAAGGCTTAAATATTACAAATAGTGTGAACTGTAACTAAAAAGAAAATGTTTTCTTAAAGTATGTTACATTAGCAATATCAAAGCTGATATTGTGAATGAGAGATATGTATGTGATCTACATGTATCTATTTTCTGAACTACAATGTAGTTAGAGGAATTTTTCTAGAGTGCTCATCTTTTCAGGAACAATAATGTAGTATTTCCAGGCCTCAGAGGCTATACATGGCTTTATTGCTACAGCTGAGCTCTGTTTTGTATGGCGAAAGGGCAACCACACTCATCAGGCAATTTTAGCAAGATACATGGGACCTACATGTATAATTATTTAAGTATTCAAGTCGCTGTGGATTAAATTTTTACAATGATGACTTTTTCACATTGTTTTGTGATCTTTACGTTGTCCAGCTGAAAGAAAGCTACCTTGCTCACTCACTTTCTTCTAGCGTTTAATTGCAACTATGTCGCGGGTTAATTTTAGTCTTTGTTCTAATTTTATTTTCATTCAATTGGTTATGGCAGTTACTGTTTATGATAATGAGAAGCTTCAAATAAAACCAAAGACATTATTAAACAAGCGCAAGTACAAATAATATTGTTGGCCATTTCCATTTTTGTTTGTGAACCTCTGCCATATCCTGAGAAAAAAGCTGACATTTTATGACCCTACCACTGGTTTCCCTGTAAAATGAAGTCTCAGGAACCAGTGCAGAAATTCCATATTGATGACGTGTCACTACACAGATCTGGGTAGTGCTTCTAAATGGTTCAAGGAAAATTTCAACCAATCAGAAGCACTACCCACATCAGAGTAGTGGCACATCATCAGTATGGAATTTCTGCGGTCAGATGTCATTTTGTGGGGAAACCAAGGGTGGTGTCACAAAATGGCAGCTGTTTTCTTAGGCTCCCTCTGCCAAAGCTTTTAAAGTTCCAGATTGCAGTTCCTTAAGGTCTTTACATGATACATGTTTCAGATACCGGCACATGAAATTGCGCCTAATTAAGGTGCCACTGCGACCAAATTTAGTTGCCAACTTGGCTAGTAGAGTACTTCACTACACTTTACCTAAGGGTCCTGTGAATTGCCGAAGACATGTAAGAGTAATCTGTGGCAGTGATCACAGGGCTTAAAAACTTTGTTGTTCGGTTTGTTTTCAAGAAAAGATTCAGCACTTTCCTGATCTACTAGACGCAATTTGAATTAAAGTAGCCTGTAATGTTATGTATGACCCTTTCTAAAGTCACAAAACACCATCTTGGATTAAAATAGCCCTTTACGAAGCCCTTTGTCCCAATTCCAAAGTCGTGGTGATTTGTCAGTTTAAGCTATAAGTGGCTAATTTCTTCCTATTGCACGATAAAGAACAGATATCACAGTTAATTAATAACAAATAAGCCTTAAAAGAGTGACATTAATTGCAAGAACACATTTTTCTCATTTTCAGCGAAAATAATCGACATTCACCTGTTAAATAAAACTTGTACGATGAGTAGGTACTGCGTCCAGTAAACTGGGACTGGGGCAGGATAAGAAGACTGTTGGATATAAAAGCAATTTATCCTCACTTTGTAAGAAGGTCTTCACAACTTAAATTGCTAAAATTTAATCAAATCTATTCAATTCTTTGATTAAAAATGAAAAACATTTCATAAACTCCATAAATACATGTATGGGGTCTATCTTGTAAATGGACAGAGTTATAAAAATATGGCTTTCAAACAGTGGCAACCAACTTATTGTAATTGGCAGCTACTCTAAATTATTTTGACGTCCAGTTACTGGTGAAAAAAGTTAATTTCATGCCCTGTATACATGAGTGTTTCCTTAGTATTTATCTTTTATTTAATTGTGTTATTTGCTTTAATTTGTTGATGTAAGAAAGCACTTGATTTAGTAAACCTTCTAAGCATCAGATTCAAGAAAAAAACTTTTGATCCCTCATATTACTTTTCAAAGATGCAGGGTTTTCATTAAGACCCAGCACCTACTAGAGCTTTGATGGGTATGCAGTTGTGAATCACAGCATGCAATTTTGCCTTATTATCAGTTAAAGGCTTAGTGAATTAAGTATGTTATTGTTTTAAACCCTGTTTGAGTTTCTGCTTTCTTAACTTGCTTTTGTGATTCAGCAAAATGTGCATTCAGGCTTCCTTAAAATGGACATAAAAGGGACAAAACCTAGTGTCTGTTGTACAGTGGTGTCTTTATGAAAGAGGTAGAAACTGTATGAATTTGGTGTCTATAAGGCACGGTTTGACTACAGTAAAATCTGGCTTCATCTCCTTTAGTCACTGTAGTTCAGAGTCATGGGAAAATGCAATTAACTACTGGAAATTAAAAAATTATTTTTCAGGGTGCTAGCACCACCTGGTGGCAAAACATCCATAAGTTTGTTTGGAAATGATGGAGGCACTCCCTCAGAGCCTGTAAGGAAAGAAGTTAACCGCTGTCAAGCTGAGCGGAATAAATCAAATGTTTTTGCCTCTGATGCACCTGCTTCTGCCGTGACTCCAAAACACCACTCAGAAAGCCAACAAAGACGGCAACACTCCTCTGTATTTGGTGAGTCACAGCCTGCCCCAAAACCATCCTTCGAACCAGAGCCGCGGAAACCTCACACAGTTAATCCACATCAGGAGGCTCGACAAAAATCACAGGTCTTTAAGGAACCAACAGAATCTAAGCCCCCTCCACCAAGAAAGAGGGAGGATATCATCAGTGGTAAGGGTGGAAGCAATGAGGAAAGAAGTCACACTTCTGTCAAAGTTCATGCTCCCCCTGGCGGACAATCACAAATATCTTTTGGTTGAGCTCTTTCTCAGATGAGAAACGGATTTTTTTTTAACTTCCATCCTAACATTGATAATTACATTTTAGTACACAACTCTCTTGTATGACTTTCTCCTTTTCTTGATGCTGGACCTGGATTTTACAACTGAATTTCTTGAAAACGTAGTATCTTCTTTTTCATTGTTAAGCTTGGTCTCCTCCCATCTAGTAATGACTGCACGTAAGGGTAATTAGTGTTCTCAAGAAAATTCACTTAGGTGTGTAACACTGGCCATTTTTAACAGGAAAAAAAAATCAAATTTGTACAGTTACATCTGCAACTTTTGCTGAGCAGACTTGAAGTTTACAGTTGTAAGTAGCATCCAGTGGGTTTAAAATCCATGGTACGTCATGATAACTCATGCTCAAATGCTTCCTTTAAAACACATCCTTAAAGTTACTGGATACCCTTAGGCATGCTATAGAAAATTCAGAAAATAAGCATTTTTTGAGAAATATAAAGTCCTTGACAAGTTCTCTTCAAGGAAACTAACTTCCCTCTAAATTTGACGTTTCCTTTAAGCTTTAGCTTTTTAGATGTCTCCTTTGCACAAAGAAAAATTATTTCAAAGAGGCAGCTTTTAGGAAAAAATTAATCTGCAGTGTTCGCTACTTTTTCAGCCTGATAGTGTGAACTTATTTTGCATACCCATACCCCTACCCCCCCCCCCCCCAAAAAAAAAATTTGAAAAAAGAAAGAAATCAAAACTTGAATGAAATTGTCACTAATCTGAAGGTATCCAGTAACCTCAAGAGAGTATTGACCATGTAATCACTTAATCTAACTACTTAATACAGCATGCAAAGAAAGTAGTGTTTGATAGCCCTCGGCTGGTGGATTTTGCTATTGGGCTAGTCAATTCTGTTTTTAACTTGCCCGACAGGCAATTGATGTTGTTTGAGGCATTCGAATAAGAAGAACTCTGAAATCTATTCTGCTCATCAAAAAGCTTTTGGGGCTAGTTGAAATGATTTCTGGGTTGGTAAATGCTAGCTTCAGCTTGCCCAAATGGCAAGCAGTAAGAATGATTTTCTTTGCACCCTGTTAATATATAACTATCTCAGTTTCATGTCATTACAACATAACTGTACTTAGCAAGAAAAAAATGTCACCATTTCATAATAATGACATTTTTACTTATTCAGTGTGGTTAGTTTATGCAAGAACAGCAATTAACCAATTATTTTCCATTGGTTGTATTTTCTGGGTGTGTGATGATGATTCCAATAATATTAATCTCCACACAAAATGTTTGTAACACTTGTTATTGGTTTTTGCTCTGCTTCAGGATTTTTGGCAGGAAAGCTTTCAATTTAGAATACTCTGTTTTTGCCAGACTACATGACTTTTGCAAAAGTTGAGGTTATTTTGACGACAATACTTTGATTTTAGAAGATAATCAAGATGTACATGTCCCCTGTCAGAAGTCACCTTTGTGTGTTTTGTGAATAGTCATTTAACTCCAGGCTTTTTAATAAATTATTTTTAGTACCCAATGATGTTATTGATAGAAAGTGTTGTGACACTGCTGACTACAACTTAGTGTTTAGAAACGCTTTAGTGACCTTTTTGGAACTTGCTCGACTTTAAAGAAAAACAACTTTACTGCAGAATCCTACAAGATGGTACTCAAAGTTTTCCATCTTTATGGTACACATCCTACCCCAAAACAAGAGCTGACACCATTTTACTGCTCGCCATAGTTTCTTGCATCTCATAGTCGCAGATATAACTAATTTTTGTTCTTTGAGTGATAATAAAAACATTTTAACCTTTCAAGCTCAAATAAGCTAAAATCAGAGGTTAAACTGTTTTAAACTATGAATGATTTAAATGATTATAAAACTTTTAATGTTAGTAATGTCATTTTCCTCAAGTGCAGGAATCTGCATTTTCTTGGTTCATTGCCAGGATAGTGAAGTGAAATGGAAACTGGACATCATAGGAAATGTTCTAGTCCTAGCATGTATAAACAAAGAAACATTGGGCATATGGGTGTTGGCACATTAAGCAGTCAAAAGCAATTTTCCAACAAACTATTAGATATGTTAATCTTAGGTTGTTTGCTGTGAGTTAACATTTTGCTTTATAACTGAACAGATAGGTACTTTTCTTGTGTGAGGTGTTATTTGTAAGTATATAAGAAATATATAATCATAATATCAGCAGCTTGTAATAAAGTATGGGTACTCATTCTGTTGAACACTTCATTAATTTTGTTTGTTGTATGCACTAGATTATCTTAAAGCAAAAAAGTTGAAACTCTTCAAAAAGAGGTTTCTTACCACACTGAAGTTATCAGATCTGTGATGGCAAACATTTCAATCAACTTGTTAGTTTAATAGACGTGGGTTTGGGTCATTGTTCTGATGAAACATGAAAATATTAAGAATCTTTCTGTCTGTTCTCAGCTGGTCAATGAAAAACCAAGGGACTTAAGAGTCATAGACACACTAAGAATAGTTTATTTTGAAAAGAAGCCAGGTACCTAACCAAACAAAAACATTGGATAATTTATGTATTGTGGGAAAGAAAAAAAAACTATTTAATCAAAGAAATATTGATTGACTGAGAAAAGTGCTGCACAGATTTGAGGGCTTTTGATCAAGTTTTACTTGGCAGATCGCACACTGCCTAGTACCCTACCCCATCACTATAAGGTCAAGACAATCTTTTTGGCCTTGCATTTCCCTGCTGAACCAATGTAAGTTAGTAGTAGCATCTCTTCATCTTTTCACATGCACACAAAATCTCAAGAAAGTTTGCTTCCCAATCAGAATGAGCACAGTTTAACAAAGAAAAGTAGTCTGGGAAAACAGCTGACATTGGAATTCCAAACAGATGACGTGTCATATTCAGATCTGGGAAGTGCTTCTGATTGGCTGAAGCAAATGTTCCTTGAGGCATGACTTAAAATCAGAAGCACTACCCAGATCTGGGTGATGTCATCTTAATTGGGAAACAAGTGATGGCTATCTCAAAATGTTAGCTCCAAACATTTTCCAGGGGGCTAAGCCTGTAACAGACTGGAACTTTTACCCCCCTTGCCATATTTTCTACTCCTTAGTTCCTTATGGCTGGATTTTGGGACTTTCTCTTCATAAAATTTAGATACAATTTGCTTACCAGCAATATTTGTATATTCCTGATCTAGTTCTCTTCAAAAAGATATTCTTTTCATAACATGTCAGTAATCTTCTCTCTTTTTCATGAAGCATAAGATCAGACATGGTCCATCCAAGTACCTACAGAAGCAAACACAGGAAAAAATAACGGATTCCCATTTTTGGATATTTTTGGGTATTTAAAGAATACCCATAAAAATCCCAAATTTGGCAAAGTGAGACAAGTCCCAACCAGGGAATTCCCAACCAAGTTCCCAGATTGGGACTTGTCTCACTCTTCCAAATTTGGGATTTTTGTGGGTATTCTTTAAATACCCAAAAATATCCAAAAATGGGAATCCGTTATTTTTTCCTGTGAAACTTTTTCACTTCAAACAATTTTTTTGTTCATTTTAGGAACTGAACTCCCGCGGGACTGAACTTCTTTAATTTACTGGCTACTCTAGAACAGGCGTGGCATTTGAATAATAGTGACCGAGATAACCTGGGAACAAATGTAGGTTACAAGAGCATTATGGGATCGTGGTGTGCTTAGTATCCGCGCCATGTTTTCAAGCCATCGATGTCTGGAAATTTTGAGAAAATGTGTTGTACGTGATGAATTTTTTCACCTTTGTATAAATTTGCCTACAAAATGAATCTTCGACGTCTTTTCCAGGACTTCAATCCAAGGTAGAATACAAACAACACTTGAATTTTAAATATGACCTCATGTAATCGTGGGATTTTTTTTGTCATTTCAGTAAATTCCTTCTTTTTTTCACTCTCTTCCTCTTTTCGATATTACTGGCCTTGCGTTTGGATGAAACTATCACGTGGAGTTATTGGGCGGTTTTTACACCCATCTGGATCTGGAAAATTATGGTGTTCACCGGCGCTTTCACAGGAATTTACATTTGGATTCGACATCCAGAGTACAGGTAAAAATCAGTCGTAGATATCACAGATGGGCCATGGGGTAAAACTGATGTAATTTTGTAAAAAAGGAAAAATTTGCTCAGAAAACTGAATAATTAGCAATTGCTTGATACAAAGTTGAGCATTATTTTTAAGACTAAGTATTTCTTGTGGATTGATCAGGTGCAGTCCATCTGAACTCTCGAGTTCTACATCTTTAATAATCATTGACATTAACTGAAATTTTTCTCCTCTTCCGATTGGTTCAAATCGCCCCCTGCTAATTCTTCATAAGGTACCCCATCTGAGATGTGATAATTCAAAATTATATGTAACTCCAGTGTTAAGATGAATCATAGGCCAACACAATGATTCTTTCACAACAGATAATCCATGTCTAAAATATTTTGTTGGATGTAAAACAAAGACCTTTTGACTTGAAGGAACTAGTACTTATTTTCTCCCAAAGGCTTCTTAAGATAGAAATTGTTGACTTGGTGCATTGTTTACATTCTTCCGCTTACCTCAACTTGCCACTACCACCAATTACGTGGAAATACTTTCAAAACAAATCTAAATCTCTTATTTCAATGTGGCCACTAACAAATGTGTGCATATCAGCAGCAATGATGAAGATGTTGACTGTTCCAGCTTAACATGAAACGTGACTTTGTTTACCCGTAATCCCTGCTGAAGGTTCCTCCATGTCACTCTGTAATTGAGACATCTCGCCGCTTTTCCCCACTTCTGACTACTTTTCCCAGCTTCAGGTTCAGAATCTCAAGATTTTTGCCTTTCGAAGGTTGGCAAGTCTGTCCGAGGGTGGTAAGAAGTCCCCGTTTAAAAATTCTGGAAATTCCTGGGGGGAGGGGGGTCATCAAAAATCTCCCTGGAAAGGAAAGAAGAATCAAAGAGTCTTCCGTGGGGTGGAGGGGGTATGGATATTTTCTGGAATTACACAATAATAATGAAAATTAGTTAACAGCTCATTCGTAGAAAATGCATTAAAACTTGAAACTCCCCAGGATTAATCATCATGGATATCAGCAGATAAACCTTATAATAAATTGTATTTGCCATACATGTATACTTTATATTCCATTTGTTTGTTTTGTTGTTGTTGTTTTTAGGGGAGAAGGAGAAAGTCATGTTGATTTCAAAGCAATGATTATCTGCCTTGCTTTACATCTTCTGCTTCTAATGTTTGAAATTTTTGTGTGCATCAACTTGGGAAGAGGACAACAGTTTCCTTGGAGGCTCATGTTTATGCCTTTGTATGTTCTGTCGTCATTGTCAATCATTGCTTGTATCTGGGGATTCAGACATGACAGATCAGTTGAGGTTTGTTCTTCCAAGTTATTGCATTAAATGTGTATTTGGCCAAGCCTGTTTGGTCAAGATGGCGTGGCATTTGGCCGAGCCAAGTTTTTTTGGGGGGGCTTTTATTGACCAAGATGAAGTCACGGTCAATAAAAATGCAAAATAGAACAAGGCCAACATCAGTGATTTTTTAACAAATAGTTATAATGGTGAGTTCTTGTGAACAAAACTCTTTATTACAGTTTACTGAAATTAAAATATAGTCCTTCTAAATATTTAAAGCACAAAAAAGACTAATGTATTAAAATATGCGTCTTTAAACAACAGCCACAGAAATCACACGAACGGAATATTCTACCAAAAAATCTTCAAATTGATCAATCATTCTTTGCATCCTAAGTCGGGATGCATGCTATGAATTATTTTGCCTCTTTGGGGATTTTTATATGTCTGGGACGGATGAACGGAGACAGACTGAGGTAACAAAATCAATACAATAGCCAGCCATCTTGAGCAAATAAACTTGATCAATAAAGCATTTATCATACGGCCAAAGTAAAGATTGTCTTCTGTTTCCAAAATGATTATGACATCTTTTCAGGATATATTATTCATTGTGGTGTTTTTATGATAGACATGTTTCTGTATCTTTCGTTTCACAATGGTCACTTATTCAAATTTGGCACTATCTGGTGGGTTACCTTTAACCCTGCTTTGAACAACCCAACCCAGCTGGTCTCTATTTTTAGGCAATGGGGTGGATTTACTGAGTGGCACTAACACTGTCTTGTTCTGCTTTTCTCCACAGCTGGAAACAGTGTTTTCTGTGAATGTTCTTCAATTCATTTTTCTTTCTTTAAAGTTGGATAGAGTCATTTACTGGTCATGGGTGGTAAGTACACATGTACAGTAGATGAACATCTTACTCTAAAACATTCAACTAGGCTGGCTTCATGCATTGCCTGTTTCCAACTTTACCAACCATACAGTCAACTGTACTTTTCCTGTCAGGACTACTTATAGGCCATGCCTGCCAAGTTGTCTGTTTTCTACTGCATTACTGACACATTTTTTGAGTGATAAAAAAAATCCTTCAGTCATGCCAGGTCAAGTGCACCCCCATAAATGCCATTAATGAACCGATAATTTGAAAAATGAATCTGTTAGTCGATTTATATTAATTACCGCCACTAGTATCAAGTTGAAATCTGCATTCCTGCTTGCATAATGAACAGTAAGTTTTTCACGATGACCTCTCTGTATTCGGTCAGATTCAAAAATCTTTTGATGGATAAAATTTCTTTGAAGACATTTCCATCAATTTCAAGAAAACTGAGCAGGTAGAAATTTCCTAACTACCTCACGTGTGAATACCCTAGCATGCTCATTATGCTTGACTTCAAACCAAGAGCACAGAATCCTCTCTTCTATAAAAGCAAACATAATTACAAATAATATTAAAGTACTTATTACTTGTTTCATTGAATTAACATCAAGTTTGTGTAACTTTGTTTCTTAACCTATTCATGCCTGAATTGCTGTACCTACTTACACGGATCCTCGCCCGTTGTCATTTTTAATGGTTGTATACCACCTTGACACCTACCTTGTACAGGGAACAGAGATTGATTCAGTCAAACAGACCACAGAAAAAAATCCAAAGTAGCATGTTACTGAAAGCAAAGAAAAGTCTCATGAGTTGTTCCGTGAAGTAAATTTATTCACCATACTAGTATATTATAGGCATATTTCAGCAGCCATATCTAAAACTGGTACAGAAAAGGGTACAAAGCCCATCAAATTTACAGTTAGGCTGGTGGCAGGCCTGGAACATGTGTGTTAGACCCAAAAAAAGAGTGCAAACTATTTTTGTGATAATGCATTGGAGAGATTTAGGGTCATGTTTACGGCAACCAGTAAACATGAGGATCTTGAGTTAAGAAATTTTCGAAGTAGGAAATGAGCAGATAAAAACAGCTCAAAACAATAAGAATTATTCTTATGGATAGAACCGGTGTGAATCTACCTTTATTTCTGTGTAGTCATAATGAACAACAAAGGGAAAACTTGGTCACATGCTACAATACAAACTCACATCTGCTGTTTGCTGTAAACATGACTCTAAATCTCTCTATTTTTAACTTATCTTTCTGCAGGTGGTTTTTGTACCAATGTGGATTGTTCTCTCCTTGCTTTGCCTGTTAGTATTATACTACATTATTTGGTCCATTATATTTGCACGGACAGCAGAAGTTCTTCCAGCACAACGCAGAGGACATGTCATGGTAGCAGTAGCTTCAGTTCTTCTTGTCATTCCTCTCCTTACATTTCAGGTAATTTAATTGTTTTCATCAGTAGGCAAACCTCCATGTGTGACCAGCTCTCATAAGCTACCACCTACCATGAGCCAAAACACCAAAATTTTTCCAGTGAAATCAAGCTACAGTTAAAACTTTCATAAACAGCCACCTCTCATAAAGTGACCACAACTACTTTTTGTGGATAATGGCTTCAGAATTTTCCATTGTTTTTATTCGCCTGTAAGTGACCTCTTAATATAAGGCATGGTTTGATGTCCTATTGTTATAATTATGTGTTACACTGCCAAGAAAGTAGAGTAGGGGCAACATGAAACTACATACAATTATTTCATAATAACTTCTCAAACTCATTAATAATTCATAAAGAAAATACAAAGAAAATTAATGTTTAATGAGTGTTTGGAAATCGGATGAAACACTGCTTAGTATTTGCATCCTTAATTTCTCCTTCAAAAATGATTTTGTTTGAGAAGAAATATCAAACATTCGACACAGTGTTTCATCACCAGATGAAACACCTCGAAGTTCGTCCAAAATACTCCGCTGCGCGTTGTATTTTCAACTCTCTTCTCGGTGTTTCATCTGGTGATGAAACACTGCGTCTCATGTTTGATAATTTATATTACTTAGAAAATGCATGTAATGAATTCTCTCCCAAAATGTAGAAGTGTCCAGGTCTCTTTTAGGAAGAGACAACCTGTGGGTCAATTCTCATGAGCGATCACTGAACCTTTGCATTTTGGGTGGTTGCTTACGAGAGGTTTGACTGTACTTATTTATTTATTATTTTTCATTTTACTCATCCAAAGCAAAGGGTGCCTAGGCTATTGAACAACAACATCAAAACAAAACATAGAATTCTAACTTCTCAAAGTTTCCAGAAAATCTGGTTGGAAAGCAAATGGTACCTGCCTTTTTCTAGTTCCAGAGGAAAATTTTTCGGGAGCAACAGAACATCTAAAATTAAGGTAGTCCTGTTTTTCCAGACGGAATGTTCCAGATGGAAATTCAAGTTCCCTTTTTTCAAGCCATCTTTGATACTAGTTTCAGGCTTTTGCAGTGGTTTTTCGGTTTTAAAATGGAACTGATTTGTGTAAATATAATAATTGGTAAATGCAATTCTGAGATGAAATTTACCAGAGTCCTGAATTTTGCAGACCATTTACCCAATCCATGAACCAAGTGGTTTGCCCATGTAAATGGTAAACAACCAGAGTTTTCTAGTAATGACAGATTACCATTTTGTTTACAGATTATCCTTTGTAACAGACTTGATGGCATTACACAGTACAAGTTTGTAGGAGTTGTAGCACCTCTTCAGATCTCCCTGCTTAGTTTACTTGCAACATCTTTCTACCACAAAGGGGGCAACCACTGTAAGTTTGCCATAATAATTATGTTCTTTTAGTTGATTGGCAGAATAAGATGTGTATCAGAGCTGTCATGCATTAAGGGCAGTATCCCATAACACCTGTTATGGTAGAGCTCACTTGATGTTACAGGTGATCAATTAACTAAAAAGCAAAAGGCGGCACTATAAATTTTTGTGTTTGTTATGGGTGAATCGTTATTTGCTACGGCTGCTTCAAAACTTGATGACAGCCATGTCTATTAAATTCCTAGTTACTAGTTTTGCTGGTATTCTTTCTTATTTTAAGAGGCCAGGTTCCAATTGAGGGGGGGGGGGTGGGTGGGTATGCTGTTACTTTGCTGGTCATTTCTAAGACTGCCTGTCACCTGGTAGGTTAGAGACAATGTCACTGTTGCATTTTGGCTTGGACGAAAATGTGGCTGTCGGTAATAAGCACAAATTTTTGTGATACTCAATTAATTGGAATTTACGGCAGATATAGCACTTGGAAAGAATTGATTTCTATCAAACTTTCTCCCTTAAGGGACTGTTCTTGAACAATACCATAGTTAGAAAACACTCCAAAGAAGATAATAAAATGTTTGGAAATAACAGAAGAGAGTTTGTTATTTTGCTCGTTAAACAGCCAAAATGCAAAAGTGAACTGATGTCACTTTCACTTCTTAAAAAATGAATTGTCTCTGTCACATTTCTTTCTTCCTTTTCTGTCGATTTGTTAGTGCTTTCTGAGAGGATTGTTGACAGTTTCGGGGCCATGTTGCCTGTTGCTTCTACCCCTTGAAAGGCCTCACTTCAAAGCTTAGGCATTTTTTTTTAATTTGATGACTAAACTGCACTAGGATATATATATTATTCTCCAAAGGTCATGGACTAAATTGCAACACATTAATGTTTTAAAATACAACATTTATGTGGAGAGGTAGTGGGAAATGTACCAATTAAAACTTCTACATTATTTGGTATTATCCATATTAACACAATTCATTTTTTTAATATACAAAAATGTTCCAGCTCTTGAAAGTTCAATATGCATCTTGCAATAGGGAGCTTTATAAGCAAAAACGACAGTGACGGCAGTGAGAATGGCAAAAAAAAGCAATGTTCAGGTTTAAAGTTTAACAACAACTTTTCTTCACCAAAAGAAAAAACAATTAACAAACAAACAGAAAGAATGTTGGCAGGGACAGCTGTGGCCAATTGCAGCGTACATTTCTTTGCCATTGCCGCACAAGTACAACGTGAAACATTCGGAACATTTTACCTTTCTGGGAAACTGTCCACCTACCCCACACCCTAAGCCAACATTTTGCCTTAAGTGAGAAGTAAGTATTAATGTTGGCTTAGGGGAAGGGGAGGTGGGCAGTTTCCCAGAAAGGTAAAATGACCCAAACGTCCTTGCTAGTTTCACTCAGTTTTGCTCACTCAAAGTTTGTCTTTCACAGGGTGGTTCGGAATAAGAAAGGACTTTTGTGATTTTCTCCTTGGAACATGTCCCTTTCTACAAGAGTATGGCAACATTTCATGTAAATTTTCAGAAAGTATCTTCTTAAGGCCACCTCCTGAGGAAACAGCAGTTGAACCACAGCGCAAGCCTGTAATGCATGAGTACCCAGCCAAATGTGTTGTGCCAGTGGTGTCTATTGAAATGCCTGACTAGTGGAAGAAAATACCGTCATTAAACATATTGTGAAAGAACAGTACATGTACCCTGTTTTGGATACATGACATTGGCAACAAAAAACTGACACATCTATACAGAACAATGGAGACGTGACTCTATGAACTATGTACAGCTTTCCGTCATACTTAGAACGGAGTTTGGCAATCCATCATCCAGTCAAAGTTTTACATAACGGAAGAGGCCCTCAAAAGATTAAGCAAGAAAGAAACTTTGCAAAGGAGAAAGGTGATTTGATTCACACTTCCTCATGTGATTGGAGAAGGAGTGAAGGACTATATTATATGGTCCAATGCATAGGAGGAGTTCAGTTGCTCAAAAAACTTCATCTTTTCAACTTAAAGTTCACCTCTTTTTAACCAGGGGTCAATTAAATAAACTTTTACAAGTGTAAGTTACAAGTTCAGATAATTCTAAAACAATGGCCAGTGCTCTTGTAAATTACAGTGTACACTTTTAAAGGTTTCATTAATTGACCCCCAGTATGATAAAACCATGAAGGATGTGATTAACTCTGACCCAAGAACTCAGGACACCCTCTAAAGTAAGAACTGACGGGTCAGAAAATGAAATTGGTTTTTCTACAGAGTTTTCTCTAGAAAACCTATCACTGCTGTTCCAAATAATGGTCAGTACCATCAGTGAAGGTGTTCTGCATTATTATTGTTCATCCTTCTAAAGAAGCATTGACCTGCTAGACACTTGTGATTTATATTTTGCACAAGTTAAAGGAACAGTCAATTCACATGAGAATTAGTAATTTGTAAATCTGTGATTGAAGCAAACCACATAAGTAGGACTAATTTCTTTTAGGCTTGGTTCACTTAGTTGCCAACTCATTCTTGTAGCTCTGTTACAAACAAGGTGTTTCTTATAAAAGTGGGGTATTTATACAAGTTTTGTCTTGACAGGATAGCAACATATTTATTGGGAAAAAAGTGTACAATGCTTGTTTTATTTACCATGTCACTTCTGTTCTGATATACTGTTTCTGGTAAAATACAACAACCATGTACACTTAATATGTTTCAGTAACATTGACTTGTACCTTAACTAGCTACTATGATGTGATATCCCTACATCCTATTGACTGGCTTTTTTCTGATAACAAAATTTCATTAACTTTCAGAAAATATTTCTGGTGTTCTAAGATTTTGTGGCCAGAAAACAGTAATAATTGTACTTGTCAATCAAGAGTGGTAGAGACAGGGCTTGAAAAACACCTTGAATTCAGGATTGTCCTTCAAACAAGCCATTCTCATAAATGTTGCTTGCCACAGTTCATTGAGTGTGTCTTAGATTAGATCTAAGGCCCCATTTATTTGGAGAAAAGTTTCCCTTGGAATGAGTATCACCCTCCCAGCTGAGTCAACTTTAGCGAGCATTTATAATTATGAGAAAAGAGTTAATCCCTAATTGCCCAAGCCAAGAGCTGACAACAGCGCTCATGCATACAATATTACTCTAATTCTCTCATCTTGACCAGGTTGGCCAAAAAATTTACATGGAGAAAAGTTGGCCCAGTTCTAGGATGGTGACCCTACCACTGAAAAAGCCGAGCCCCTTTTTGTTTCTCATGTAATTAACAGTTTGTCAAGTATCGTTACAAATGCATCAAATTGAAAAGTTGGCTTCCACAGAGTAGCTTGGGTAGGCAAATGACAAAATTTCTCCATATAATTGGGGGCCTTAGTTAGAAGACCATTGATTTTTGTGATTTTTGTCTGGTCCTTGACTATTGAACCAGTGAGCATGAGAAGTTACTTGTCACGCAGGAAAATCTAGTTACACAGATGACTGGACCTACCTTTTTTTAGCCCCTGGAGGGTCTAAAATGTGAAGTCATTACAAACATACAAATTATAACATATGCAGTAAAGATTTTGAAAATACAGTAGAACCCCGGTAACTCGAACTCTGAAGGAAAACAAAAAAACAGTTTGAGCTAGTGGGGAATTGTAGTTATTGGGGTAAATTTCAGTGAAAAGTTTGATCAAGAGAAGTAATAGAAATTTTGTTCGTTTCTGGGGAATTCGAGTTCTCCGAGATCGAGTTATCAAGGTTCTACTGTACCCTCTACTTACAAACAAATATTGTAAACAAAAAAGCCTATATTTTGTTTAACACTAATAGTTATTATTATATCCTCTAAAATTTAATATAAATGTAAATATATAAGAATGCATGCTTACAGTTTAGATCATGATTGTAAATATTATTTCATTGCAATGTTTTATTTGCTTTTATAAGATTCTTAAATTATCAAAAAGAGTATTTTTTTTTTTGCAAAACTTTCTTGACAAAGTTATCTAATAAACATACTTTGTGGATGTTTGAGAAAGTTTCAGCTATTTTACTTGCCATCTTTTTAAGGGGACTTAAAAATGTATATTTTTTGTAAAATTTAATGTAGTCAAAAAACCAATTATTGTGTGACTATTTAAATGGTA
Organism: Porites cylindrica; assembly: GCA_964035525.1. Classification (NCBI taxonomy): domain Eukaryota; kingdom Metazoa; phylum Cnidaria; class Anthozoa; order Scleractinia; family Poritidae; genus Porites; species Porites cylindrica. Next base: position 33,642,224 of record OZ037784.1, on the reverse strand, counting down.
CCTTTTTGGCAAGAGAATTCCAAGAGAATTCAAGTGATCTCCAAACAGAATTAGTTGAGAAAATTTGATGCGATCAAAGCCTTTTTCTTTTGTTGATCATTATTTTTATCAATTCTCATAAGATTCTCTCTCTTAATTATATATATATTGCATATTGTTAGGAGAAATTCATGTTGGTATAAACTCTTGGAACTAAAAGGATTAACAGACTCCCTCATGAGCAGACATTACTTTTCTACTGCTGCCTTGACAAGACCCTCTTTAAATCAGCTTCTTACAAAAAGCATTCCTATAGGTGGCCAGTTCCAGTTGCAGACACTTTTTTCTGCTTCTAGAGCATGAGAAAAGCTTGACTGTACACCATTTTATAAGCACAAGTGATAGAACTACTGTAAGGAACTACTTCACATGGTAAGTTTGCCTACATAGTACTCATACTATTATGTACTTAGGTGTGTATTTTTTTCCCTGTTTATTTTAGTCTACAGTTCAGTTTTCCTTAGAACAACACCATCAGGACCAAATGGCAATTTAATCAAGACATGTTGTGCAATTTACAAGTGTAGCTATTATTTTCAAACTCTAAAACAGTAGCAACACTATGAAATTGACCCCTGTACTACTGTTCAATCTCTATTGAAGAGTGTTTTCCACTTAGTGACAGTCAAAGAAAAAAACTGAAGAAAGGAGGTGGTACCGTGGGCGAGTGGTTAGAGCACTGGCCCCGGTTGTTCAAACGTTGGTTAGCGCTACCCACGGGATAAAAATCTATCCAGTGGATAGAGCAATTGGTTTCCCTAACATTTGTCTGCTGGATAGTGATTTATTCGGAGGGTAGTGCTATCCAACGTTTGAACAACCGGAGCCTGGACTTGCAATTCAGAGGCCCTGAGTTCAAGTCCTGCTCTGACCACTAACTGGATTTGTTCATGGTAGTACTGAGTTCAAATCCTCGGCCATGCTTGTAAATAGCCAGCTGGTTTGCCTCTGGACAGTTGGGATTCTTAACCCTGTTAAGTTCGATTTGAATTATTTGTTTCAGATAGTTGCTTGGCCCCACTAGCATTAGTGCTATAAATACTGCCGAGGGTAAATAACGGAATTATTTTATTAATATAGGACAGGGGCGAACTCTTTGACCTTTCAGAGAGAGTTCACTCTAAAAGGTACTTATAAATAACTATTACTCTTAATTACAGCAGGACAAATATATTACTGGTCTGGGATTTAAGTACTGATATCTGCTGCTAAAGCATAGATTTATTTATAATAGCAAAACCTAAAGTTACTAGATAGTAATCGTTTTATTGTGACACTTCCCTAATTGATGTGCTCTGGATTAGTGCTCCCCAGGGCACTGATACAGAATGCCAACATGGAGACAATATAGCAACTCATCATTTTGTTTAAGCTCGGCATTTATTAACATGTTGCAGAGTTGTGACTCTGTTGTTCCACAACATCTCTACTTATGTGCTCTGGATTGATACTCCTCATGGGAACGGATACAGAATGCCAACATGGTGAAAATATAGCAACTCAGGGTTTGGCTAAGCTTCGTATCTAACATGCAGAGTTGTGACACCATGGGTCCTTATTGCCCTTCATGATGTGCTCTGGATTGATGCTTCCCAGGGCACTGATATGGAATGCCAATGTGGTGACAATATGGCAAATCAATGTTTGGGTATTCAACAGTTGCAGAGTTGTGACTCTGATGTTGCACAACATCCCTGCTTGATGTGCTCTGGATTGATACTCCTCATGGGCACTGATACAGAATGCCAACGTGAAAACATGATGGCAACTGAACCTTTGCCTTAAGCTCAAGGTATTTAAAAGTTGCAGAGTTACAACTCAGTTATTCCATAACTTTTGTACTTGATGTTACAAGGATTGATGCTCCCTACAGTCAAGAAGACTGAATGCCAACGTGGTGGCAATATGGCAACTCAAAGTTTGCCTAAGCTTGATTTTAACCTGTTGCAGAGTTGTAATAAATTCTGTTGTTCCACATCAGATCCCTGCTAGTTGTGCTCTGGATTGATGCTTCCTATGATCACTGACATGGAATACCACCATGGTGACAATGGCCACTATGTTTGTTTAAGCTTTTTCCATCACTGGTGGTGGTGCTACAACTTCTTCTGCCACCATAAAATCCTCCTAGATGAAAAATATATTAAGCAGTTATTTAAAATAAGTTGAAAGAGACTTTGAATTGCTGCAATAGGTGTGAAAATTGGCTGCAATGTGCTTATTATTAACTAGAACTAGATTAATCATGGTTAATCAACTCCTATAAGTCTCCTTGTCAAGGAATTTTGATGGAATATAGCTTAAAAGTGTTTTCATTGGTTGCAAACATCTAATCATATAATACATGTACAGTAAGTGAGAAAAAATATAATAATCCCCATGCCAATACCAGTAGTCTTGAATAGGATTGTTGATGACACTAGCAATGAAGTTTTAAAAAACCAGTACAAAAGTCATCACCTTCAACTCTAATGAACACTAATAGGCAGAGCCCACAAATCAATCCATGTGTCAGCCGTGTATCAGCTAATGTGTTGGTTAATACACATACAGCATATTGGCCAACACATGGTCTTTTCTTGGTCAGTATGCTGGTCAACACTTGGTCAATACTGCTACCATGTATTGATATTTTCATTTGCATGGAATGCTACCACTGGGGCGAGAGGAGTCTTTGAACAAATTACTTGCATGGACTCAAGTTCATTAAGAATATTGCTAGGCAGGATAGGCAGACATTTGCCATGGGTCAAAGTGCCTTCAAAACTGCTGCCTTGGCAACAGAAATGACAAAAAATTGAGTAGACAGCAAATATAACTCCAGAAGAAGAATATGCTACATATCAATATATAGTATCGGCCGAATGTTGATGGCCTATTGAGCAATATGTCGACTGATTATTAGTCAAATACTGACAAACACTATCAGTCAGCTTATACTTCGATATGCGAGTGACGTGCAGACAATCTGTCGGTTGACATATCACCTAACACGCAGCTGACTCATGTTCACGTATATTGACCAATAGTTGCCTTTTGTCTTTCCATAAATTGTGCGTGCATATAATAATAATAATAAAGGTCTATATTGTTTTGTAAGCAAAAAGACATGCTAAAAACCAAGAACACTTACATTAAAAACAGCAGAAAGAACTACAAGCGTTAAAAAATTCCACGTAGAAGTATTGAATAACATTCAATATCCATATTACATTAAAGAGCTACCCTATATTTGAAAAATAGCCAATAAGCTATTAAAAAAACACTACTTTTAAAATGCTGGGTATTAACCCTGGGGAGTTGACTGCTAGGAATTCCAAGGCATACTGAACTCTCTTTCATTTTGGGGACCAAAGGGTATAAAGGATGGCCAGGCATACTGGAGATCTTCTTGAAAAGTGAGTGATCTACCTCTCCAACACATCATTATGCCAATTTGGTACAAAACATATTTGCGTTTAAAGCAGCGCTGAAGAAAATTCTGGACCGTTGTTAATTCAGGTGTTGAGGAGGCATATAAAGGAAGACCGTACGTTAGTTGTGGTAAAATAATTGATCTATAAACGTAAACTACATCTGGTTGATGGTATCCCTCTTTACGTAAACATCTTATCACATAAAGACACCTATTGGCCTCCTTCAGTTTAACCTTAGTACGCTCACTAAATCTGTGATTACTTTGTAAGGTAACCCCTAAAACTTTTAAACAAGAAACTTGCGTTATATTGTTCACAGGGTCTCTATCATGAGCAACCTTCTTGCAAAGTATCAGTTCATATAAACTTACATGTACACGTGTATTGCACCCAAACTTACAAAATGCCCGGGACAAAATGTTTCCTGGTATAAGTTCAAACCATAACAAGTATAAACAAAACAAAACATGTGTTAGAAAACTCTTTACTGGGTTAATCATGTATCTACCCTCTCAAAATAAAGAACATTGTATTGTATTGTATTGTAAACAAACAACTAACCATATCATAGATGACTCGCACAATTAATGAACAACTCGGGCACCGAGCTACATCCTCCCCGTTTTCCAACTCCTCCTATGACGAAAACGGCAGTAATTTTAATGTGGTTTAAAAGATTACGTTAGTTAATTACCCATACGGGAGAAGAAAGGCTTTATTTAATATCAGTTTAATCTTTGTAAACTCAAGCTCATGGAAGACACTTTACCTTTGTGATCTGAAACTGATCGCCACAGGGGCAAGGATAGAAATATGTCTCAGACTCCTCGTCGTATTCAAAGTCCTCTATTTCTACTTCATCGTGGAATACAGCCATAGCTTCTCTCTGAAATTTTCAGTAAAACTGGTCGTAAAAATGTGAAAGGCGAACAGTGCTGAGCAGCCTGCCCTTATTCTCGGAATGATAAATGAAGGGATTGGGTACCAATGAATCTTTGCGATCTTCCTTGATCGCAGTTACTCCGAGACCCGCCGAGAACTCCGAGAATAACTTTAAGGCTTGGGATGGCTGGGGTGGGTTTTAATCGATGACCATCGATCGCCAAAAATTAGTCAAAATTTCTACTGTCAACTAAGGCCTAGGCTAAAGGTCGAACTTTTCATGCGACGAACCAAACTTAGTGAGTTAGTTCGTGAAAAGTTAGACGTCTGGAGTTAAGTTCGTCTGAATGAGTTTGGATCATCTAACACGTTCTATTGTTCTATCCAAACAGTGAAAGATTCCGGCAATTCTACATTTTTACAAAAAGGTCACTGAACTCTGCTAGTTGAGAACAGCAGAAAAACTTCGTTTCTGCATTCATTTTTCGTAATAATAATAACATTTATTTATACCGCGCAAATTCAACTATACAGTTTTCAAATGCGCCTCAGATGCGCCTTAAAGATCTAAAAATATACCGTAAAAAAAATATTACAACATTAAATTAAAACATTATATCAGAAAAGGCTTTTTTAAAAAGGTGAGTCTTCAAATTACGTTTAAAAACTTGAAAATCGGAGGTGCATCTGAGATCTAACGGAAGATTATTCCATAGTTTTGGTGCGGCGGCGGCTACAAAGGCTCGGTCACCAAGAGTAGGGAGAGTCCTAAAGTTAGGATTTGAAAGCAGACATTTGTTATTTGATCTGAGGATGTAGGAAGAATTAGGTTTAAAATTAACGAGAGATGATAAATAATTAGGAGCTGTTCCATAGATTGCTTTGTGAGTGATTATAATAACCTTAAATTCTATTCTAAACGTCACAGGCAGCCAGTGTAATTCGTATAATATTGGTGTGATATGGCAAAACCGTGGTGCTAGATACAGAACTCTTGCAGCTGCGTTTTGAACGCGCTGCAGTTTAGTGAGGGCGTAGTGGGGTAGTCCGTATAAAAGTGAGTTACAATAGTCCAATCTGCTTCGTGAAAGCGTGCACTAATTTCTCGGCAGATTCTATGCTTAGATATTTTCTGACGCGTCTAATATTGTGCAGATGAAAACAAGCACTCCTACAAGTTTTGGTTATGTTAAAATTCAGGTTGAAATGGCAGTCAAACCAGGCCCCTAAGTTTCTAAGGGGTTCCGTGCTAGGAGAGATGATGGATTCGCTAATAGTTAGAGTGGCGCTTTTAGTTTTCTGTAGCTGCGCCTTCGTCCCAATGAGCATAAACTCAGTTTTGGAATCATTGATCATGAGTTTGTCATTGATAATCCAGCTACGGATGTCACAAAGGCACGCTTCCATAGCTGCAATGGCGGCGTCTTGATCGGAATCATCGTTTGGATTGAATACCAAATAGATACGGTATCATCGGCATAACTGTGCGCCGTTGGCAAGTGCTGGCTAATGACATAAAAAAGCTCACTAGTGTAAAGGGAGAACAACATTGGGCCGAGAAAAACAAAATGCAAAGAACAAAATGTAGAACAAAATGCAAAATTGTTACCTTTTTTGTCTATGCTTGTCGTTTGGCATAAAAGATAACAAAAGGTACCTTTTTTGAAGAAAATATTCAGGTATTTTCAGCTTTCGAGTGAATGATATTTTGACGTCATTATTGTCCGCTCTTCATCCATTTCTCACTTTACCAAACGATGTTTTAAAGCCCGAAAGAGGCACCTTTTCTTCGGTTTCAAGCGATCACATGAAAGGTACCTTTTTTGCAGTTGAAAGTGATGTTCTCAGAAGCACGAAAACGGTACCTCCAAAAATATAAAATAGTGTTTTCTAGCCATGGAAAGCCATTTAAAATCCTACTGATTGACATATGTCAACCGTTTGATGCCATTTTATGAATTTTTTTGTTTGAATTTACCGATCCACTAGTCAAGAGATAAATATTCGCTGTTTGTTCGCCAAGTTTGAAGCCAATATTGCTGAGCTTGACACTGTAACAGTGTCAGGTCGCAGTTTTAAAATCTATTCCCGTGTGCTTGATTTTGGCATAACTGTGAGCCATCTTGATCAGTGTCGGAGTCAGGAAGTTGAAAGCATTGTCACTGGTTCAGTGGTTATCAATGAATGACAGGTGTCAGTTGTAAGTAACCTGCATGAAGAGAAGCCGGGTCAGGCTCTTGTGCATTTAAAATGCTTTACCTTAATGCTCCATTATTTCGAATAACACGCTCACCCTAAAAAAATTCACTAAAGGGAGCGATGATGCGATGATGATATGTATAAGTGTTGTATAACAACAATGTATTCTAAAAGACAACTGTCCAAACGCGAAGGTATTTGAATTTTTTTTCGTTTCGAATTTTGAGAGTTTATTTTCTATTTGAAAATTTCTAATTTTCATTTTCTCTGAAAAGAAAAGAGAAAGAATTTCCGGGAAATTCCACCAAAGTTCTCGAAAAAATTGCTGGCATGCTGTACAAAAGTCTAAGAAGAAGAAAGCTGTTCAGGCTTACTTTCTTGTTTAGTTAGGGCGTGTCATAGCAGTCATAGGTACATGTATGGTGGCAGTTTTTACTGTTAATGGCTTTACTTCGGCCTGTAGCTCAAAAAGCATCTGAAGTTAAATTATTTAGTTTACATCATAGCAAACAAAAATAACCCCAGGACTGAAGTCTCTAATAACCTTTCTGGAGTGAAAAACATTACCCACGAAACAAGACAGTTATTAAAATGACCCGCTCGGAAACCGCTAGGTTTAAACTTAAAAAAAAAAAAGAAAAATGAACACCTCTGCTTTTTGTTGTAGATCGAGGTAGATTTTTTTGTCAATTAAAATGGTTTGACTTTTCATGTAGGACTTCTTTCAGGTTAAAGTATTTGCTCCACGCTTAAAAATGCACTTGCTGACCTCCTCTTCTTGCATCTAGTCTTAAAGTACCAGAAGTTGTTACATTTTCAGGAGCCATTTCATCCACTGGGCTGGTGGCCAGGATTTTAGGATTTCTTCTAGTTTCTCGCTTTTGATCTTGGCTAAAAGAAGCAAGTTAATTTTTTTTTACTCCTTCTTATACCCCTTGTAGATCATTTCAATTTTAAGAGAATCACCTAGAATCCCTTAAAAAAAGTCTGTGCATCGTTCATTGAAGCTCAAAATGTGCCAACGGTTGACTTCTGTCAATCAGGAGGATTTTCAATGGCTTCCTAAAAGCTTGAAAACACTATTTTTTGTTTTAAAGACTTTAAAAGTACCATTTTCGCGCTTTTGAGAACATCACTTCCAACTGCAAAAAAGGTACCTTTTTGCGCTATGAGATCGCTTGAAACCGAAGAAAAGGTTCCTCTTTTGCGCTTTGAACATCGTTTGGCAACTTGAGAAATGGATTAAGAGCGGACAATATTAACGTCAAATTTAAAATATCATTCACTCGAAAGCTGAAAATAATTTTTTCAGAAAAGGGTACCTTTTCTTAACTTTTGACCTAAACGGCAACTGAAAGGTAACAATTTTGCATTTTGTTCTACGGAAAATGAATGCAGAAACGTAGTTTTCCTGCTGTTTTTAACCAGCAGAGTTGGCCTCAATGTAAAAAAGTAGAATTGCCGGAATCTCTCTGATTCTTTCCGTCTACTTCAGGACCTTCAGACGCATAGAATGTCTGAAGATTGTTTCCGGGGCAAACGTCGATCCTATCATCACATGCGACGGAACTAAAATAATGGGGGATAAAAAAAAGATGTATGATTAACAACAACAACATCAACTTTATTATTTTGAACAGATATATACACCAATATGGGGAATAAGAAACCCTTATGGGCTTTTACAAGGTTCTTTTATTAATTATTTGCTATTTGCAGCGTATTTACCATATGCAGCGTAATCTAACTGTAAATGCAACTATAAATTAATTCAATTTTACTAGCATACTGCTAAGCATTGTCTTAACACCGTTGTGTCAAAAGAGTCGTCAAAAGATACTTTTTTAATTTCTTTTTCTTTATTGTGATATCATGTTCTTTAATTCCTATGGTCTCTTCTTCTCTCTATGTTTTTTTTTAATTAAATTATTTGTCGTTAAAGGCTGTCTTTCAGAGACTTTTGGACAGAGACACTATCAGAGTTCTCTTGACACCAACTAAAAAAACCTAAATAGCTGGAAAGTTTCCCGGACTTCTCTTTCTATATTTTCTAGTTCCCGCGTTCCTACTGACTGATGATTGTGAGGAGAACTTAAAGGATGAACGCACTGATGACCAAAAGGGAAGTCAAGATGGCTGGATATTGGTTAATTAGTTTTTTGGCGTTTTAGGGACCGGATATAGCTTTGTGAGTACCCAGCATGCACTCTGTGGAGCGTGGAGCGCAATCACGATCACGTCTGAGAGTTGAACAAGTTAAGATGTATAGCTCGGCAGTTCATTTATCCCCCATAGCGTTTAATTCGCAAAAATTGAAATTGTTTTACAAAGAAACTGAAGTTGCTATTTTTATTAGGTGCTGCTGCTCTGTAAAGAAACTAAACTGAGGTGTTTAGCCTCTTGTATACCAGGGACTTCCCTTAAAAAGCTGTTGAAAATCGGAAATAGTGGGCGTTGGATTTACAAACGTTATCAGAGGTCAGCTGAGTCAGTGTTCCTCAATATTTGCTATAAGAACAGGCAAGAACTGATCGACCGCAAATCACGTCGAATTGATCGTGGGATAAACAACTATGGCACAGAGATGGAGAAAGTTAGCAACTGCTGGAGGATTTAAAATTCAAGACTACGTGGATGGCGAGGTTGAACCACACAAGCTAAGGGAAATCGAGCCAGAGCTTTTCATAAAGTTCTTGCGAATTCCTTCCCTGAAAACTTACTCAAGTTTGACTAAAAGGCTGAAAAGTTGTCCAGCAAAATGGCTGACCGAATTTTTGCTTCTAGGCGGGCTTTCCACGCTATTCGAGGTTCTCGAGAATCTCAGTGAGAGAAGTATTGCAAAGTTTTCGGATGCATTTCTTCAACTTGAATGTGTTCGATGCATTATGGCCGTCATGAATAATGCAGCTGGATTGGAGTTTATTATAAACAACCCTTACTTAACAACTCAGCTCGTTTCAGGTAAGTGAATGATCATGACCTGTAGATCTAATATTTACTTATAAACGATTATTAACATTTTTAATTTTAAAGCATCCAATTAAAATTCTCTCTTGTTAAAACTGAGACCTTAAATGCTAATTTTCACCGCTATGTGTAAATAGCACTTTATCAGGCATAGTAGATTTCTAATTATGATAGCTTTCGATCAGTTAAAGGGGGTGTAACCAAAGTTTACTTAGTTTTCCAAAAACCAGAGGGAAGTGCTGATAACGAGGCCTGAGTTTATTACCGAGTTAAAAGCTGGATCAAAGACTCATGTAAAATACGAAACAAGCTATGTTTCTTTAACCACTTTTATTAGCATTTCTAATAGGTAATCAGTTACTAGTTTTAATCGATCCTGTTGTAACGTAACATGCGCACGCGTTCCTTTTAAAATTGACACAGAAAACTGGAATTGTTTCCTCTCATGAGAACTGACCACCACTCTTACATGCGAAGTTTATTGCCAAAGTATCACTTAACAGGAAAATGCCTTCAAAATAGACCATCTGGTCCGATCATCTTATTATCTGATCTTTGGCAAACAAGTGCCGAAAAAAGCGTCTCTCCCCGCAGGCTAAGGAAGTTATGCTCAGGTTCTAGTTTGTAAACAGAATCGCGTGCACGGCCTTTTGAGGACCTGCTGTCACAAATCAAAAAGGAGATTAATATCGATCAGATCAGATATTACGGACTGGTGAACCATGTACCGTAAAAAGAGTCTTGCTGCTGACACGTCCTAACCGGTTCTTAACGTAGTGACGATCTGGAATCCATAGGATTTCTAACAGTTTTCTGCAAGAGGAGTTGAAGGCTAGACACTGAAAAGTCTGCGAAGTGAAATACGTGAACGCTTGCGCTGTTCGAGCGGAAAGAACAAATTGTTGTTTTTCCTTCTAAAAATGGCACATAAGAGCTCTTGAATCAAGATAGGAATCCATCATTTACATTTACATATTTTTCAGACTGGGTAGCTTTTTCAGTTCAATATCGCTAGGCCTTTCGGGGGTGTTCCGCGGTGTGTTTCGGGTGTGTTCCGGTTTTCCTAGTTTTAGAACATCCGCCGGTGAGGCGGATCGTCACTGTCAAGAGAATAATCTCATACTTGTGTTAATGATAGAAACCCATTTTAAGACAGCAGTGATAAGCACAGAAACGATGTTCCGCCGTTTTTGTTGAAACACATTTACAATCTTCGTTGTTCATGATCAACAGATTAGTAAATGAAACGAACAAGAATCTACTGGCTCCGGTAATCAACTAAGCACTTTCAGTGCGCGCTTCTCTGGGCAGTAATAGCAATATTTTTTTTTCAAGAAAACTGTCTGTTAAAGGAGCTTACTACCGATCAATCACGAGTAGGATCTTTACGCCACTGAGAGAGCTATCGAAAGGCCTCTGAACTCGTAAGCGAGAACGTGCCTGACTACAATGCACGGTGCTGCACGTACAAACACTCATAAAGTCAGTTAAACTGAATCGATAACTCATGAATTCTTCCCGGACGACTCTTAGTTACTACGACTTCAGCTCATGAAACTGAATTCTTCCCAGACGACTCTTAGTTACTACGACTTCAAGTCATTTGATTTGGACGGTCTTGTCGTTACAAGCAAACTCTAAAAATAGTGCCGGGGCTAAGTTAAAGAGTCTTATGACAGAGGACCACACACTAGTCTCAGTTTCACGTGAAAGGCTTGATGCATGCCGGATGTACCGAGAAATGTATATAAGCGGTCCTAGAGGATGTCTAAGCTCACAGTGAATGACTCGGTTTCAGTGCAGGGAGTTAAACTTAATTCTTTGCTTTCCTTCAACGTTTGCGCCGAATCGACTTAGCGTTTTACACTATTTGCGTTTTTCATTTTTTTTTTCTATCCAACCAATCAGAACACAGAAGTAATTATTTGCTTCAGTAAAACTCTTTGTCCACTTGAAGTCAACACTAGAAGAACTGATCGATGCCTCACTGGCAAACTGCTTTTAAGTATAAATAGTTCGTCTCGACATTCAGATGACTTGATGGCTGAAATCGCTCCATGAATAAACATTTTTATCAACAACACTCAGTGGACTTGAAAGCGAAAAATCTCAGAGCTACAACGAAACCGGCAGCGGAAACAAAACTTGACTGAGCAAACTTTAGAATATTCCAGCTGAATTTCAGATCCTGGTAGGCCAGCTTAAGAGCACTTGCCCACAATTTTGCGACACGGATAACATCAAAAATGGCGACGTGGCGAAGAGTGTCGCTGAAAGTTGGTCTAGAAATCAATGACCAAAAAGATGGCGACTTGGCTGACCTTCAAAATTTAAAGGATATCGAGCCTGAACTATTTATCAAGTTTGTTCGAATTCCGTCGCTTAAAAACTACTCGAGTTTAATTGCAAAACTTGCAAACTGCTCGAACGAATGGCTGACGGAGTTTTTGACGCTTGGTGGGTTAGCTTCGTTGTTCGATGTCCTAGCGCAACTTGGCGAGCGTGGTTTAGCAAAGTTCTCCGATGCTTTTCTGCAACTTGAATGTGTCCGATGTATTAAGGCTGTCATGAATAATGTTACGGGATTGGAATTTATGGTTAACGATTCTTCACTAACCAGACAGCTTGCCACGAGTAAGTAAAGTTATTTTCTTTCTTTCTGTTAATATTTGGTGTTGTTCTTGAAGAATGAAGTCAATTAACGGAGATGAGATTAGAGGGCGCAAACGGAATGAAACAATATTAGCGGAATGATTTGTTTTCTTTGTTTTTTGTTTCGAAAGGCGGATAATCGAATTTTCTTCAAAGTGAAACATCCAAAGATTCCCCTAAGTTTAAAATTTATAAACAATTAAGTATCCATGAATTTTAAGTCAATCGATTCGAATAAATGCAAACAGATGTCAGCTGCCACTTGAGAAGCGGGTGGCCTTCTTTAGAAGACTGACCTGTCACTCAAATCAGTGAAAGAGTGACTTAAGGCGGAAAAATAATACATCCAAGATGAACTTGTCGAAGAGAGAATAACGTTCGAAATTAATTCTTGCGCGCGCGCAAGTACACTTCTTCGAGAAACAATGTGTGACATTTTCGACATTAATGGATTCTCAACAAAGTGGTGCTTTCAAAATAGTGAAGAGATAGAGTCCCTTTCAACTATTCACTCAAATATCGGTAGATTTAACCCACCCGTTCTTTTTGTTGTTGTTACTGCAGTTAACTGTTTGATAGTTTTTGCGATAGTCAAACCTTTTTGATAAATTAGTCCAATTAATATCAAGCCAAGAGGCAAAAAACGCAGTCGTGTAAACAAAAGATTATTAACATGCGGGTGTGGTTAGTGAACTGTATCATAAACATGCAAATACTCTTCAGAAGACCACAAGACAAGCGCAATACAACCCGATCAAACGTAACACTTAGGAAGTCGTAACATTGTTCCTGTTGTTCACGAGAAACTTCCATCCCTTTCAAACCCCAGCATTTCCGTCCATGACGTGGATCTCAAGTGGCCATTCCAGGGTCTTTGAGAATTTTGCGCCCGCATGAAATTAAGCAAGCAGCAAAGAAGTTCTCATTAAAATATTTGTGATAACTGTATACTTGCGCTTCAAACTTGTGTTCATGACAAATCATTTGATTTAAATTTTAAGGTTTTCGGTACCAATGCTAAATTTATAAATCTCTGAAAAAACCTTATTACCGCGCACAATTTTCGTGTGATCTTAGCTTATTTTAGTCACTAGCCACCTCAAAAGTAGCTAGAAGTACTAAAAGAAAGGTTCCTGTTAACTTTATGATTAAGGGTGGATTCATGTGCAACATACGTGTATAGATGTCGCACTTGCCCGCTGGAATTTTTTATTGTTTTGAAGCCTAATAATAATAAAACATTCCAGCGAGAAAATGAGACACCTATAAAAAGATAAAATGGCAAAAAGTAGATTGAATTGTTTTTCCTCAACTTCTTCTCATTAGCAATATTTCCTACACAAAACACGCTTTGATAGAATGTTGAATTAAAGTAAAAAAAAAAAAAAAAAACACTGCAAAAAACCGTGTACGATCAATCTTGTGCTACGTATACGTCGGATCCAAAAAGATCGTGATCAGTCCAAATAGATTAAATTGAAAACGTTACAGTCAAGAAGACTTTTGCAGGGACTGATCAAACAACGTGAAATAGAGTTTGGTTGCGATATTTCGACTGGCCAATACCAGTCTTCATCAGGTTTATTGAGATATCACAAATTTACAGAAATATCTATGAAGTAAAATATTGACCGGAAATTACATAATACATGTATGACGGGTATGGTGTGGCTACAAAGCACGTGGAGCCCACCTTATCCATAAAGCTAAGAAAATTGAGCCTCTGGGTATCAATAAACGTGATGAACTGTAACTATATATGGTATATCTTTTATTTTTTGTTGTTATATTGTCTTTTTAAAGTAGCCACACCATACCACGTCATATTATGTAATTTCTGGTCATTATTTTTGTAAATTCGTGATACCTGATGAAGACTGGTATTGGCCAGTCGAAATATCGCAACCAATCTCTATTTCACGTTGTTTGATCAGTCCCTGCAAAAGTCTTCTTGACTGCAACGTTTTCAATTTACGGCTTTGATAGTCTACGCTAAGGAAAGTCATTGCCCTTTTTTGGTTGGTAGGCCTGTTTATAGTACCGCCTGTCCTTGACCTGTTAAACAAGATTGTTCCAAGCCTGCGTTAGTGGTGAACATCCATATATGGAAAAAATCCTTCGAGTTGTTTTTTTGGCCAAAAGAGATTTTCTTTCGTTGCGAAGCCTGGGCTTTCCAGTCAATCATGGCCGAAAGTAGGTCAGACTAATACATCCAACTTTGAATACTCTTAGGTGAAAACAGCCTTGTCCAAACGAATCACAAACAAATCACCTGTTTCACACCGAATTCACACAGCTGGAGAAGATTAATGTTGATCGCTACATTTTTAAGTCTACAGTTGCAACGTAAAAATAAATAAAGTAAGAAGCAGATCCTAATGATACCCTACATGACTACATTATATCATAGTTAGTCCCCTCTACTAACTATGATTATATACATGTATACATCCCCACAAAATTTACCTCAGTTTAACCATATACTATCATCCAGTATTTATAAACCGGCTGAGACGGTATCCCTTAATCTAAACACTTACCGAAGACAAAAAGTAAATGTAAGCTTAAATTTTCATTGCTTTCATTTTTATTGTTTAACACAAGACATTAGGCAAGTATCCCTCGGATCAAGAACAAACTATGACCCAGAGCTAGAATGCGAGTAAAGCCACTGTTTTCTACAGTTTTAATTTTGTATTGATTTCTCTTTTGATAGATAAATCATACTTTTAGTCAACTTCTGCTATTATTTGGACAGTTAAAGCGGTTATGTGACGCTATTTGTTGTCTTTTTAAAAAGCTAAAACGTGTCATTTAAATGGATGGCAAGGCCGGGATGGACAAGGAATGAAACTTGAAAAAGTTGGGCCAACCTAGCTTTTCAAGTTTTGATGCGATGCCTTCAAAACCCTCCAAAAAGAATTATCATGTTTAGTGCTCCCATGTAACTGTTGTTCACTTTTTCATAACTTTACAGAAGCATTTTTTGTATAGGTAAAGGAACAAGAAAATTACTTAAGCACAGAATTGACCGAAATCCCCGGAGAGGGCTACTCCTGGGAATTCTTGGTGGGGATGTGCCGCCCGGTTCTCCAAATCCTGACCCGATTTCAGACAAAAAAATGTCATTTTTCACATCCGTTTTCAGACCAGACCTCTAGAATCCATAGCCATTTTCAGACCTGGCCTTTAGGCAGAAATTATGTCATCATCACTTATGATTAGAGCGCAAACAAAAAAATTCTTCAAATGCATTTCGAATTCGCATATTTCTCTATCTTTCCGTACTCAGATCATTTAGAATTGAAACTATAAATACCTTCATACACTCCCGTAGTTCCCACGAAAACCATAGCCGATTCCAGACCAAAACGGGCAAAATCTATAACCGTTTTCCGACCAAAAAAGGCGCTAAAACCATACCTTTTGTGGCGGCACATACCCTGATGATGACTCATATAAGGGATTACCCCCAGGGCCTATAAAAACAGCAATATCCTCGTGACATAGCCCCTTTAGGCTGCAGGCAATTGTTCCTCTCTGCTGTCGAGTCTCGTGCTCCTGTCTATCGATGTCTAGTTCCCACGTTGTTTCATTCATTCATTATTTATTTTGGTTCCCAGCTGAGAAACTATACTGTTTTTCAGTTTCACGACCTTTATACCTATTTTGGCATGTTATTTTGCCGGCGGGCACCCTTATCTTTAGCCGAGGGACAAAGGTAGAATTCTTTGTTTAGTCGCTGCAATTGGGCAATGCCGGTTCCTTTATTTGGGATAGTGAACTGCGAAATTCAGTTTTAACTCGCTTTAAGTGCTTCATTTCATTTAAGCCGATGCTTCTACTCACCAGCTCCTCCGGCAGAAAAAGCTCTGCGCAATGTTATCAGCAGGAAAAGTGTGGGGTCAACTGGTCATCTTGACCTGTTCCTTATCTTTAAAGTCAAGCAGCTGATGGTGTTAGATAGATCTCTTCCCGGAGGAGGTGTACTCAACAAATATTTATACGGGGGGGCTTCGCCCCTCCGCCCCGAGCTCCAGCCCCGTAGGCTTTCATATATCATTTGGCTGAAAAGGTAATCCTTTCGTATTCCTTCTTCTGACGCCCCGGGAAAAACGGGGCGTATAAGACAAACCAACCACGCGACTGAGAAGCGACTCGAACGACTCAAAAAAGAAACCTCTTCTCGCGGGGTAGTTACTGATTCGACCCACAGAGCTAAGTTAAGACCCTTGAGCAACAGATATCTATAAACGTGATCAACTGTCAGTACTTTGTAACTATATATCACTAGCATAAAAATTTATATTTCATTTTCTTTTCACACCATATCACGTCATATGCAACGTCTGATCAGTATCAATTATGTTTCGGAAAATCAATGATTTGTGTTAACCTGAAGAACACCGACAGAACTGACTCACGGAAGAATCAAGTAATGCTCAAGCCAAAACATTAGAAAGAGAATACGTTGCATGATACCAGTTTAAAAAAATGCCTCTTTACTTAAAATAAAATCGCTCTAATCTGTAAGTGGTATAGGATCAGGAGACATGATAGGTGTCTAAAATTGCCTTTTGAAAATGTTGCCGGTCCACATGCCACAGACGTTTTTTCTTTTCTTCTTTCTTCGACAAATTTTCCGTGCGCGCGGGCGAGCGCGGAGCACACACTAGCCAAAGGTAATTTGCTTTTCCTGGAGAAAGCAAGTTCACTCCCAGAGATGTCTAAAGACCGTCTATTTTCTCATTTGTCCACGCCCACCCCGCTAGTGTTCAATAACCCCCCCCCCCCCCCCCCCGCTATATGTTTTTTTTTTTTCACGCACGCACGCGAAAAAACAGGCTATAGGAAACGAAGTCGTTCCAATCCGTAAGAAGTGCCTCCTAGCTCATTTCCTCAAAGAGGTTAGTAGGATTGGTCGCTTTTGAGCTTAAAGAATTTCCTGGGTTAATTGTCGTGACCTCTTTTCGCCGTCTAAGCCGCGTTAGGTTCTAAACTGGAATTGTTCATTCTTTTCCAATACAGGGGCGTACTTAGAGCTACGTTTTGTCAGTAAAAGAACTGTCATTGATAAACAAAAAACAAAAACATGAAATGAAAGTAAAGGTTAAAGGGGGTGTAATGGATAACGTCAATTGGAAAATGAAATGCGCTTTTTGCAACACAGTATCAATATCAAACAGAATCGAAAAGTCACAAAAAATAGGTATAAAAAGATAAGAAATCAAAAGATGAAAGATTGATTTCAGAACTTTTGCTTCTATCTCAGAATGACTCAAGTATGATCAGCGAAATTAAATGAAGTTGTGAAGGAAGAACGGCTTTACAAGCTTCTTGTTAGTACTTGTTACCAAACTCCAAATTAAGAGATCGGCCTTTGGATCACGTAACAAACCATGATTTGATGGGAACCCACGTGCGCTTGTCATCTTAATTGCTCAGCACAAACAAAAACATGATTTTTGGCTCTTACTTCGAAGCCTGAGTACACACCTGATATGTCCTTAAAATATAATATTGGTCAATTTCAACCTCACCCATAGAGAAAAAAGTTTTAACTAAGATTCTATAAGCGACTTGCAGTCGTAATTTTGATGGTACGTGTTTTTCAGCGGGAGTTGACATTTCCTCCTGAGACCTCGTTATCAGTTTTCTGACCTATCCTCTAGAACCTTTGATTGAAGGGCGTTGTTGTTTTGATGGTATCGAGGTTCGTGACCATAGACTCCTCAACCTACTTGTGGCTATTGTTTGCTAAAAATACCCGCTTAGCATTGATTAACTGTGCATGTGATAATGTTAATGCCCGTGTCCACGATGTCTAATCTCTATACTGTACCGCTAAAGAAAGTTTTTCACCTGCACTAAAACTTTAAAGTTCAATTATGGAAAACTCCAACTGGCAGCGCCTACGAAAGTTGCCCATTTTCCAGCAAAATGTCAGGAAATCAGCTCCACATCAAGGACAATTCAGCGATATCGACCCCGAACTGTGTATAAATCTGCTCCGTATACCATCTCTAAAGAATTTTTCGGCGCTTCACCCAAAACTCGCCAAATGTTCGTCCGAATGGATGTGGGAATTTCTTTCCCTTGGAGGGCTAGAGATACTAATGAACGCTCTAGAGATTCTTTCAATGCGTCTTTCCGCCGAATCTGGGCATTTCGTTTTCATGGATGCATTTGTGGCAGTAGAATGCGTTCAGTGCATCAAAGAAGTTCTCAACTCTCACGCTGGCGTGCAATATTTTGTCTCCTCTCCCGATCTTGTTAGCCAGTTGGCGTACGGTAAGAGAATACATAATTCTAGCAAAAGATGTATTTTACTATATCGATCTGACCAAATAACCCTAAATCTTGTTTGCAACAGTAATTAAGAAGAAATTGCCTTAGGGCACTCAACCTTTGGGTGTCGTTGAATTAGCGCTGTTTTACAGTTTCAAGGATCTCTGGTTTTTCGTTTCTGAGTACAGCTTGTGTGATTTTTCCTGTCTAAACTGCCCTTTAATCCTTTTGTTTTCGACAAGAGAGAAAGACTAATTTAAACTACAATGTGTTACTTCGTGGTCACGAATATCACCTTCGATGCCGGCGAGCGGTTGCATGAGACCCGTGAATGTAATTTTTACGCCACCAAACTTAGCAATGACCACAAAAATCTACCGATTCTAAATTGTGGGCAACATCGCATTGAAGTTCTCTATTTACACTTGATACTTGTTCTATTTCTTTTAGTTTCCGGTGTTAATGCTGATTTCGTATTGCGACGTATACGTCTGATTAGGAGTTTTTGTGTGGTCTGTTCCAGTGAGTACAACACACTGTCTACTGCATATGACGACAGCAAAAATTTCTAATTCTAGAAGTCTAGATATGTGTGAGAGGAAAAATAATTATTGGAAAGAATATCTTACTTGTTTGATAGCGTGATCTGTTCAAAACATTGCGTGCGTGATTACGTGACCTGGCTTTAGTGGACAAGTGGAAACACTTCATTAAAACATCACGAATTATTACAAGGTTTCAAGTTGCTGCGGTTCGATTGCTGCTGTAATTAATCGCATGTTTGATTAGTAGTCTAACAGTGGCAAAGAGCTATGTTTTAGACCAAAAGCGTGTGTTAAAGCGTTTGATAGCGTGATCTGTTCAAAACACTGCATACGTCAAGGTTTCAAGTTGCTGCAGTTCGATTGTTGCTTTAATTAATCGCATGTTTTATAAGTAGTCTAACAGTGGCAAAGAGCTATGTTTTAGACCACAAGCGTGTTTTAATGAAGAGTTAAGTTGTTGTGGTGAGTTGTTAGTGACGCAAGCTGGGTGCCTATCAAATTATTGTTCAACAGTTCAATTATAACATAGGAAAAGTCTATAAATACAAAAACACGAAAACAAAACAAACAAACAAGAGAACAAAACAAAAGGAAAGGAAAAAAGGGAATAAAATGAAGAAAATAAATAGAAAGAAAAAAATCTATAATAAAAGCCAAGCCTCAGGTTGTGCGCATGCCTAGCTATCTTAATTCTCTTTTTCGACTAAAATAAATTCCACTTCCCTCAATCCTTTATCGGTTTTAGCTCAAAATACTTTTGCGCTTTCCTGTCTTTATATACTATTCATCACCATTCATTGCAATTAGTGGCTGGCAATGCAGAATGCTGCCTTTGTTTCCTGGGTGAATTCTAATGATTGGCATTTAATGGTCCGTGCGCCACGGGACCACCAAAACTACCTGTGAAATGTATTCCGTAGAAAATTTAACGAAGATGTCGAGCACCGTGGCGAAAAACGAATGGTCGTCTTTACAAAGACATTTCAATAGCGGAGAACACATTTTGTTTCTTTCGAGCGAATCTTCTCCAGAATATTGCGTTCGATTGTTGAAATACCCGTCTGTTCAAAACTACTATGGTATGAGAGGCAAGCTGATGTGTTCTTCGAACGACTGGATGGCAGAATTTCTTGAAAATGATGGGATGGAAGTTTTATTGGGCGCTTTGGAACGATTAAGTTCTCGAAAGTTGTTTGTTGACGCTGTTATGCTATTGGAATGTACATGTTGCATTAAAACGGTTTTGAACTCCAAAGCTGGACTGGAATTCATGATTGGAAATCGCGACTTCACACGAAGACTTGGTCGAGGTTAGTAATCTTCTTGTAGCGTTTGGTATCACGCAGTTTTGTCCAGCGGGTTCTTTTTAAAGCATGTCTTTGTATGTCCACCGTATTTTATTGTCTATGTTGCGTCCGTTACTCTCACACCGATCGACCAAAGTGAAGAAAATTTCACTAACACGGAAATTATTTTAAGCACTGCTTCTTACGCTTTATTATGTGGTCAATACTGGGTTTAACTCGGTGTTCAAACCTGTGAAATTTTTCTTTGTTTTCTAGCTATTATTTTTCTTGGCTCTATTGTGTGGTCTTCTCTGGTTCACAGTTTGTGTTTTAGACACTTCGTTTT
Organism: Porites cylindrica; assembly: GCA_964035525.1. Classification (NCBI taxonomy): domain Eukaryota; kingdom Metazoa; phylum Cnidaria; class Anthozoa; order Scleractinia; family Poritidae; genus Porites; species Porites cylindrica. The sequence goes on along the minus strand of OZ037784.1, from coordinate 33,621,604 downwards.
ACCTCCGGTCAGCGCTAACGACAAAAGGAAAATTAAAGTAAAGTTTATTTTTTTAATGGCATGTCTTGAACTGCATTGTTTGGCCGTAACGATTTCCACGCGAATGAAAAACAGAGATTTGCATTTGAACACAAAAAATTGTGATATATCATTCTCTTACTTTTAAAAATTTACAAATGTTGGGTCGCAATTGTCAACGTTACCCTATGTTATTTGCGGGGCTCTTGTTAATTATGAAAATTATATTTGATAACAACAGGTGTAACAATTAGATGTCCCCAGGTTATGTAGCTGATTATAGCTGTACAAGACAACATGTTTTGCTCAAGGTGATATACTGCGTATGTAACAATAGGTTTTGAGATCTATGGAATCTCCTTCGACGCAGTTTTGGTTTTATAATCGCCCGCTTTCATGAAGAGAGAGAAATTAAACAGCGTAGATTAAAAAAATGATGATTAAGCGGTATTTGCAGTCAGGCAAAATACATCAAACATTTATAGTTAGCAAAATTTGCGGTTATAAAGGTTATTTCTAAATATTGATTTAGTACCTTTACGGAGTGACGTAATAAGGTGAAAATTAGATTTAACAATAAGGTTCCAGGTTACAAGATTCTCTCTTTTTCAATTGTTACTTCAACCTGTTTTTCTCTTTTTGATTCGCAATTGTCTGTCTGTTTGTTTTTCCATTGTTGTAGGGATTAATTATAATTTAGAAGTAACGACTTTAGTGAACAACTTCGGGAATCTCATTATTCATTGTTTTGTGTTGTCCTCTTACACATTCAGAATTTAGAAGTGAGATTTGTTCTAAACCTGTTCCAGGCGTTCAGAGAGTAGATCGCTATGGCAATCACGATTTCACTCGCTCCCCACCATCTGAACGCCGCACTCGACTATCTGAACTCCCAGAACAGGCTAATTTGTTCTTGATGCTTACTACTTTTTTGTCGTAGTTTATAGACGGACTCTGTTTTCTCAAACTCTATTTTTCCATTCTGTTTTTGACCAAGACAAAAGTCACGTTGACACGTTGCTGGACACATTTTCGACCGGTAGCCTGCGAAACCAGCCGTTTCTCCTCGCCGCTGAGGACGTTTCGCGAGAGCGAGGAGAGTAACGGCTGTTTTCGCAGGTTATTCGACCGGCTGAAAAAAATTAACCCCTCACACCTTGTTCACGCGGAATAGTCAGTTCAATATGTTCACGCTGTTCACAAGGACTGACCGGCAAACCAGGTGGAATTATAACTTCTGTCAGCGTTTTTATCATCTACCATGTGCAGTGGGCTACTTTAGCAAGTATCCTTCAGCTGAGTGATCAAATTTCATGAAACCACGCCTTCTGCCGTACAGTAAACTCGGGTGTTCACACTCTGTCACTCAACTTTTCGACCGTACCGGCTAAAAATGACCTCAAGTGGGCGCTAAATTTTTGATCGAATAAGCGCCTTAATTATCATACAGTTGGCGGAGTGAGCGAAACATCTGAACACATTAATTTTCAACCGGTCGAAAGTTCGTCCAGTTATAAGTTTTGATTGTAATCAGATTCGTACGTCGCTTCCGGTTGGTAGTAGGATTTTAAAAACCTTTTATTAAGGGGCTGGGGCCCGTTTCTCGAAAGTCCCGATAATTAACGGGCCCGGTAAGCTGTCTCTGTTTACATTAAAGATCGAGGTTTCAATAGTTTTGCATCTAACACGATAAAACTGTCAGTTAATGAAACAAAATGAAGTAGTTTGGTAGCCAGGACCCGCGCTCTTATTCTTAATATTTCGATTTGAATATTTGATTTCGGGCCCGTAAAGTTACCGGGACTTTCGAGAAACGGGCCCCTGACCATTTAACTCTTGAGGCGGGGGGTGGGTGATTTTGAAAACAAGATTTCCTGCAAGCGCTTGTCGGAAGAAAAAAAATTGCATGCAGCACAAATGTAATAGAGAGCTTATGGGAAAAAAGGGGAAAAAAATATCCTGCCCACCATATTGCCAGAAAAAAAAATTCTTGATGACCAGAAATCACCCACCCCCACCCTCAAGAGTTAAATGGTCGGCCCCTAATAAAGCCGAAAACCAGCTCATTGTCTTACAAATATAATGTAGACGGTAAAATTGAATATTTCAGAGCGAAAAGACCCCTCGCATTCATCGTGTTTTCACTAAACTCAACACGAACAACAAATTATTTTCCAGTGAATATTAACTTGCTCATGAGAGCCGATGAACGAAAACCCCTCCTGGGATTTCTCCAGTAATCCCAGTGTTTGCACAAATTTTCAGTCTTCGCTTTTGTTTGTGCATTTCCTGCACTGCTCTCGAAGCTGGTTTCTGGAAAGTGCGCACGATTTTCGCTAGCCTTCTCCTACATATCGAGGATCAACCGAAAACCGGTAGCGCTTTCTTGCCCTTGTTGAAACGTCAGTGGAAACTGTAAAATGGCCTTCAACGCAAAGTCCATATGGCGAAAGATTTCTAGAGAAAATAAGGACGTCTCTTTCGAAAACACCGAACTTATCGCGGACGCAGATCCCGAGTTGTGCGTCAAATTATTGAAAACTCCGTCGCTGAAGAATTTCTCCGGGATAAGGCCGCTCTTAGAGAAGGCGAGCAAAGAATGGCTGAGCGAATTTCTTGTCCTCGGTGGAATGAACTGCTTGCTCGACAGTCTATCGTGTTTATCTGGGACTAGACACTTCTCTGAAGCTCTTGAACAAATCGAATGTGTAAGATGTATTAAAGCAGTCATGAATTCTCCCACTGGTTTGGAGCTTATGATCCAAAGTAACGAGCTAACTAGGTCGCTACTAAAAGGTAAGAGAAAATTCTACGTGTAATTCAAGTCGCCATTGTAATGCCCTTTGGGAACCGGTTTTATTTACGTGGACCAGTTTAGAATATTTATTTCATTTAGACAATAACAACGCTTTTAAAAAACCGTTAGCAGGAAAAGTAATTACCCTGCAAAGTATGGTTATAGTGGTAAATATCAATAGAAAATGAATGTGGGGGATTTCATCACTCATTTTGTCTTTATTTTCCGTGGTATTCCAAATTCATAATACATTCATTTTCCTTTCTACTCGATTGTTTGTTGAAGAATTAAACAGAGAATTGTGAAATTTGCATATAAAACAAAAGGATTACTGCATGACGTATACCTTATTCTTGCCCTTTGAGTACCAGTAGACTACGAGTAGTCCCCCATTTTTCCTCAGGGATAGTAGGGCGAGCGAAACGCGAGCGCGCGTGAAAATCACCCCACGCGAGAAAAGGCGACACGCGGCGGGGAGAGAGAAAAATGTCTAGAGTAGTCTAGAGTACCAGCAACCATGTGCAGTGCCGGATCCACACCATGATATAAGGGGAAGGGGGGGAGGGGAGGGGAGGGGAGGGGAGGGGAGGGGGGGCCTCCCCTGGATCCGCCACTAATGTGCTTATTCAGTTCCTTTTCTTTTGTTTTTCTTTCTTTTCTTTTCTTTTCTTTTCTTTTTCTTCTTTCGATCGGTTTTCTTATTTCCGAACCTTAATAATAATAATGATAATAATAATAAACATCACGTCATTTCATACTGTCAGTTTCCTCAGGGACCGCGCAGACCATTTTAAGGTAGAAGGGCTAAAAAATCTGGCGGTGTTTCGGCACTTATCGTGCATTTGCTCGCCATCTTATTTACCACCTCAACAAATATAACGTAAACGTCCACACGTGTTATGCTATCCAATATAGGCAATATGTTAAATAAACCTCCTAAGTGCCGAAACTCCTCTTGCGATTGTTATTGCGGGAAACAAACTCCTGTGTAGCTATAGAGACACTGTCTGTTCTCCGCTTGTGACCATTCAACACTGCTAGGTCACCCATCCTGGATGGAAGCCACGTTTCAGGCGCCGTGCAGATGGGAATGAACGCTCGTCAGCAGCGCTGGTTGCAGGATTTACAGCAGGCAGCTTACAGATAGTTTGGGCTTTCTCTCTTTCTTCCTTTCAGTGAATTGAAGTACTGACGGATAAGTCTGCTCAGTTAGCCTTAGTCCCAAAGTGTTATTGTACACAAACATAGCAATTTCTGGCCTTTTTTACCAAAACCTCTAAGAGACTATACAAACAAAGTTAATTTTCTTATATGAACATGTCACAGCGTAGGTCCACAGAATTATTATCAATTATTGAACGAGGCTGTGTTCTTCATCTAGCATGCAGTTTTCATCCATTGAGTGGTATTTTAGGGAATAGTTGGGCTATTTCGTCTTTGCAGAACGCGCATGAAATTTTCCGCCATTTCATCCAGTTCTGCACTTCTGAAACCGCTGAGCCACCGCTCCTCTTGCTTGTGGTTCCTATTTTCGGACGATATCAATACGATTGACGTCAATCGTACTGATTCGGCAAACTTCTTCCAAGTTTGCTATTTTAACGCTAGCTGGTTATGAAGAATTACCCTTAATCTTAACGGCTTATAAGTAAAGGAGAAATATTTCATGAATAATAAATCCCTTAAATGATCGGAAGGGCTTCAATTGGTGCAACAGCGAGTTGCGCGAGAGTTTACGAGATGCGTATATCTAGTAATTCCCGTAACTCTTTTTTTACTCCTTAACATTTGAATCGAAGCTGGAATCATAGTGCTGTACTGCCTTGTTTATGGACGTGCGTTGTAGCTAAAACGTGAACGTGAAGTGTATTTTAATGAATTTTCGCTTCTTATTTCAATACACGTGTAATTAGAATATACTCTGTTGATATTGCTCTTACTTTTGACCAGTCATAAAAACAAGAATTGACGCTGTCACCTGATACCTAAGTTTTTTATTCAAAAAAGCTTCGACTGTGTAGACAAAGGCGACTTCTAAGCAAATTTTTCGAAGGTGTAATACACCTGCACTGGAATTGAGAGCCATTTTTGATGGAGATAAATTTTAATAGATCCTCTAATGGCTAACGGTCGCAGTCCCAAAATTACCTTTGAGCGTGGATGTTAATTAAAATTACTTGCGTGTACATGTTTTACTGTTTTTAAGCAAATTACAAACTAATTCATTTACCTCATTGAACAGAATCCTTTTAAGTTTGAAAACTGTCAGTTCATTCCATACAAATGTATTATCAGATTTAAGTACCTTTTAAACAGAGCAAACAGAAAATGAGCCTCATTTGCTAGTCTTGTCTATAATTACAAAGTCTTACTAAAAAAACTCTCACTAAGTGAATAACAAAATATTCAATATTCTGACGTTTACAAATGAATATTTGCGTTTATGTTCTGATAACCTGTCTCACCTTCTCTGTTTATTGTGATAAATTCGCTCTCGAAAATTATAACAATACATGCCCGGTTTAATTAGCCCCCTCCGTGATGTCCTTTGTAGACCAATTTCCAAGTCTAATACGTTATTGGTGGGAACTTTCAATCATTACTGCCGTTCCATTTACTAAAGGAAGACTTCCTAAACGCTGTTAACGATCTGCATGCCCTGGGGTGGGTAAATAAGATAAGACTGAATATTGAAGAGACTCTGCCGGGCGATTCTAATGACTTTGAGAGGATTTTTTTTCTCGTAAACCGCAAAGCCGCATACATTTTCAGCTTAATGCCACAAAACCGGACAGTTACTTAGACTTATCAGAGTCCATTGTGTATAATGGCTAACGCTATAGTCGCCAGAAGATGGGATGTTATCCGTCAACAGTTTCAGAACAGCGAAGGCGATTGTGAGCAAAATGAAACGGGTAGTGTTTCCTTCTCCAAAGATGTTTCTGCAGAATTGTGTGTTCGTTTACTCAGCGCCTCGTCTCTTCAAAACTTCTCTGGCCTTAAATCAAAACTTCAAGCAAGTTCTGGTCAGTGGATTGAAGACTTTATCATCCATGGTGGAATGGAAGTTCTCTTTCAAGCATTAGACAGGTTAAGCCAAACCGGTAGAATGGCTTTCTTAGAGGCATTTATGCAACTGGAGTGTGTTAATTGCATCAAAGCGGTTATGAACTCAAAACAAGGGCTCGATTCGATGACGAAAAACAAGACTTTGGTGCGAAATCTAGCTCAAGGTTGGCTTGAACTGATATTTCAGTATAATTCAGTTTATATTAGATCGTAACTTAATTGTGTTTCTGTGCTTTTTTAAATTCACAACATATAATAGGGAAGTGTTTTGTCCTCCGAGTTTTAATCCAGTGATTTGCACTCGATGCTTTTCCGTAAAGGTGTTCGCTTATCGTATGTTTGTGTTCATTCCAAGGAATTATTTTAGATTATTTCATGTTTGCATTTGTGGCTTGATACTTAAGGTTGATATAGATGATACAGAGAAACAAATCATGGTACTTATCCATATATTTAGCGACTCTAATTTATCTTCCATTTGACATGCGTAGGCCGGGTGTTAATAACTCCCGCCATTTTTCCACTGCCCGAAATTTATCAGGCCAAAAAACTCTTAGGTGGGTGATATCGCAATTCTTATATATAACGGAAAGTTTATTTGTGACCGTTCGTAAATTGAAATTTCTCACTGTAGATCTTGGCGCCTTTTGTAATTTGCTTGAAAATCAACCAATGTTTACTTTTTGTTGCAAACAGAAAACTTGCTCTCTTGCAGAGAAGAAAATGAGAAAAGCACGGGAGCATTGATAATTGAAACTTTGTCGAAATGGACATTATTTATATACAGCTGTTTCGAGACAGGTTGTCGGAAGAAATGCGCACGCGACAATCCAGAAAGGTAATATGGGATATGATCAATACACTGTTCGTAACGACTGAAGCTGTCGAACCTACTTTTGTTGCTTTCCTTTCGCACTCGCAAACGTATGTCCGTGGCCTCCCGTACCATTCTTTCCAATTTTTTTGAAGAAAAGTGCCCTCAAAGCTACCCACAATACCTTTCGGGATTGTCGCGTGCACTTTTTCCGACAACCTTTCTCGAAATAGTTGTATATCATTTTTGCACTAGAAGTAATCTATCATCACTGATAGAGGCTTTTAACTAAAAATGCCTTCTGCGACCAAACAGCCTTAAAAATAACAACGTTTTTTATCCTCTTTCTTTTCTTTTGTGTGTAGAGCTTTGTTTTAATATTTTCTTTTACATCTGCGTGAATAGCCTGCTCTCTTTTTTCATACGAATCCGCTTTAACCGCGACAAAAAGTTAAGGAGACTTTTCGAGAACTCTGATTAAGATGTCTGTGTATATAACAATTACTTTAAAAACCCTAGTTACAATCAAATTCTCCGTTGTAAAATAAGTGATACAAGAGCATGTTTGTTGGAAACAAATGTACATAAAATTGAATTTCTCCCGCGGCCTTGTCCCGCGGGTTAAAAGACCCGGCAGTTTATTTGCAACTAATTACTCGTACTGTTTGTACTAACCTGGAGTCAATGAATAATTAACATAAACGTATCCTTTGAGGGTTTGCAAAACTGACTGCAGTCACAAACCATGTCATTTTTCCTGTCAGGTTACAATTAAAAGTCGAAATTCCCGGCCGGGTTAGGCGGAAAGAACGGCTGAGCCGTTCCAATATTGAAACAGGTGTTCCTAATTGATTCAGGCGCCGATTTTTTCATGTACTTAATTCAATGTATATGTATTAGGTTTGGCTCATGAATAGTACGGCGTCTGAACCGGGCCCTTAGGCCGTAAACAATATTAACCTTCTCTTCCGCTTTATTTCAGCCTTGGACACAAATAATACTATGATCAAGAAACAGGTCTTCGAGCTTCTTTCAGCGCTGTGTCTTTATTCTAATCAAGGACATAAACTGGCAATCGATGCACTCGAGAATTACAAGGTATTTTGTAATACATATTAATTAGTTTCCCCTTTCGAAGTACGGTATATCGGGAGCATTTGGCCTAAGCTGAGATGCTGTCCCAAAAAGTACATTTGTTCGAAAAGAAGCTTGGAATAGTTTTATGTCTAATAAGGTTATGTTCACACTGTGCTTGATAGCTCCTGCGCCAGCAGGAAAACCATACCGTTGGGACCTCTGTTCATGCTTAAGAACGGTGCTTTTGGCGCCATTTCTGTAACGGAGCTGCGCCGCGCCGCGCCGATCTCGAAAGTGAAGCTAGCCTCGAATAGAACGTAAAGATAGTGGTTAATTTTTCTTCCTTTTCCCGAACTGAAAACTTTTCTTATGACTGGAATTAACTAGCGGGACATGTCAGATGCCTAGGTAAACAACAAAACGATGCAATTTCGAAGTGATTCAAATTAGTGCAAGTTGCTTTCTCATGTGACGTTTTCCCTGGCGATACAGCATCGTTCCTTCCAATAGAAACCTTACGATCCGACAACGATGACGCCAACTAAAAAGTTCCTGACAAACTGGTTTTCCGTCGTTTCCAAATTGTCCTCGATTATTCTAACTTATTCCTTTAAAGGTAGGAAAATTAAGGTTGAGCTGAATGGACAGATATAGTGATATTTCACTTTATAAATTTAGTCATTTCACGTCGTACTCGCGCGGGAATGAATTGTATCTCCCTGCTTCATGTTAGGCTGAATAACAGGTTGTAGGTGTACCAGTTAAAGAGAGATATACAGCTGATACTTCTCTTTTATCTTATTCCAATAACAGCTTACTAAAGGACAAAGATACAGATTTAGCCTGGTCATTAATGAACTAAAAAACGCTGAAGTCATACCTTATATGACTACTTGCCTGGCTTTTATTAATACCATACTTATTGCTACTGAAGACTTTGAAGAACGTGTGAGACTGAGGAACGAATTTGCAGGTACATAACGCAAAAGTACATTTCCTAAAATGTAAAAAAAAAGTAATAAGTAGATAATGTACATTATTTTGTATTCTCAAACTCATTAATAATTCATAAAGAAAATACAAAGAAAATTAATGTTTAATGAGTGTTTGGAAATCGGATGAAAAACTGCTCAGTATTTGCATCCTTAATTTCTCCTTCAAAAATGATTTTGTTTGAGAAGAGATATCAAACATTCGACACAGTGTTTCATCACCAGATGAAACACCTCGAAGTTCGTCAAAAATACTCCGCTGCGCGTCGTATTTTCAACTCTCTTCTCGGTGTTTCATCTGGTGATGAAACACTGCGTCTCATGTTTGATATATTACTTATAAAATGTCCAAAAGCACAAATGTACCGTTTGAATGATCATTTCATGATGTCGTTTCGGCTGACTCAAGGATCTTCCTCTTCGAGGCAATGGTTACACTCACTGAGTTGTATTTCAGTAGGAGACTAAAATTGAAAGTTAGCCTTTTAAATAACTACCAAGACAAGACTAATTCTGCATACTGAGACTTGAATGTCTAAGTGCGAATATAACTGTAACAGTTTCCGATTATTATAAATTTGTTTTCCAACAGTAATCAAAGACGGAGATGGCTCCTTGAATTTGGATGTTGCAGTCCTCTTGAAACATAATCTCACACAGTTGTGTAGAACTTGTCAAAGTTGAATATCAACTGACATTGCTATTTTGGAGGGAAGACTTTAGCAGCGAACGTCTGTCCCCTTCTTAAACTTTCCTAACTTCATATTTGATTCTTGAATTATTTATATCTTAGTGTTATCACTTAGTTTTCACCACAAGCTCCGTGAATGGTTTAAGTCCTGCAAATAAAAAAGGAAAAGAAGGGGGAGTGAGATAAGTCTTAGGTGTGAAACAAGATGAAAATCGCCAAGAGTGAATGTGAAAAGCGTGCCAAAAAAGTAGCGGGCAGCTTGCATTTTACACAGTTAAAGGAATTTGTCTTTGTATTGCTGCTTATCCAATAAGCTTGAGCTAATTTTTTATTGTTTTATTTTAAAATAAGTGGTTACAAGTTAGTTTCTCGTGTCGTTTAGTGGTCGAACACTGTTACCTGCAGCGAAAAAATTGTCGCGAAAATGCTTGAGGTTTGAACTGTATTCGTAATTGGTCAAAAACAGAAAGTTTACTTTCAGTGTACAACTCGGCTACTATTCGTGCCAAATAGTTGGCAGGTGAATTTGTCTAACAACACGTACTAGTTAATTTTTACCAAAATTAGAAGAAGCATCGACGATTACCTTGCTATTTTTTTATATTATTTCGACGATTGCAACAACCGCGTATTTGTCGATGAGTATTTGTGAGAATATCTCCAGGACTTTTTTAATATTGTGGCCTGCCTCAGCGGAGAAATAAATACATGTAGGGTCAGAGAATGAAGCTCCATGTTGCTGGAAATTAATGGCTCCAATTTATCCCTCTTCAGGTCTTGGATTACTGGATATTCTGAGCAATTTAAGGTAAGAGGTAACTCAGAGAACAATTACGAAGGCCGGAACAGTTTCCAATTGAAAGCGAGAACCTACGAAGGCGAGCTTTCTTAGTGCATTCAAACGCTCTATTTTTATAGGGGATGAAGTTGACAAAGGAAATTTTTGTTCTTATTACGTTTTATATGAGGCCGAAATGTATTTTGAAGTACCGTTAAGTGTATCTCTGTTTTCTAAAAATTTCGGTATAGATATTTACGACTGGAGCAGGAGCTAAGTACTTCAGTCAAAACAGGTCCCGTATGTGGAAAAGATACACTGGAAAATTCCTCGTAGCATGCAGCGGATCAAATTCACATCAGCGAAAAGTTGAATTTGACGACGTTCAACAATTATAACAATTTACTTGTGTCATGCTTTTTGAGAAGTAATGAGCTCATTTTAAGTGAACACGTAAAGCAAGTAAACAGTTGAGTAGCCACTCAAAATCAGGCAAAATTTAAAGAAAGCAACGAATGTTCATTATATATAAGTTCAACCAATTAAATCTAGTTGGTTAGGATAATTATTTTTACCATGATATTAAAACCAAGGGAATATATATACATCTATGAAATATGAATGTAAAAAGTGCAAACAAGCTATTCTAACTACGTTCCACAATTTCTTAGTTTAGGAAAAAATAAGATCACAATTTAAAAATTTATTATCTCTAAAGAAATGAGCGGAAAGTTGAAAGGATGAAAAAATTAAATGCTTTTAAGAAAACATTAAAAAATTCTCTGTTTGTCTATATTATTTCTGAGCTAAAGTTCCCTTCTTGTGAAATGAAACACTAGTATCTGAGTTCAGGGTTTGAGTGATTAAAACAATTAAAACAATTACGCAACCGCGAAATTAAATATTACCGACACAGCCGACACTGTTTACATTATTCCAGGAATAGCAAAATTCAATACTCGACTCTCGAAGTACGACTACCGATTCAAATTTCGCGAAAAGAGTTAGTAAGTCTTTATGTTTGAGCATTTATTATAGTTCTTAATTACCTCTTAGGCATAACGACGATGAAGATTTACTGGTTCAACTTGACGTATTTGAAGAACAGAGACTAGAAGATGACGAAGAATTGAGTTCTCCAGAAGGGGTTAATCTCACTTCCCACTTGGATGTCTTTCACGCCTTGTTTAGAAAGGTTACATCATCTTTCTTTCTTAGCATATTGCTTCAAGTGTTTCTGTTTACGTATTGTTCTTATACCCTTGTTAGACCGAAGAAGATCTTAGACTAGAATAAATTCATCAAAGTGTTGAAATAATCGACAAATTCCCCATTCCCAAGAAGGCCATGCTGAACTTGACAAAGGCCCGCGGAGGATGGGCAAACTTGTAATTGACAAAAATCTGACTGAGCCATTATACCGTAGCAGGATTAGCTCAGTCGGTAGAGCGCTTGACTGTCGAGCAGGAGTGTAACGGTTTCGCTCAAGTTATAAATGAAAGTCTCACTCCCGGGTTGTCACACGCGCAGTCGAGAATACCAAGCCAATATAGGTTACGATTCTTTCTTTATTGTTCCTTCGTATTCCTATTCTTGTGGCCTCAGGGCACTTATCGAAGCGGTCAACAACGTTCGCGGGTCTTAATTTCTTCAGAGAATTTCGCTCCAACTTGTCTTCTAGATCTTGATCTCAAGGGGTCTTAGTTTGAACTGAAACGCGAGCTATGGGTCATGCCTATTTACAATGCGGTAATCACGGCGGTAACACAATCAAACCACAAACATTTCGCGACGTATTTGATTCTAACGGAAGCGGTTACATGGCTCCCCTAAATTAATACCTTAATTTACTCTAATCTCTAATACCTTATTGCAAACGACAACAAAATTAAATTTTCTCATTGTTCATCTTATCTATCATCTAAATGTTCATGGTACTTATTAAGGGTTCTCTGATGGCTCCTCGACGGGGATTCCCGGTCTTCACTGGTCTTCTGACATTAGCAGCACTAGCTTGTGGATTGGCCTTTCCAGCGTTGACAACGGCTGCCTTCTTCTTCCGTCTTGTGTTAGATTTGGATTGCTAACGTCTAGCATCACCTTTCGTACCAATCCATCCTGGTCTGGTCGGGCCTCAATAACGCGACACATCTTCCACTGATTTCTTGAAGTATCTTCATCCTTGACTATCACGACGTCATTGACTTGAAGATTCTTCCTTGGTCGGGTCCACTTCTGTCTGGTTTGTAACGAAAGGAGAAATTCCTTCTTCCACCTGGCCCAGAATTCGTTAGTTAAATGTTGAACCCGTCGCCACCATTTTCTTGAATACAGGTCAGTGGATGTGAATTTTCCCGGTGGGGGCAGGACCACCTTCGTTTTCAACGTCAGGAAGTGATTTGGCGTGAGTGGTTCTGCTGTGTCTGATGATGTGGTACCTTCTGCTGTTAGAGGTCGGCTGTTAACTACTGCCTCTGCCTCGCACATGAAAGTCCGTAGAGCTTCGTCGTTCATTTGGTGGCCATTTTTCTCTAGTAGGGCGGAGAGCACACTTCTCACGGTTCTTATTTGGCGCTCCCAAATTCCACCCATGTGACTAGCGGTGGGGACGTTGAGTTTCACCTCGAACCAATCACAGCTTTCCTTTAGCATCTCTTGTTTTACTTGACCTTGGTCCATTTCTGCTAACGCTTCCTTGAGCTCTCTTCGTGCTCCAATGAAATTCGAGCCATTGTCGCTGCGCATCTGACGCACGGGACCACGCCTACATATGAAACGGCGAAGGGCGTTGATATAGGAGTCTGTTTCCAAGGAGTTGGCAACTTCTAGGTGAATGGCTCTTATTACTAGGCATGTGAACAATACACCATATCTCTTGAGTTCTTTGCGTCCTTCTCTCACGTACCAGGGTCCGAAGTAGTCCACTGCACAATATGCGAAAGGAGGAGCAGGTGTTAATCTGTCTGCTGGGAGATCTGCCATTTTCTGTTCTTGCACCTTTGCTCTAAGCTTTCTGCAAGTGACGCATTCATGAACCAGCCTGGAGACTACTGAGCCACCGCCTATGATCCAGTAGCCAGAGGAACGAATTTCGTTGAGCGTAATTCCCTTTCCTTGATGTACAGCCCTTTCATGGTAGTGTCGGGCTAGGAGCTTGCTAACGTGTCCATGTCCAGGCAGAACAATGGGGTGCTTTACATCTTGAGATACGCTAGCTTGCTTTATTCGTCCACCAATTCTTACTAGATTGCTATTATCTAGGAACGGATCCAGACGGGAGAGGGGACTGGCTCCTTTAGGTTTCTGAATCCTGGGTCTTGAATCATCTTCTCTATGGGTTTCGTAATCTGTAGTTATCTTCTTCAGTTTTCTCATTTCTTCTTTAAAGGCTTCTTTCTGCACGTGTCTTATAATTTCTTGTTCTGCTTCTGTTAACTCATCGACGTCAATCGGACGATACTTGCGCGCTGCGGATCTTGTCTTCACTCCATCCATAGTTGCCTGTTTTCCGCGTGTTCTTTCTAGTAAGATCCTTCGGTACCGCAAGCACAAAGCAACGGCACGTTTTGCTCTGAACCAGCTTGAAAAGTATTCCAGCCGTTGAAGCAGGGTTGCGGATTGCTCTTGGTTTGTCGTGTAAGTTGTGAGGGTGGATGCTTTCCTTACTTCCTTATCGTCAGGCTGCAGGGATTCGGGCATACTCTTCTCTAAATTCTTCCAGCTATCGCGTGGCTCCCAAAGGAAAGAAGGTCCTCGTAGCCACCTCGAAGGCTGCAGGAGGTCTTTGGGGCTCAGACCGCGCGAAGCATCGTCAGCCGGGTTGTTCTTTCCGTCAACGTACTTCCATTGTTCGGGGACGGTGCGTTCTCTGATCTGCTGAACTCTGTTTGCAACGAAGGTGTGAAACCGGCGTGCATCATTGTGTATGTATGCCTGCACTACTTTGCTGTCGGTCCAGAACACTTCTTCGACTTCTTCGTATCTCAGCTCTCTGCTCAGCACCTCGCTAACTCTGACGGATACCAGGGCGGCTGTCAGCTCAAGGCGCGGTATGGTAATCGGCTTCAGAGGGGTAACACGTGCTTTACCCATAACTAGTGAGCAGTTCACTCGGTTTCTTGTGTCCACCAGACGGAGATAAGAACACTGGCCGTATCCTTCTGTGCTAGCATCCGAGAAGTGATGTAGCTCGACTTTCTTGAGGTTGTCCATTTCCTTCAATTTAAAACATCTTGGGACTTCCATCATCTCTAGAAGGGGGAGTTCATTTCGCCACATTTCCCACTGCATCCGTAGCCCATCAGGTATGGCGTCATCCCAGCCTATGCTCTCCTTGCATAGCAGCTGCAATATTCTTTTTCCGCGTAGCAGGAATGGGGCCGCGAGACCAAGCGGGTCGTATATCGAGCTTACTGTTGACAGGATGCCACGCCTCGTCAGTGGTTTATCCTTAAGGGTAATACGGAAATTGAAAGCGTCGTTCTCAATGTTCCATTCTACGCCGAGCACACGTTCGGGAGGAAGTAAATCGCGGTTCAGATCGAGTTCCTTGATCTCCTTTGCGCGCGACTCTATGGGTGTGGATTCGACAACTTCTTTACTGTTAGACGTGAACTTGTGGAGCCTAAAACCTCCTCTCATGCACATCTCAGTGCCGTTCTTGATCAATTCGATGGCTTCTGGTACTGTTGGGACTGACTTAAGCCCATCATCGACATAGAAATTTTCCTTAATAAAGGAGGCTGCTTCCATTCCAAACTCATTTTCACCGTCATCAGCAGCAGTTCTTAGGGCTAAATTAGCACAGCCCGGAGAGGAGGTAGCACCGAATAGATGTACCGTCATTCTATATTCTGTTGGCTCCTTTGAGGTGTCTCCTTGTTCCCACCAAAGAAAGCGGAGAAGGTCACGATGTTCATCATTGACGTGCACCTGGTGGAACATGCCCTCGATGTCGCAAGCGAATGCCACAGGTTCTTGTCTGAAACGACACAGGACACCAACCAAGGAGTTTGTCAGATCAGGGCCTTGTAAAAGATGGCGATTAAGGGAATGTCCTTGGAAGTCTGCTGAACAATCGAAGACTACTCGCAGCTTGTCGGGCTTCTTAGGGTGATACACCCCATGGTGAGGAATGTACCAAACTGTTTCATACTGCTCGGGGGCCTTCTCTGCGTGGCCTTCTTGTAACATCTTCTGCATAAATGACACGTAATCTTCCTTGTATTTTGAGTCAGCGGCAAATCGTCGACTTAACTGCTTTAATCGTGCTTCAGCGTATTTCTTGTTGCATGGAAAGTGGACGTTTTCATTGCGGAGTGGTAAGGGGATTTCATAGTGCCCATCCTCTGCTTTATGAATACCATTAGAGGTAATATTCATAAACTTCAAATCTTCCTGAGACATGGCTAAGTTCGCATCTTGAGGCTCAGAAAAGTCTTGCTCGAACATTTTCTTGATTGCCGAAGGTGCCATTATCTCCTTACAGCTTTTCAGAGGGATGAACTTGCCGGTTGAGATTTCTTCGCTTACTATTTCTCGTGTAGCAATGCGGTGGCATCCAGCTGTCGTTTCGATTCCATTATCATGATCTCCGTGGTTTCTGGCTCCTACCACTCCCCAGCCCAACGTTGTGCGTATAGCATACGGGTCATTTGACTTTCCAGGAACTATGGATCTTGGCTTTAAGGCACGAACGCAGTTGTTGCCAATCAGTAGGCCGATGCTCAAGTGCTCTTCATATGTTGGGATCTCTTCAGCAATTTTCTCTAAGTGCTCGTACTTTCGGGCGGTTTCCGGGCGAGGAATTTGTCCACGTTGGCCTGGTATATTCGCTCTTGTGTACGTCTTAGGGAGGGGTATGTCTACTTTGCCGTCAAAGCGTGATACGATGAGGCCATCAATTCTTTGTGTGTCAATCTTTTCTATGGCGTGCATGGTGCCCAGCTCTAGCTTAATGAAAGGACCAGTTACTCCAAGCTTGTTTATTACGTCATCGGTAACAAAACAGGTATCACTCTGATCATCTAACACGGCGTAAGCCTTGACTCGACGATCTGGGTCATTCTTGTGGTGAATCCATACGGGAAGAATCATGGAGGTTGTAGTGTTACTGCAGTTTACGCAATTGTTCGTGGCTCTTACGGTTTCCTCGGTGCTTTCTTGTCTCTTTTCTTCGGATGGAAAGCGATGGAGGGCAGTCGCATGTGGCTTCTTACACACCTCGCACTGAATTTTCTTCTTGCATTGTCGTGCTGTGTGGCCTTGACTTAGACAGGAGAAGCATATTCCTCGCGACATGCAGAGTTCTAATCTTTCTTTGAGCGGCTTTTCCGTGAAGTTCTTGCACGCGGCAAGGCCGTGTTTTCCCTTGCACAACATACACGAACTCGCATCCGGGGGGTGCTCGTACGACGATTCGCTGCCTGTGGTGGCTAGGGAGATGCCGTTTCGCTTCTTCATATCCTTTCCTTCGGGGGTTCGCCTCATCCTATCCGCAGGAAGGTTTCTCTCCTTTTCCAATTCTTTCCTTGTTGAGGTTAAGGCATCGTGCGAGAATACAGGATGATTGGCGTCAAGGGATGCTTCTTGCGTAAACTCGACGAAGTTTGCGAAGGAGTATTCACCACATCTTGCTTCTAGCTTCTTTGCACTTTCTCTCCACTTATTGCCGTAGAAAGTAGGCAAGCGAGCTGCGAGTTCTCGAATCGTTGAGTAGCTCTCGAGTTCCTTTAAGTACTTCACGGATTTCATCGTTTCTTGGGTTATGATAAGAAAGTCGCTGAATTCTTGCAAGTCTGCGCTTGTTATGCATGGCTTCCAGTTCCTCAGTTTATCTCTGTATGCTTCATAAATTCTAAAGGGGTCTCCGAAGCGTTCTTTCAATGTTTTTCGTGCTCTTTTGTAAGCGTCTTCGGTCCGCAATCCCAGCAACCCACTGATCGTTTTTTGTGCTGATCCACACGTGTATTCGCCTAAATAGTAAAGTTTGTAGTTGGGGCGAACAACTTGGTCTTCGATCAATGCGTCGAAAGCGTTTTCCCATTTTGGGTACTCTAAGATATTTCCGTCGAAAACTGGGGGCTTGGGAACCGGGACTGTCATTCTTCGCAATAATTCGACTTGCGTTTTCTGTATTTCTGCGTTCTCTTCCTGAATACGCCAAATTTGGGAGTTGTAGTGATTCTCAGGTGGTTCGATACTTCTCGCTGATTGGTTGATATCTCGATGAACAAAGGGCGTGTTGACATCAAGTCGCGGGAGAAAGCGAGGCGATGTTCCGGCGTTTGTATTTGGGGTTTGTTCGTTCGCATCTGGTGATTGTTTTGATGATCCGACAACGATAGGGTCGTTAACTTCGTTATCTTTTTCTTTAATTTCCTTGCGGGTAGTTTTATCCGCTTGTGGTTGACCAACTGGCTTAGAGTCGGAAGAGCTTTGTTTTATTAACCCTTCCGTGGCTTCTTGTAAGGTCATGGTGTCGTTTAATTCGGATTCTTGCAGAATCTTCTGAATTGCTTCGGCCGCGGAAAGTTCTCCATGCAATTCTTCTCGCTCATCTAAGCGCTCGAGCTCCTTTTCTTGAAGTTTTAATTCGTCTCGCCGCCTTTCAATTTCCTGTCGCCTTTTTAGAGTTTCTAATTTTGCTTTAATCTTCGCGGCTTCGATTGCAGCTCGCTTTGAGGAGGTCGTTGACGACGATCGGATGGACGACGCTGGTTTTCTGGAGCGTAGCTTTGATTTTTGCGAGACTAGCTCAACTCTTTCCATTTCTTGGTCTCTTATTCTCACTCTAATGTCCGCTAAACATTCTAACGCCGCATTGTTCACGTCGAGGAATTCGTCATGTGCCTCTTGTTCCCTTTCCGGAAGTTCTAATCTGATCAAAAGATCAGTCACGTTTTCATGTGCGGCTTGGAACGTGTTTACGTCAGCTTCTAAACCGTCCTTGCAAGCATTTAGTTTTACAAGGTCCGCCGGTTCTCTCAAGGATGCATAGATGGCGTTCATACGCGATCGGAGGTCCTTCATTGATCTTTGTCGTTTCTTTGTACCGATTTCCAAGTCGAGTTCTAGACCCTTTTCGGTGCGGTTTCTACTCCGACGCTCCCGACATTCTTCGAATTCTTCATTAGTAACGTGGCTTTTTCCTTCGAGGCTTTCGTCGCTACCACGTGCTCCTTCAGGAGTACTAACTTCTTTGGTATTTTCTACTTTATCAGTATCCATTGTCTAAATTCAGTTCATAATCCCTTTCAATTTGAGCTCTTAGAGTTCGTTAAACCCTCGTTGTTGACTGTAACGGTTTCGCTCAAGTTATAAATGAAAGTCTCACTCCCGGGTTGTCACACGCGCAGTCGAGAATACCAAGCCAATATAGGTTACGATTCTTTCTTTATTGTTCCTTCGTATTCCTATTCTTGTGGCCTCAGGGCACTTATCGAAGCGGTCAACAACGTTCGCGGGTCTTAATTTCTTCAGAGAATTTCGCTCCAACTTGTCTTCTAGATCTTGATCTCAAGGGGTCTTAGTTTGAACTGAAACGCGAGCTATGGGTCATGCCTATTTACAATGCGGTAATCACGGCGGTAACACAATCAAACCACAAACATTTCGCGACGTATTTGATTCTAACGGAAGCGGTTACAAGGAGTTCGTGGGTTCGATTCCCGGGGCCGGACCAATATAAAGGTACTCCATTTGCCCTGCTCCTGATTTGGATGGCCACGCGCGTAAAATGGCGGTCCCGTCTCCATCAGAAGGCTTACTTAAAAAAGAATTGTCCTTAATTGGTATTTAACTGCTAATTACATTGACGATTCAAAAGAAGTGCACTTTTTTATTTTTATCATTGAAAGGTGGTTAACTACCACCTTAAGTAACTTTCAGTTTATTTCTCGTTCATAGGTGAGCAACAAACCCCAAGGAGTGAACCTTTTGAGCATTTTGCAAAACCTGCTTCTGATAGAAGACGATTCTCCTGTGTCAGACTCTGTTTGGGAGGTGATAGAGAAGCTAGTAAGGCGAGCTGTACACATAGAATCCATCCCTCGGGCCGAGTCGCTGTTAGAGGTAGGCGAGAAAGAACTTATGGGCTTGGAAGATAGATCAGCTACAAGACAACATAACAAAACTGAGCGAAGTGACTCTTCCGATGACAATCTTATTGAACAGCGAATGTCTGTGGCGGAGCATTCTATGGAAGATGTTCGCTCAGCCTGTCTGATGTCTGTTCCCGATCGACAGGATACTTTAACTGCAGATCATAATGCGGTTGTAGAACAGATTCAAGCATCGTTGTGTGAAACTGCATTAGAAGAAGCGGCCCCTGTAACATTCTTCGACGAAGCGCCTTCGTCCTCATCGGTTCAAATACTTGAAGGAATCATACAAAATAACAAGAATGTGGCTGTTAGATCTAAACCAAGTAGCAAAGAAACAGACTCGAGATCATCAGAAGGCGAAATGGAAGGAGAGGTTGCATCACCAAGCTCCTGTGAACTTCTCGATCTTGAAAGTGTGGCTATCGAACCTGGTTTATCCAAACGTTCCTCATCTCCATCCTCTCCAGCAGTAACTGAACAATCGAGTGTTGAAAGTTCGGTAGAGTTAAAGCAAGCTTCCATTGTCCAAGCAGGACTACCTCCCCCTCCACCTCCCCCACCTCCTATTGCTAGTCAATCCGGTGATAGATTTGAGGAGCAACCTTATCAAGCAGCCCCAATTCAAGGAGGTCCCCCACCTCCACCTCCACCTCCACCACCCCCTCCTCCGTTACCTGCGCAAGATGCCAGTACAGAGTGTGGTGTCTACCCGGTCTCCGAGGGAGCTACTTCGCCTCCACCTCCTCCACCGCCCCCACCGTTACCAGGAAACAGCAGCGTACCACCACCTCCACCTCTCCCAGGATTTGGCGCAGTACCCCCACCGCCTCCTCTCCCAGGAATGGGTAATGTTCCGCCGCCTCCTCCCCTGCCCGGCATGGGAGGTGTACCGCCTCCCCCTCCTTTGCCTGGCATGGGTGGTGTTCCACCACCTCCTCCTCTTCCTGGAATGGGTGGTGTTCCTCCACCACCGCCTCCACCTGGTGGCGTTCCACCTCCGCCCCCTCCCGGTGGGTTTGTCACGCGAGCTTTCCAGCAGAATCTGCAAGGCAGGGCAAGTTCTCCCCTAACCCCTGCTGTGAAACCCAAGACCAAGATGAAAACTCTGGCTTGGCAGAAGCTACCGCCTCACGTTATACAAAGGAGCAAAACATGTGTCTGGGCGCGGGTGCAGGCTTTGGAAGTCGTTCAGCCTGATTTCCGACTTGAGGAGGAATTGTTTTGCCAAAAGAAAGCAGCACCCAAGAAAGCAGATTCCAAAAAGAAGGAGTCCTCAGAGGTAAGAGTGGCTGGCTTGTCCAGTAGCCTGAGCTTTAGATTATCCTGGTTTATCCCAAAACCTTGTCTCTTCTTTGATTACCGTCACTCTCTCTTAACTCTTTCACTCCCAGAAGTGTTTAAAGTAAAAATTTAACAAGAATTCCAAAGTTCATTTTGTAATATAATGCAATATAATAGTAGCATGTAAAAGTACCGTCAAAGAGGTTGCATTTCGATGATCACACCATAGGATTGTCCACAGACTATAGCTGACTTGCAGAACTCTATCTTCCTTTCACTCTGGTAGTGAAGGTACCTTTCACCTTGAGCTGGTCACTGCCATTGTTTAATCTGTACCAGCGGTGGACTTCATCAAAAGAGTTAAATGTATCAATCAAAAAGCTTGCTAGAGAAGAGTTTTTGTATCCAACGAAAATATTTGGATCAGCCGAAGTACATGAAATAATGAAAAGGATACTGCACCGATAAAATACAGGTTTTACAATGCTTTGCCGTTTGGCCCTTCCTTACAGTATAACTCATTGTCTTTTTTTCCACCATAAGGATCAGTTCGACTGTTTATTTCAGTTGAATGGTATTTTGTAAAATAGGTCACTGTATATTTTTAACAAGGATTTTGATGCTTTTATTGATATCTGTTGTTTTGGTTGTTGTTTAGATCAGCCTTCTGGACCCGAAAAGAAGTCTTAACGTAAACATTTTCATGAAGCAGTTTAAAAAGTAGGTAGTCTACTTCTTATGTTCTTTGTAGTGGCCTCGAAAGTTTAAGTATTAAAGAATTGCGTAGAATTCGTTTCCTTTGCAAACTGTGTAAGGCGAAAAAAAGCTTGGTTTGCGAATCAAAGAAAATGAAAACCTTGAGAGGAGGCTCATCACACATTGAGTAATATATAGATCGAGATGGAGAAACACCGCCTCTCGTTCGATTTGTTTTCTCTTTTTTTACGCGCTTTGTAAAGGAAAGGACTGCTACACAGGATAACATGAAAAGCCGACACCTCTAGAAGGCGGTTATTAACACATCACTGACCCGAGGTAACCTTTTCCTCAGCACTGGTATGAACTGAATTAATTCGTCAGTAGCCAGATTGTTTCCGCTACTGATGGTTTCTGAATTGGAGAGAGTTTATCGTTATTCTGTTCTTCCAAACATTGATTCTTGCTGAGGATGAGGGGGTGAAATTAATTCTCGATTTTGTTTCCTTTATAGAAAAAACGAAGAGATAGTTGAGTTAATCACCAAAGGAGACAGCAAGGCCTTCGACGTAGACGTCCTCAAAGCATTCATCAAGCTTCTTCCTGATAACACTGAGGTTAGCAGGAAAACGTTTTTTTTTTTTGCTTTTAATAACATCCGAATAAAACTTTCAGGAAGAATCTCACACCACAGTAGTTTGGCTGAAACCGTGCTAAAAATTCCGCTTTTAAAGACCGACACTTCGTCGGTTTCGCCAGCTTAATTTTATTGGTTCAAGCTCCCGTTATATCAACGGACAACGGGTGGCTTCTTTGCACTGTTGGAAAGCAATAAGGTTTATTTCATCAGTTTTCGTCATCTAATTCTCTTTTAAGTTAGATAAACTCTCTTTCAGATGCTTCTCAGTTTATTTCTTCTCCACCTCTAAGGAGCAGCTTTCCAGACTCGCTGCTAATCCAACCAAATATTTTTTTCTGATTTGTGTTCTTTATCTTTCTCTTCCTAGAGAGAAATGCTGAAAGGATTCTCGGGAGACAAGAAACAGCTTGGATCTGCGGAGAAGTTTCTTCTCGCTTTGGTGACCATTCCTGGGTATGTGGGGTGATTTCAGTCGTGGATCAATCCCATCCATCCCTTAAATCTTTGAATTGTTAACATTGTCAAACAGTTTGTAAGAACTGCACTTATAGGACTAGGAGAGAATCAGATGACGGCTTTTTGAGGTGTAGTAACAGGAGTTAACGCGCTTATGGAGACTGTGTGGACGTTACTACAATCTTGAGCAACCCACCTTTCTCCTAAGATCAACTTGAACCGCAAGAATACCAAACCCGACGTTTTCGCTTCCTTGATTTGGAGAGGGCGGGGAAGGGTCGTCTAATTTTCCGTTTATTTTATCCATGATTGTAGGCTAAGACCAGTTCCAGTTTTGTTAGGTTCAAGTTTATCACCTCTTTAAAACTTCCAGGGTCCATTCTCGGATTTTTCAGTTTGTTTTCGTGATCCTCTACAATTATGTTAGGGTCTTACACATTTATCATTATTTTATTGCCAACAGATATAGCCTTCGTCTTGAAGCCATGTTACAGAAGGAAGAGTTTCAGATCACATTAGACACCATCGAACCAAGTATCGAAGCATTAAAAGGAGCAATGGAAGGTGAGGAGATGTTTTTGTCCCATAAGTCGTAGTGCCATCCTGTGAAAAACTCATGACTTGCTAACAAAGGAACTTAAACTTTTAACACGGTGGGCTGCATGTAGGAAATTTATTCACATACTTGAAGCAGACAGCTCGCTTTTCTCTAAACTCAAAACGGTAGCATGGCTGAGCAGTTAGAGCGTTGGAGATGTTATCTTGAGGGCCTCAGTACAATTCCGGTCTTGACCGCGAGCAGGATATTTGTTTATAGTTGTAGTCCCTAGTTCAATGGAGTCTGGACAACTCTCCTGGTTCAGTTGACTTCGGCAAGTTGGGATTCTTACCATTAAAATTATGTTTCATTTGATTTATTTATCTCAATCATTTGTTCGGCGTCAGTAGTCTTTTTCCTTAAATATCGCCGTGGGTGGAAAAGGTATATTTATTTCTTTATTTAATTCAATTTATCCTGTCTAAAAGACCAGGACAGGAACCCATCCATCTCGTAAGTATAGTCATTTACATGAAATCTTAAGCGATTTATCTCACACATATACCTCATGTTGACAAAAAATTCACAACGGAAGAAAACAAGAAAGAAATGACAATTATGCTATCGATGGCAAATCACTGCTAAGCATAATAAGCGTTGTCTTTAGGGTTGTTGGAGATTGATGCGGCATTTAGCTGGAGAATATAAGAATTTAACTATGCGTTATACAATGCTATTCTCAACTCCTTTTTCATATTCTTCAGACGTTCTTCAAAGTGAAATTCTTCCTGAAGTTCTTCAGTTGATCCTCATCATCGGAAATTTCTTGAATTGTGTAAGTATCCAGCTGCTTTTTCTTGTCATTCTGTACACCATTCTGCACACCATAAGCTACAGGAATACCAATGCTTTCTTATCTTTGACACAGGGTGGGTATGCAGGAAACGCTGTCGCTTTCAAGATCAACTCACTTTTAAAGATTGTTGACACCAGAGCCAACAAACCTCGAATGAACCTGATGCACTTCTTAGTTCACGTAAGTAACAATTAACTTGTTAAGGGCATTCAAACAAGGGCTTTCAAAATCGTTTGATCAAAGAAAACAAAGCCTGTATGGATTTGGATTCCAGGTAGCCTGCGTAGCAAGCGTTTCTGTGCGGTTTAGGAGCAAAAAATGGGGAACAAGAGTCAAAGACCGCGCGAAAAATTACGCAAGTAAAAGAGCGGGGAGGGGGTCATTTTTTGGTTCTCGTTTCATTTCTCGCGCGGTCAAAACCGAAAGTCCTCTTTTGCTCCGAAACCAAACGGAAACGCTTGCTACGCAGGCTAGATTCCAGTGAAAGAGAGAAACGTTGTTAAAATGTCTTTGCACCTAAAAATTAGGCGTAATAAGACAAAGTGTGGGCATTTGAGTTTTAACAGTTATTATTTTTTTTTTGGCCTATGGTAATGGAAAGGTTTTTGACTTTGTAGGTGGCTGAAGAGAAACGTGAAAAGGTGTTGAAGTTTCCAGATGATATGAAACACCTCGACAAAGCCGTCAAGTAAGTATCAGTACAAGAAGGTCTGATTGTCATATTATGGTAAAAGGGTAATAAGGTAATGAAAGTTTGAACAGAAAAGTCGATTGCAGGAAAATTGCGAACCGCCACTAAGCTTGGTTGCAGCCTTATGTGTCTTCTAGCGTTGTGAGTATCATGGTGATGGGCAATGCTTGGGCAAGCACGCAATCGTGCCATGTCTGAATCATATGTTGAACTACGCAACTGAACCAGGAAGTCGTAAGACTGATTTGTATGTTAGTCAGAACTAACTGAAGAATTGCTTAATTACTTAACAAATTAAATGGCAATATGATATAACACGATTCGTTGGTGACAAGAGTAAATACTGAGTCCTTGCCTTACCAATATCCTCCCTGAGTCTGCGATCCTTTTTGTCGGCGCCTTCTGGTCACAAATGCGGATTCTGATCTTAATACCAGCCTTTTTAACATGTCATGTTGATGTTACTTTCTTATTCCTATTTTCTAGGCTGTCAGTGGACAATATCACCGAAGAAGTCAAGACCCTGAAGGGGAAACTTAAAGAACTCGAAAAAGGGTTGAAAAAAGGACCAAAGGACATCTCTTCGCAGTTTTCTGAATTTGTTCAGGTATCATGATTATTTTTCATCTTTTGGATCGCATCAACTGTTTCTCTGTAGGTAGAGGCATTCTAACTTGTACCTTTTGTTATTGTTGAGGCACAGGGAAGTGAAACATAACTAAATGTAATTTGTTGCTGTTTCCTCTAGACCGCTGTAAAAAAGACTAAAGAACTTGACGACGGAATCAAGGAAATTCATGAGCTAACCAAGCAACTGGCGCAGTATTTCTGCGAGGATGAGGGCAAGTTAAAACTACAGGAATTGTTATCTTTGTTCAAGACCTTTTCTGATCAACTTGTCACAGCTAAAAAGGTAAGCCGAAATATAATTATTTGTTGCTTGAGTTACAGTGTTTGACTACAAACTTGAGCGGGGATTTTGGGGACTTTAGTCCCTGAAACTCGGTATAGACATTATTCGTATTTTTTGTGAGAATGAACTGATTACAATAAATATTTGCTCATATTGTTTTTAAAAACAAAATGATCGGGCTGAGCAGTAGACCACCCCCCCGCCCCTCGATGTATTTGAAACCAATTACAAAATGGCCGCCAGTGACGGTGAGAGCTGTCGATCTCTACGGAAAAAGAGGGGACTGTGAACAGTCTAACTGAACAGGGTACGGTTTGTATGGCGATGGACGAAATGTGAAACAATCAGTTCCTGATGGCTTCTTTTAAATACAGGATAAGCTCTCCTAACGGACACTCTCGAAGCGGACAGCTCTACTTACGGCCACCCTGACAAAACCCCGTTTTACTCAACTCCCATACAAACTCAGTATTCTCACATTCTCGTAAGCGGCCAGCTCCAGTTACAGACACCTTTTTCGCGACCTGAGGGTATCCGCCGTCCCGAGGATGTCCGCCGTCCCGAGGGTGTCTGCTTATGACAGCTTTCACTGCGACGTTGTGTTCTTAAGAGTGTTTAATTCAAAATGATTGAGATTATTAATTTTCCCTTTTAAAATGTATTTACCATTGTTGATAGAATTAATTACGCTCGAATCGAATTCTTTTTTTTCTTGATGCAAATATTTCTAAACCGTGTCTTCGGTCAAATTAATGATTCCGTTTTTTATTTGTTTGGTAGGAAAACGAACAATTTCGCATCCAAGAAGAAAGACGGAAAGCACGGGAGAAAAAACGGCAAGAGGAGGCCGAGCGAAACGCAAAGGCTGGCGGAAGCGTAAAGAAAGGAAAACCACGCCCCTTGGACGAAGAACAGGAAGGATGCATTGTTGATCGGCTTCTGAGTGATATTCGGAAGGGGTTCCCCCTGCGGAAGAGCTCAAGGAACACCCCTAGCGGGATCAAATCTGCATCTCCTAGACCGAAGCGTAGTACCGAGGAAGTACGAGGTAATGCTAAGAAAGACGACCAGTTCCGAAGAATCTCGAGTCCAGCAAAGCTTCGCGCTAATTTAAACTCGGCCGGAGATGGGAACGAGATTGTGTTGAAGAGAAATCTTGACGGACCTTCTCTTCCGATTGTGTAGATTATTAGTACATTAAACTGGTCTGTTCCTTTCCAATGATTTAAAAAAGTACAACTTTTGCAATACTGTCAGCTGAAGGCAGGCGCATGCTCACATTGTGATCGCCTCTTTTATGCAAAACCTATGCGTGCTTATAATCATTAATGTTACATGAAGAGGAAAACTTCAAAGCGCGTTCTAATTTGCAATGACAGAGTGAACGATCAAAATTGACCGAAGAATGACGTACAACCTAACAGTCACTGCAAAAGTTGTTCTCTTGTATACTGACCGGGTAGATGTGTGTCTTAAGGAAAGGTGAACGTCTAATATTTGTATTACAGAAAAATGTAGTGCAAAATTTGAGGCGGGATTTTTTAAGACGCTTTAGTATATATGAGCCCACCTGCAAAAGAAAAATGAAAAGAAAGAATCAGAAATTACTGATCATATACTTTCAGGCTTGGTAGAATTTCCTTTCAGTTTTCACTCCAAAAGATATTGGCCACATCATGTTGCTTTAAATTCACACAAATAACGGGAAATAATTATTATAATAGTTTTATATCTGATTCAGTTCTAAGCGTGTTTGTATACCTCCGGCAATATTTGTCCGAGCCGCTAAGTCTGTCTGGGAGTGCGGCATTTGTCATCTTTTCAACATTGGAGATTTTAAGTGTTTTTCCGTAAAGTAAAATGGCTTTTGAACAGCTGAATGATTCAATATTATGTCGGATGTATCTTTACTTCTCAACCATGCCTCTTTACCAACACTTGAAGAGAGAACACACCATACAAGCTTCCGTCGGCAAAACGCATTCCAGAGTGTACGCAAGTAGCTCTTTTGAGTAGTCTGTTTTGAAAGGAAGACCTTGGAAAGCTTAACAATTGAATTGGAAGGGTTATAAATTGCGTATATTTTCAGTTTGGAAATGAAGTGCTGCTGTTGATAAGGGGACGCTGGCCACACCCCGTTTGTACTGGGTGCCAGAGACTTTTCATGCGCGTTTTCCGGATACAACCCGTCTAGTAGTGGGTCAAAAAGCAGACATTCTCGCCTTGCACGGCTTAACGATTTTTTTTATAACTGTGGTTTGTCCCGGGGAAGGATCGTTTGCCCTTTTTAAAAACCTTTCGTGGCGTGTTTTTCTTTTCCTGTCTCATACAAATTTTTTGACTGGAGGTAATGGGCAAGCTTAGAGTTGATTGAATCGTAAATATTTTGAAAAGAAATTGACAAGGTAATATTTGCCTGAAATAAAACATTTCGTGCCGTTTTTATTACATAATGAATTTCAAGTCACAATCGACTTTAAAAGAATCAAATATTTTCAGCTTATATTACACCCTTCCATTTAACCAAGATTAAAGGGTGGATGATATAATTGTCTCGTGTATTTTTAACGTAAGTAAACTAATGAAAGCAAATTCTTTATTTGCCTGCCTTTGTCTCGGCTCTTTGAGGGAAATTATGTATTGTATATGCTTCTTTTCTTATATTAATATATTTTTGTAAGTCTGTATGTTACTAACATATGGAGGTAAATATTTTGTCCTTACCTCATATTTTTCAAAAAATAAAATTTAAGGCAGCGTTTAGTTTGAGAATACCTGCTTTGTAGCGTTTTATATCGTTGTTGGGACGAAGATCTTTGGCTAACGTGTCCAATGTTCAGACTGTTCCGGAGTTCACATAGGAAAATTCTGGACTTATGTCTGAGTATTCTTCTTATTCTTTCTTGAAAATAATATTTTGTTGTGGGTTCGTTATAACTTATTATAACGCAAGGAATTAATGAACTATTTATAGAAACCTTATTTAAGGTGTAAATTTCTCAGTTTTGTGCCAAAAACCTCCCATTGACCTTTTGGCCGGTAAAGGAAAAAATCCTTGCGGTTAAATAGAAAAATTTGGCCAAAAAACGTGATGTATGGAATGGTTGATGGTCATGCATACTTGAAAGGTCATTTAATTTATTGCCCTGCAGGAAGAGTTATGGTGACTGTTCACATTTTGCTAATCCTTAACACTTTTTAATCGTTTTTTGTTCAAATCATTTACCTCTTTCAATTCCTTCCAATAAGTAAATGCAATTCTAGGTTCCACAATTTCATTCACTATATTAACATCACGTTTTAACTTGCTTGAGTTAATGTTGTCAGTTTCTTTGTTTCCTTGTAAGTACTAAAACAAGAGCTTATTATGCTAAGATATTTTGTTGAAAGGTTTGAATTGATAACGTTTCAAATTCATCCTTTTAATTGACGTTGTATGTACTTGCGGCTTATATATTTGTTTTTATTGTAAAGGCATTACCCAAATAACACATTCAATTATATTCACATTTCATGATTCGTCAAGCGTGAGCTATTAGCGTCCAGATTTGATTGTGAGGGGACATGTCTGAAATAACACATTTGCCTTCTCCGCAATAAACTATCATGCATCTTTTAATTAAAGAAGTTGAATAATTTGGTAAAAATGTCACATGATGATACTAGGACTTTATGTCATGGTTCAAATGTGGAGGGTTTATGTTTTGCATTGAAATGCATGATCGATTAAGCGTGGTGTTTGTTTACGAAGATCAACCATCTCTGTGTCTTCCTTGCCGGTTTTAAAGCTCAATATCCATACTTTTAATAACGCCAGACGACTTAAAGAATGTTGAAAACGAGAAACACTAGGGGTAAACCCTTGGTCGTTTTTCAACATGGAAACGAGGCTTTATACACGTGATCAGTTTCAAAGGTGCACGTGAGAGTTTCGTGATGAGCATCTTAAGGGGTGGTTCTGTTTATGTTTGCTGAAGCATTTCCTGACATTTAAAAACTTGTGGGATCTTTCATCGAAGTGAACGTGAGGTTTAAAATCCGGTAAAGGTTTTGTAAATTCGCAAGATGGCTGACAGAGTTTATGTTTTGTCTTTCAGATCAAAGTGTGTTTATCCTTCCAGAGGTCGGTGAGAACGCGGTATCAGGTCCCACAAATTTACCCGATGTGTTCATAGATGAAAACGAGAAGAACGAAAGACAACTTGTTGATAAGGCAGACAATAGTGAAACATCTCTTAATGCTGCGAAATATCACGTTGACAACCTTCCCGAGAAACGCATTGGACGTATAACGCGTGATCCAAGCCAATCGACGACGGATCGTAAGAAAGCAGATGTACTTTCTATCATCCCGGAAGCTAACTCTGAGAAAGATAATTTAGCGAATCATGTAAGGGATGATAAGTACGATAACGAGGCAGGAAACGCGCGGAAATCTTCAAAAGACTTTCAAATTTGGGAAAAACGGACTCCTTCCGATTTTGATGAGGGAAACGTGGTGAATAAAAATGGTGAACTAGTGTTTTTGAATGGAGTAGATGATCACGAAGACCTTCGTTTTAAGGGAAGAAATCTAACAGAAGATGTTAAGGAAAAACCTGAGCTTGTAACAGTTAAAGAGGGTTACAATATTTCATCGCCGAAACAACAAGTTATGCTTGTTAATGAAAGTCGCGATAATGTAAGATTAAACGACGTATCGCACAATGAAAATTCTGTGGGGTCTCATGAAAATGACTTTACAGAACAACAAGAAACAGCTCGTGACAAAACGAACGAGGAGAGAGGTTCAGATAAATTTGCATCAGAAACAACAGTGAAAGAAAACGTATGCGCAAGAACTGTTGATTGCCCTTCTTCTGCGAGGTCTGTTAATTCAAGTAACAAATCACAAACTCCGTTAGAAATGGGAGATGTTTCTTTGGCTTTTGATCGATCTGAGACCAGAAAAGAAGATTCTTTACGAGTCAGTTCAAGTGAAACTGGACCTGAAGAGAGCGCTAAAATTGCGCCAAAAAGACCGCAAAAATTCGAAGGATACCCAGAAAACTCAAATAATGTGAATGATCTTGGAAACGTTTGCAAAACTGACAGTTTGAACCAATCAGAAAAGAATAAAGCATCACGTGATATCGGACCAACCAAAAATGTCAGGGAAAGCGATAAAAATTCGCATGTCGCGCAAGACAACCCCTGGATCACTCGCCAACTTCAACCGGATGCAGAGAAACAAATTGAAGAAAAAGGAAATTATGAGCGCAAGAATAAACGCAAAAGAAGCGCGCCGGAAAATGAAAAACCAGAGCAAATTGTACCACGACTAATAATTGACCAAAGTAACGTTTCCGAGAGAAATGAAAATGAAAAACTTGAAAGAGACGAGGACGAGGAGGATAAACCACGGAAACGCAGAGCCAGCGAGCCTGGACTTCAGTTTGAACCGCTGAGTCCGTTGATGGAAGCAGAAAATTCAAACAACGATTTCTTGAATACAACTGGCGCACAATCTGGTAAGGTTAAACGGAACAAATCATTTGTCTCGCGTGGTTTGTCTAAAATGTTCGGTGGAAAACGCAAGTATAAGGTGGAGAAAGACAGTCTGGCGGGT
The DNA here is from genome assembly GCA_964035525.1 of Porites cylindrica. Taxonomy (NCBI): domain Eukaryota; kingdom Metazoa; phylum Cnidaria; class Anthozoa; order Scleractinia; family Poritidae; genus Porites; species Porites cylindrica. Next base: position 33,590,585 of record OZ037784.1, on the reverse strand, counting down.
CCTGTTGACTTTGATAATTTCAGTACACATGAAGAATCTGATTTCAAAGTTAATCGTCGAGAAAAAAAGAAGAAGAAGAAAGATAAAGGTGACCAAAAGAACGTCCACGAAGGATTATCTCCTGAGAATATAGACAAAAGCCCATCCCGAAAATTTGGCGGACTGTTTTCACGCGGAAAAAAGAAAGAAAAAAGTTTCACTGGGCCTTAGAGGAAATAACCGCCCAAAGTGATGACAATCCTCTGCGTGAGTGCAGTGAAAGTACAACTATCATTTAGACTCTCGTTCTTGTAGTTATTTTGAACTAAAGGTAATAGCTTCTTTAAGGACCCCTTAGTTTTCCTCATAAACATTCTCGCGTCACTTAAGGATCGATTCAGAATTTTGATCAGAACTTATGTTTTCACATCCTTTGCGACGTCTGCGAATAAAATCGCTATTTATTCAATACACGTGCCAAAGAATGAAGCTTTGAGTAATTTTCAGCCCTTATAGAACTCCTTTAACCAAAGATCAGACGTATTTTCTAACTGCAATCGCCGCCGTACAGGTCTAGCCTTGCTGCATGAAATGAAATGTGTAGCCGACATAATGAGTCAACATTTTTAACTTAGCCTGGGTTGTTTGTTTTCCTGATTCGGAGCATATTATCGTTACCCTAAACAACTGTTGCCTTGTATTTTCCCCTTTACACGTCTTTACGAATGCATATATTTCAAGGCGAAGGAAAGGCTACTTAGAGAGAACATCATGTCGAGGGAGTCAGGTACACAAAAACTGCCCAAGCTACTGTAGCAATGTTATGAAACATTTTTTTTTTACGTGGCTATTTTTTTTGTAAGTCATTCAACTGATCACACTTAGCAAAATGTCCATACCTATTACTTGGTTGTTCGTTCTCGACCCACTACCTTGCATCATTCGTCGATATCATTACTCAGTAACTCGATGGCGTATCATTTTAGAGACATTTTGTTAAAGTAATGGCGGTAGAATAAAGAGAATTTTATTGGAGATGAACTATAATTTCTCGCGCTCTCATGTGACCAGGTATGAGTCGGAAATATAACTTAAGGGGGCAGGGGGTGGGATGCCGCACTTACGAGTCCCGTGCTCTTTCCTCCGTTCTTCAGATATTTTTAGCAGTTCCATGTGGAATGAATCATTAGATTGCCCCGGCGGGGAGGGGGGGGGGGACCTCAAGGGAAGTTTGGGTAGGGGTGTGACGCCGAGGCTATCAAACCCTGACTCTGTTTACGACGAAAATTGCTCATTTCGGTCATTTCGCTGCCCCTCTTTAAGACAGGAAACTCTATTTTATGAAACTTTTTATATAAAATGACAACCCTGATTCGTTTTTTTCCAGAATTAAGTAATTTAGCTCGTTACAAAAGTATAGGGAAAAAAGAGAGTAAAATAAGGTTGTTGGAGGAGAGTGTGGCACTTATTCCGTAACAGTGCCCTTTAAAATCAATGCTATAAAACACTGCGCTTCCTCGAAGGCGGCGTTCTTTCGAGTTATAGTATTTCTCGTAACGGGCATGGTATGTACCTTTTGACTGGACAACAAGTACTATTTTTTCAATCAAGTTCGAGGGACAGAAGTACCTCAAAATCTAAATTAGAATGGTACTTTAATTACCTCGCGAGCAGAGGTTTCTTTTTGGCGTTGCTTTTAGCATTAACAAACTCGTTCGCGTCGCTTGTTTGTCGCGTAGTTGGTTTTTTAACGCCCTGGAGGTGTAGGAATGCACCACGTTTTTTAGGCGCAGAATAGGAAAGAAAGAATTTACGGTCGAGAAAAACTATACCGTAATTATTCAATTTACCAGCTCACAAGGGGTTTTAGAGGAATACACCACGCGCTTAGCACCCGCGCCTCAGGATTCGAAGAGAACGCTCGGTTATCAAGACTTAACGAATGCCGATCGACTTTTTAATAAAAACAGCGTGTTTTCAGGCTTTTCAACAAGAAATATACGGGCAGAATTACCCAGAAAGGACCAATGCCTACTTTATTGTGAGTTTCCCAGCCCATGGGGAGGAAAAGAGCGCTTATATATTTTTTTAGAAACAGCCGATGCGAAACAACTCTTTGATATTTATTTAAATCACTGAAAAAGAAGGGCTCTTTTTGCTATAGGAGGGTTTAATTGAATCTTAGGATGCTTAGGCAATAGGGACGCTCGGCTTATCAGGACAAAAACACATTCGATGTTGGCGCTTATCAGAGAGGGGATGACTCTCCACTTACAGGGGCTGTGTCACGGCAATCCAGTTCATTTTGTTTAATTTGGCCAATTACTCGCCCTCAATTACTATGTAAATTAAAGTAAGCAAGGAAATTACAGGAATATGACAAAATCAGAGATCCGAGACAAACAAATGTGCCTCCTGAACATTATTTTTGAAGTTGCAAGCAGCAGGGATCAACTTTGAAAAACTGTTAGGCTGAACAGTTTTCAAAAACCCTAATTTCAATCCGTTTCAATCTTCTTCAGTTTTGCCCATCCGTGGCGTCTGTTGTTTCTGTTATGTTATTTTAACTGTCCTTTAAAGTTTTAAGCTGTTATATTTATGTTTCTCTTAATTTAACGGGCATTTTGTAATTTCCTAATTTGCGGAATTTCGTGACACAGCTCCTTTAAGAGATCGGTGCGACGCAGCCTCGCTCCGTTACAGAAATAGCACAGAAATCACCGTTCTTACCTTTGAACAGAACCCCTATCCTGTCTGGTTTTCGTACCGACTCATAAGCTTTCTGGTATAGTTTTAACATAACCTAAGGATAAGCCTCTTCGATCTGCATAATTCTTCATATCATACTAAGTCTCATGCAATAATTTCTAATTATTGCCAGTATACTGGGTTATGGCTCTTGACTGGGTAGAGGGACCATTGCTTATTACGTATCGGCAATAATTAACAATTATTGCATGAGACTGAGTATTTGATATCTGGAAGATTCTTTACGTCATAAGAAATACGAATTCAGTAATAGCTTTAATACTCATTCAAAATATTTCTGGGCATGGCCGGTTTTAGAAGTTTATTTTTTCTTGCGGATACTCCTCACAAAGTACATAACATCCACGAGTTTTAGTCGACAGAAATTCGACTGTTTTGTGTTCAAATAGACGTTAACACTTTTCCACATTTTCGTATAACACAGTTCTTTATTTGAAGTCATGCTCGGTAAGTTACCGATTATGCGTTCCTTTTCAAACCACTCAGGCTGTCAAAGTGATCAGCACTGCGCGCGCTGCCGTCATATTTAGCTCTGTACAAAAAAATCAGGGAATTAAAGACAACCACTCACAGAATGCTAGTGATCTTGACATTGATACTAACATTTATTTTTTTAGCCAAGAAGTTTTAATACTGATACTGGCTATAAGCCGTTACTTATGGCAGAAAGAGAAGACATAGATTCTCTTGCCAATAAATAAATAAAATGTATTTTTTCTCGAACGCCTAGCACCACTTAGTGATGAGTTACTGTACATAACGCTTTCATATTATTTTGAGTCAGTTAGCTAACTTTCTTACTCGGCTTTTCCGAACCAAAGAAATACGAATCTGATTCTCAAATTTAAACTTTCTGGGTGGAAATGTAAACTCATTTCTAATAAATTTCTAATTACAAAAATATTATTTTTGAACGAACGTTCCTTAGATTTTTAACATTTTATGAGTCCTTTATCTGTTAATCTGTTTACAATAAATAATTGTATTAATGGTGCGTACAGTGGAACCTCGATCTATACGAAACTCTAATAACGAAGTCCTCTGTATAACTAACATTTTTTTTCCCCAGTAATAAAATTTACATGGAAAAGAACCTCGATATAACGACACGTCGTTATAGAAAACATATTTTGCCACGCCTTTCCCTTAGCCCTTCGATATATCGAGGTTCCACTGTTGTTCCTTTTCCAGTCTACAAACTAAAACGAGGTTTTCAATTTCCAGTCTAAAACATCTTTTTCTTTTGTTTTGCGAACTATTTATTATCACCCTCAACACTGCTTTTCCCTAATTCATTGAACTAAATCTTGAAGAGTCAGATAGAGATACGATAAGCATCGGGAGCTAGCAATTTTCATTTAAGTCAATGTCTACAACGAGCTGTCCTTTAATCTCGGTTGGCGTAGTGGATTCCAGTGGCAATATCGAAGATGTTTCTTGACAGAGATTCAAATCTTTTTGCCATAGATCGTTTTCTGTGATATTTATGGAACCTGCCAAGCCATCCCTAGCTAGTAGCAGCCTCTTAAGGCCTTCGTTGTTTATAGCAATGCTCGGTGTCGACTCTTTGGCAGATTTGCGTGGGACTGGGATGACGATCATGGGCAGACGTGGAAACCTAGCAAATTGACGGGAAAATTCGGCGAGTGCGTCTCTGAAGAACCATATATCAACAGCGGCGAAGAAAACAAGGCTTAGAAAAAAGAAGGCCAATGGAACGTAAGACATTTTCAGCAGTTCGCTGGAGGATGTTAGGAATGCAATCACAATGAGGGAGATTGGAATGACGCCTTTCACAATTAGAGCCAGGAGGATTAAAACAGTCGAACCAATCTTCCGTAGTTTCGATGCTTCTGTGAGGCTAATTACGCGCCTAAAATGTTCTTGTTCGTGCTCAGCAAATACCAGGCTTCCCTCGACAAACAGAATAACCAATCCCATGATTCCGTTTTGTTCATATATGAGAATGCTGATGTAAGTTGCCATAGCAACAGTGTGGTGAACAAGGAGAGGTTTGTAGTGAAAAATTTCACTTCTGAAGGTAAGGACTTCCGCAGTCTTGAAGACGTAATGACCCAATGCCATGGAAAACACTAAGCAAAAACAGCCGTTGTATACGAAGAAAGGATTCTGCAGCGCGTCAGAGTTTGTCAGCAGAATGATTCCGCAGACAGGCATAATCAACGTAAATATAAGGTTTGTGGAGCTGAAAAAGGAATAATAAAAGTCCAGTTAGTATACCGACTTACTTTAATCGGTGAATAACTTGTATGACATTTCGCCCAGGTGAAGATATGAAATAAAGGAAGAAGAAAAAAAGGAACTTGAAATGAAAGAAAAAATTCCTCAGTTTCAACCTGGCCAAAAGCAAAGACCAGCTGGAAAATGAAAACGGACGTCTGAAATATAGGTCTTCCTTCTGGAGGTAAAGCCATTATTAAGCTGTTCCTCCTTCAAAGTCAGATCGGCCCTTTCATAACTAAAGAATTCCTGGCTCAGTAATGCCTAGTAATTCCCGGTTCCGTCCGCCGTAAAAAGCTAAAACTACCGGCAAAACCGTTCTTGCCAACGCTTCAAAAGCGGTGGCAGTTTTTCACACAATCGTAAAGTTTAAGCACAATTTTGAGCAACACAGAATTTTGTAAGCGTGAGAAAAACAATGAAACACCTCGATTTAGTTAGACGAAGGTGAAATATGTAACTCCGAGGATTTCTGACTCGCCCGGCCGGGAGACCACTGGGAATTGTTGATTCGTCGCTAAACCGGCAAGGCTTGTTTTTTGATGAAGGCCTCGGCATCCATCAGCTGTTGTTTTTATCATCAATGAAAAAATTAAAATAGCAAAGCTTTAAGTTACAAATTATCTGTGCTTTTAAATTTATTTAAATCCCCATGTAAGGTGCTGCCCCAATCATGCCCAGTATTGACTGACAATATGCAAGGGCAGGAAGTCGGGCCGAGAAAATGGATGTTTTAGATTAAAGGAAAGAAGTATAATTTTGTTTACTTTCCAAAAATACGCCTACGTCAGGTAAAAATAAAAGCAGTTTTAATTGAGGAAAAGTTATATAAAAGCTCTCTTACGTCGATCTATCAACGTTCTATTCTAGGGTGCCAGATTGGTCTTCACATCAATTAAATATTGACTGGCGTCGTCTTATTGTTACTTTGAACCGGCGTTTTCTTGTCTTAAAACTACCTGTTCATCAACTTTTGAGCAAATGATACAGAAAAAAATTCGCACTGACAATATATTCAATAATTACTAATCTACAAATTCCTAGATGCCAAACGTTTTAGATGAGTCAGGGAAATAATTACTCGCAAAGCCGTTCAGTCTGTTTCGATATTCATTTCAGCTACGAGGAAACCAAAAAATTGTTGAAACTGGACTCAATACAGGCTAAATTTAGTCAGTTTTTTTCAAGTTACTGTGATCCGTAGGCAAATATGCTAAAACGTGTGGCTTTGCATAGGACAAGATGAAATTGAAGCATGACGCATTGCGTGGGCCAGACAAGGAATTATGAAAAATAAATTTTTTTTTTTTTATTTCCATGTTGCATTCAACTACCTCTCATCGCTGAGGTAAAGAATTGTCATAAATTAAGACTGTCAAAAACGTTTCCCACGTTGTGTTTACTTTCCACGACACTCTCACGTTTTCCGTTGACAGTTTTTAAGGCAGGGGGCAGTTAGAACTGAATAAAAATTGCTACTTCTGTACAACCTCTGCATTTTATATCGGGCTCAATAAATTTATCAAGCCACTGAATAACAACTAACCGATGATACTCGCTGAACCCTGTCATACTCCTATAATATAAGTTAAAACTTTGACTTTCACTAAGTGTTCCGTTTAATCTATCTGGCACGCGTTCGTCTGCTCAAGTAGATGTTTCCTTTAGCTTAGTGGTAAGTGATCTCGCTTTGCCTTAAATGTTCTGTTTCAGAAATGACGCAGTTGTTCATTCCAAACAAAAGAAACCGTTACAACTCATTAGAAAGAGAAAGAAGAAAGAAATGAATTCACTTTGAATGAAACGGACCCCTAGCCAATTTCCTTACGATGGCAGGGAAACAAAAGAACATTTTTGTGAACTTTGTCGGCGATCATATTTTTCATTGCTTGTCATGGAGGTTTCAGCGTTTCAGAGTCTTAAGATACCAGATAGTGGCAGATACAATGCTGACATTCTGGCGAGAGCGTAGTTTCCCAATATTAATTTTTCAAGAGTAGCCGAGCACCTTTTTGAATACTGCAACATTGCAATATATTCGAACTATATTTGCTTGCTTAAGAAAAGCCTTATAGTGGCAAAAGACAGTTGATGCTTTGTTCGTTTACCGCAAAGAAATGTCAATAAATATTGGACCAGATGGTTGCTAAGTATTTTGATCGAGGTAAACTTCCCTTCAGAAGGTTCAAAAAAACATCCTTAAACCTAACTGGGCCGCGAATTTTTATTCCACAGTTTATTTAGCTAGTCTCACAAAACTAAAACGTTCCTTAAATGGCCTTGAAATATTTTCTTGAAGGTTGTTTATTAGCAGTTTTCTGATTCCGCCACACAAGAATTAGTTCATTGAAGCGGAGAAGGTATTTTCCCCTCGTCTGAGACGAAACCATCTATTCTAGGTATGAAATCCTCTCTGAAACCAAAAGCGATTCCGCACAATATATAACAAACAAAATATTTCCCTAATTATATCTTTCGAAACTCGCATTGAAACTTTGCTTAGAGGCACAATATTACATTGTAAGCATACTTTACATTATTTTCTTCGCAGTGTTCAGTTTTACCAACAGGTAATTCCTTGGTTTCACTACAGAGTGCCTAACCAAGGCCGGAACTCTACAAGAGTTTGTATTAAAATGCTAATGCTAATAATTACAGCTGCAAGTAAATTTCTACTGCTCTTGTTACCATCTAATCTCTTTTAAAATAGTTTATTTTTTCAGCCAAAATGTTCGTAAAACAGAACATATAAAAACGGTGGGCTTAACGTAAGAAAGATTACCTGCATGACTCAGCCGTGCAGAAATTTAAATAAAGAAAGTAACTTTTATAAAGTCGATTTATTATGATTATTTTTTATTTTTAACTGTTCTTTTTTTCATGAGCTACTGAGATCGAGTTGTCATTTTTGCAAATAGCTTTTTAGTTCCCAGTGCCTACAGACGCCGAGATTTCGGAATTCGCTACAAAGTGTGACTTTCTGAATTTCTGAGAACTTTCCCAAAACTTCAAAAAATTAAAACCGACCATTGCAATAAACGAGATTCCCCCCCCACCCCACTTCTTTTTGCTTCATCTATAGCTACTTGTTCAACTCTGTTAATTTCTTTCTTTTCTCAACACCTTTAGAATCTCGCCTGACCAAGAATTACTGACATTGCACGAAACCGGAAGTGAGAATCTGAGAGGAATACGTTGTAATAAAGGTTAAAACCAAGAATATATCGTTCCGAATGTAACAGATCGAGCTTATAGTAGACAATTTACCAAAACAACTGTGTTAAAGTCAAAATATACTTACAATCGCCGACAAAAGAATGGAATTTCGCTCTCGCACTCCTGGACCAGTTCGTCTTTCCGCCGTCTTTGACATGCACCTCTCAGAATCGCTCGACACAATTTTGGTAAAATAACGCTCCATGTCACACAGAAGTTAATAGTGGCTGAAACGATAAATAGGATTTCCAAGGTTTTGTAACTCATGAAGAGAGCCGGAGCATTCTCCTCCCTCGCCATCTCAACTGTGTGATACTGAAATTTTAGAAACACAAGTTTATAAGCACTGCTTAATAACGACGAAGTTTCAAATTGTTCCGCGTTTGCTACAGCTGTCAGAGGCTGTTTCGATCTATTATGATACTCCTACGTAAGTCATGCGACCTTTTATTTGCCTTAAAGGGGAACTTGTGCTAATGATCTAAATATATCCATATGATCAAATCATTGTTTTTCCTCGAAGGAGGAAACGGAAGTCAAAAATAAGCCTTTATACGGGACTTAGAAAGTTCCTCTAAAAAGAAAGGAACCACCAATATTTAAACCGGTATTCACGTGAAAAGGTTGTGAAAAATTCGATAGTCATAAGCAAATAAACAGTTTTTACGTGGATGGGAAAGTTATACTGACAAGTCGTTCTTCAGTCATTAAAATCGTATAAGCAGTATTTTATGGTGAACCACTGAAGCGTCAGTTCCTATACCCCATGTTCTTGTAACATCCCTTAAATCTGGGAAGTTCCAGTTTACTGAACCATGACTGACTTCCTATAACTATCAAGTAAGCTTCAAAAGCATACGATCTTTCGATCAGGAATCATAGATTTATTCTTAATTGGTGGCCAAAAATTATAGTTAACCTCAAGTGTAGAAAAATGTACTTCTAGCGTGCCATTTCAGGGGTAAAGTCTCATAACTGAGATAGTTTAAACCAGGGGCTTCAACGTACTCGTAGCAATCCGTTTCAGAGAAGTTGGATAGTTGTTGCAAACCTGATACGTGATTATTTTTAACTTTTTTTATTTATAAAACTGTTTTCACGATTTGAACTGATATTTCCTTTAAGCAGCCTTTGCAATTGCTTGACTTAGTCTAATTGTTATGCTTCCGAGTACATAATAACAAAATAAACAAAAAAGTGTAAAACCGAGTCAGCAGCAGTGATGACTCTCCGATGAGCGCTGCGCAGGTGGTACAGCGCAATCTCACGATCCCGATCCACAAGGATTCGCGTCTTCCAAATGAGAAATTTTTCATTCGAATTGAGTTTACTCGAATTTGCTAACTGAAAAAGGAATTAAACGTATTTGGATTTATTCGATGTGAATCTCGGTTCCAATAAAAGAATTTCTCTGCGGTAAAATCCGTTTTACTGAGAAGCTTCACAATCAGTTACATCAGATCGCGCGTGCGTCCATATATCCGCATTAACCTGCGATCGATCATGTGGTCCTTCTTCCCTTTTTTTGGTATGATGTCATCTTTCCACACGCCCTAGTTAAACTAATAAGCGTTTGGGAAGACGAAGGACCAACTCGCAACTTAGCTAAAGGAAATACCATGGTCTTCCAATAGATCTATATCCCAGTCCTAGTTGCAGAGCTGGGTCCGTTCTCAAAATAACCATGATGCCGAAATAAACCGCAGCCACGTTTCATGTGCTTTAGAAAAAATTCACAAACAATAACAACAATAGTAAAAAACCCTTTGCCACTCATGTTAACTCACTTAACTGTTTTAACAGTTACGTTACTCATGCCCTGGGGACCTTGAAATTCAATGCGTCAGTAAAACACTAGCTCTTTTCATGCCTTTTCGGTAGCTTGAGATCATACCGTTCATATATAACATACAAAAGAAAACACGCCTGATCGAAGGTTACCCTAATTTAGTTGTTGCTACTTTTCTGTGAAATAAGCATTCAGTCACGCTTTTGTCAGAAGTGCCACGTCCCTAAAGTTATTTAATACAATAGCATACAATGGTAAGGTGTATCCAAATGACGTCATGCCAAACCCTTGACATAAATTAAAAAAGCGGACGGGTCGTGGCCGTGGCTTGTAAATTTCTGTAATGCAATTTGATATTAATGGAAATTGTGGTAACCAATTTCTTTTCTGTCTAAAATACTTGCTCGATAGAAGAAGGGATGAATATTATTTACTGTACTGTCTTGAATTTACCCATCAGGAAATGGCGTGCCCCATAGTTTAAGTTAGGCGGCCTGCTTTTTTCATGCATTGGCAACTTTACACCGACGAAAGCAAATCTAGATCATAAATCTTATTGTATTGCAGTTTATAAAGACGCTAAAAAACATTTGCTACTTGTAAAGACTAAGTAGTAAAGTATACTTAAAAAAAAAAAAAGAATAAAATACTTGTACGGCTTAGAAATCTGGGACGCTCAGTTTATCTGATGAAGATTATTTCGATACCTCAGGGAGCAAGAAGATACACACTGGCGATATCGAAACTCGCATGTATATTTAGAAAATAAACAATGCCCAAATATTGTCATCACAGGCAGATTAAGTTTATCTGTAGGTATCGTGATTTTTACACGTAATGACATTAAGTTTTGGATTCAACTTTGGAGCTTACCAGAAAACTATATTAGTGAGACAATGCCTACAACTCTATCAGGAATTAGCTCGGCGGTAAAAACCTGCAAGGTCTTATGCTATAAACCTTAGATAAGCCACATTTTAAAGAGATTCCCTGAATCGACTGTGCCTCATTCCGAATAAAAGGCCAACCCTTTGAACTAGAGGAAATATCAGCGCGTGTGCGTCTGACCCTTTTTGAAAGAATTTAAGATTATTTGGTCAGTTATTGCATGATCTCCTCAGCTTCTTTGGATTCGTTACAGCGAAAGAAACGAAAACGCTAACAGGCAATACCATGGGGGCCTGATATTTTCACAGTGGACTCCTTCACAGATCAAAACACGAATCAGATAGGGGAAGGGGGAATTTGGACTCTACCTAATTCCTTCCCCTTCCCTTTCGAACATCTGCCACGGAGGCTAATCAGATACTAAGAATCCGGTTTCAGATTTTATCTAAAATGAATCTTTTCGGAATGAGGAATCCATTGTTTTTAAGTTGGATTTCATTTGAGCAAAAGAACGCAAAGTGCGTTTTTGATTTATGACGAGAAACACACCCGAATTCCTTTATTGACGTCATCAAGTTAGACAGCATGCCGGACTGCAAGGTTCATTTACTCCAAGCACTACTGAATTTTTCCTAAGAGTAAAAAATGTCCATGTTTGCTTTTTACCATTTATTATATTATTTTTTCAGTTTACACTAACATGGACTGATTTTGTCAAGGAAAAAATGCGGAATTTCTAATTTAAAGATGTGTCCTAGTTGTTTTGTTCGATAAACAACAATAAAAAATAGGGCATTTTACAACTTCCCGTATGATCTGTTTTTTTTTTCGTTTTAAAGGGAAAGTCCGTTTTAATATACATTGAAGTGGATCAGACGAAAGAGGTAAAACAAGCAGAGTCTCAATATAATCCAAATATTTGTCGTATGCAAAAATGCACTAAAATGATACGTTACTTTTTTTGCAAATGCTTGGAGTTATTAAGTATGACCATTCACATAAAACTAATCAAGTGGCCTTATTTATCATTGTTGCTTAATTTATCACTACGCTGCACCGTCGTTAGCAGTTCTTAATCTTTGGGTATAGCTGATTAGAGCGCCGAAAATTTGTTTAGTGTCGTCAATGTGATCGCTTGAACCTAGTAGATCATTTCTTATAGCTCTAGCCACGCTCTTCGAGAGATGAGCGGTACAAATAAACATTATGAGTTACAACTGGTGTGGCAATGTTTATCTTTTCCCAGAAGTTTAGACTTGACGCAATGAATGTCCACGAACGCCCAATTGAACGCCTTAGTTAGCCGCAGACGTCCGTGCAATGCAGGCTGAATAAACTTAAAAGTAAGACAAAACAAGCCTGTTTTACAGTGTTTCAATCTTTTAGGAGCGCCGGTGCATGTTACAAAACTCAGTGCAAGCCCGGTCGGCTTTTTACGTATGTACTTGAAACCACTAACACCGGAACACCCAAGAACAGAAAGAACTTTCAACATTTTACAATTCAGGGTCAGGGTTTCTATTTGTCTTTTTTACTTCACCTATTGCCAGGTTATCTGGGTGTTCCAGGGGTCAGGATCCGGTTTTCAGGGTTTTAAAACATGCCAGTTGTTCACATGACTATCTTTTCTTCAGAGCCAAATAACGCACAAAAATGTTTTAGTCCTCTCAGGCTCACACCTACTGGATATGCTGTTGACTCTCATTTTTCAAAAGAGTAAAATCCTATTTGCCTACGAAAAATCGACCTGTCAGGAGCCTATGCCCCTGGACCTGCTTAGTTAGCCTGGGACAGACCAGGCTCCGCATTGGGAGAAAAAGGAAAAAAATCGGCGAGCGAATCGAGCCGAGAGGTAGTCTGGGGAGGGGAAGGGGACGGCAGCTTCGCTCGCCGATATTTTTCCTACTTGACCCTGTTTTTTGCCTTTTTTCCCCACTGTACAGCCTGGTGCAAGGCTACTGTTTAGTGATCTTCAGTGATCACGGAACCATAACAGCGACAAATCATTTACTCTACGAAAATGAACTTTGGATCAAGAGGAAACTATTTAGTGTGTAAAGGAACACGGGAAAGTAAAGAATCTTTAAACTTTCGCGGTGTAATTTTCTTAGTTAAAATTTTTTGCGGGGGATTCCTTTATTTAGTTCGGCTTAAAACCGGAAGCTTTATCTTGTAGCCTCGTTCTCATGATTGCTTTTACTTCCGGTTGATTTGTTGTCATTTTAGCGGGAAACGATTGTGACAATCGCGCGCAGTGTTCGAAAAATCCTAATTTTACCTTTTGCCTTGCGATTTTGTAACTCTTTTTCAGGTTATTTGTCGTTGTTTAGGAACTTGATGAGGGTGTTTTGTATGCATAAGGATTTTCATGAGAAAAATCAACAAAATCTTTTGAAACTAATCAACGTGTTTTGTTTGAAACGAGGCAATTTCATTCATTCATTTGCATGTAAGTTTAGCTCTTTTGTTGAGTTCAAGTTTGGAAATCTCGGGTCTCTGAACGTGGAAATAGGATTTTAGCTTGATGTTCTTAAATCGGGCAGCTAAATGTGAAAATTTGAAGTCCCTTTTTGTTTTTGCTCGATTTTAAAGGAATTTCCATCGCAGTCACGAGCGAGCTGTCCTCGAAAGTGCAACCTTCAAACATGGCCATGATCTTCTCATTCATTCACACCACGTGTTGAAAACTGCGAGCACAAACGCTCTCAGATCAACAGATTTCACTAACCTTTGGGTCATCGTAGAAGGATGGAAGCTACAGTGTTGGACCAGGGCCGGAAAACCTCTAAGAAATGCCAGATCGAAGGATGCCACGAGATTACAGTCGGATCACGAACTGCATTATGTCGCAAGCACCGAAACAATAAATACAAGCAAAATTACAACAAAAAAAGGAAACGCAAAGCTCTGGGTCCAGAGGTAAGTATTGCTTACCGATCTCTTAGCGTATCAATGGTGAAGTGTGCTATTCTTTTGGGGAATTTTAATTTCGATAATAAAGCTTATTTCTTCGTTAAGTTAGAAGGCGTCACTCTGTACAGAAGTCACATGTCTTTGTCAAGCACATTTCAATTTTGCCATAGCTATTGTTTTATATCCTGTAAGCATTTTGTCCCTTTATTTCAAAGGCAGAATTCAACAGGTTTCACTTCTTAACCTTACTGTGGATTGATTATTCCCTCCCCTTCGTTTTTTTTGACCTGGGACTGTGGACTAAAAATTTAGAAATGAAGAAATAATATCCGCATTGCTAATGTTGGCGAGTTTGCATTAGGTATTTAAATTCCAATTGCATTTCAATCACTTTTATTAATATTTGTCTGGCATGTGTACCGTTTGATTTTCACCAGTTAAGTTAAGAAAGAACTTGAACATTAAAACAGACTGATGCATTTGATTCTTTATACGGTGATCATCGCTAACGATAGCATATGTTTTTCTTTCGCTTTGTAAATGCCATTAAAATAATTACCATAAATGAGATTACTTCGTTGTCAATTGAGAATTATGAAAATGTCTTTTTTCCGCATCTGTCATGATCAATTTGATGCGTTGAAAAAAAGGGGAAAATAATTAATCCTCTTGTGGTAGTACAAATGTATTGCTTTCAATCCTGGCTATCAAAAAAGAAAGTTTTTTAGTGGTGAATTTTGTTTACCTGCATGTAACTATTGCATGTTACAAAAACATGCTCTTTTTATTGGGTGAAAGTACTAATTAAAATTGCAAGGCTATTGGTACATGTACCCCAAAGCAAGTAGTTACCCACTTGGCAAAGTACACGCCCACAGTCCCAGCGGCCAGTTTGTATTTCCACTCTTGTTTTCAAACTCTTCAGTGGTGACCTCTCCAAAACTGCAAAAGCCACTGAATTGCATCCCTCCCAACTGCCTGAAAAACCTTTCCACATTAATTGGCCAGTTAAACATGAACAATGGACAAACTGATGTGCTCATCATACAGACTGTGTACCTTACTCATTTTGTTTTGTCAACATTTTTGTTCTGGACCTTTGGTTTTTTAACCATTAACCAAAAGTTTCTGGAAAATCTAGTTTGAAAGTATATAGAAAGTATCTTTTTGGGTATAGAAACAGAACAGCTGAAAAGGTAGTCTGTGTTCTTGGTTAGAATGTTCCAATGGAAATTTGTCACTTGTTCCTTTCAAACCGATCATTGATACCAGTTTTAGCCTTACTTGTAGGTCAGTTTTTCTGTAAATGGCAAGTAATTTTGTTACCATTTGCCCAATCTGTGGACCAAAAGCTTTGCCAGTATATGGTTAATGGTAAACAACCTTGATGTCTCTTGTATTAAAATGTTTTGGTTGTAGTATGCCTTTAACCCTTTAAGTCCCAAAAATGATCAACATCAATTTTCTCCTGACTTAATCAGTACTTCTCAAGAGAAAAGGCTATGAAACATGTAATGAATTTAATGTTGAATTGCCGCCAGCCACTTACCTGGGTCCTCATAGAGGTCAGTTTAAGAATCAATAAACTGTGCATCTTGAATCTTTCTTTTTGGTTAAATCATTGTTTAGGAAATCCCAGGTGAATCAGTTGAAAGTCAGTTAGCAGAGGAAAAGTGCTTGATGGAACAGAAGTATGCCAGTATGCTGCAACAAGTGTTGGCCCAGAAACAACTGGTAAGAAATTGTAGGAAATCCTTATGGGATCCCCAACCCTTTTGCTTCCAGATGTGGCTTATTAAGTCAAAACTGGCCAAAAATTCCAAATTCCATTTTGTAAAATGCTGAAAAAAAAATAGTGCTATGTGAAAGTGCTGCCAATTAGGAGGTCTCAATTGAATGGTCACACCCCAGTTTCCAGTACACTGACTATAAATTAGAGCCAACGTACCCTACAGCCACCTTGATGGAACTTATTCCATTACTGAATATCACAATGATTTTTGAATCAATGGTCAATTGATAATGATGGATAAAACACTAAATCTCCCTACCGTATCAATTTTCTTATGTCACAGCCTCAAAATATTTATAAGAATAAGAAGTCCACTGAGAAAATTTTAACCCTGTTTATTATAAATAACAGTGTCAGAAACAGATAATATGTCTGGCAATACTCCATGCATTTGAGTGTTGTGTTTTTAACTGGTCTGAAATGTTAGAACAATAGTTGACTGTTTTTATGTTGAAAGGAATTGTTGCAATCTGAAAAAGTGATCCAGGTGCTACGAGACCACCAGCAGAAAGTGAAACAGGACAAAATCAAAGAAATTCAGGAAAGAAAAATTAAGAAAGAACAGGAGCCAGAAGAGACTGCAGGCACTCAAGGTAATCATGCTGGCAGTGCATAACCTTTCATGGTTGCTCACAGTGTTTGAACCTCTGGGGAGGAGTAAGAGGTTTAAGCTCTTGAGTTCTTAATCTTTTCTTGAGTGGGAGTGGGGAGTGGAAAATGGCACAAAAAGGGTGTGGCAAGTGTCTAAGGAGTAGGAACCAAGAAAAACTGACAAAAGTGAAGTTCACATACAATGGCAACATGTATACAGAGCTGGGTCGATAACTTTAGGAATGGAATGAAGTGGGAGTGACCCAAATTTTTTTGTAACCCCACTTGAGTAACCAAAATAATACCTTGAAATATTTCGACCAATCATTGTTACGGTCAGTTTTGTCCTGAGAGAGAGCACAAAAAGGTGCAGTAACCCGGTTGACACGCGAACACCAGGGACATGCCATAGTGAGAAATTGTCCTTGATGCATGAGGTCAATGTCTTAATTCCACAGGTGTGAGACTTACAGATAATGTTTGAGATTTGGCAGGAATATTAGTCCCCCCAAATAAAAATTATGATCTAACTTGAAAAAGCAAATAAATTGCAGCAGGCCTAGGGGAGAGTGGAAGATTCTACTTACTGTAAACTTTTATATTTACACTCTTACTGTCTTCAACAATGAGTTGTTCCTCTCTGTCCCCATACATGTTATACATATAAGTCACATAAGAATTAGCCAAACATATCATTTGTTTTACATCGTCTAGTGATTGCCTCATTGAGCTTTCTCATTTAACACTTAATAGATCTTCTAATAGTGTGTATGTTTTGTTATTCCATTTCAGACCTTGTGATGTTACCTTAAAAACCTCACATTTCTTACAAATGTCGTTTGCTTATGTGTGCATATATTTATGGAAAACAAAGGCAAATTCCCTTGGAACAGCACGTGGTCTGAATTGGGAAAATAAAGCATAGAAGCCTTTAGTCTACTATCATTATTTTGATGTACTTGATCACTTTTAAACTTCAGAAAAGAAAAGTTGGCAGTGTTCTTTAATCTTAATATCACTGGATCCTTCTTTTCAGATTCTGCTGTACCAAAGACAGCATCAGAAGCTTCTCTTGCAACAAAAGACAGAACAACAGAAAAACCAAATCCCAAACCAGCAAAAAGTTCCAAAAAGTCAAACCAGAGTAAAAAGAGTCCTGGAAAAGCTGTTATGCCGAAAGAAATCATCCAGAAAGGAAACAGTCTGAACTTTCCTGGAAGTATACTGAGTATCTCCAAAGCACCAAGTTGTTCTACTTTTGATACAAAAGCACTGCACACGGGTGCTACTCTTTCACCTTTGGATACAAATGCTGCTTCTTATGTTGGACAAAATCTACAAGTCTGTCACAGTGGGTCACAACAGCTTACATCTCTACAGCCTAATACCATGGCAATCCAGCAAATACCAAAGATTGATTCCATTTTCAGTTATCGCCCAAATGCTTTAGGGAATGCTAACACCTCAAGCAGTGCCACTAAAATTTGCATTGATTCTGTGAAGGATCTTTCGCTAGGCCCTTCTGGGAGTGTCGTAACATCGATCATGACTACACCTAATCAGTGTCAACCTGCTCTGGGTGTTAATAGCACACAGATAGCAAGCTCCAAGACATTGCAAAGTATTCACACTATTTTGCTGCAAAATCCACCACCTTACGAAGTGGCTCAGAAGGGAAGAATTCCTGGTGTGAGCATTACCCCACAAGGCAATCCTGGACAATTAAGGTTGGCAACACCTCATACACTAGCACAAGTAACAAATGGAGGTAATCTTGTTACCGCCATAGGGATGGCACAACAGCATCAAATGACATTTCCACCTGTGAACTTAAACCAGTCAGTGTCATTGTCTAGTGACCATAATACCACTTCATGGACATACACCCGAGTTCCACAAACAAGCCAGGTAATTGTGAATAGCAGCAGGGGTATTTTGCAGAATGCCAGATCAAGGCCACCGAATGCTGAATAACTCAGCTCTGAAGTTCAGTAATTAAGGTTATAAGGAAACTGATATGTACTGGGCAGGCTGACCTGGAACTACCTATAAACCCTAACCACTAAACTTCAGAGTCATTTTGCTTTCAGCGGCCTTTCAGTGAACCTTAAAATACCCCTGCTGCTGTGGATAGTGCAGGATTTAGTCTAAGTCTTACTAACAGTAGGATGCTGGTGTGAAGGCCAGGGAGGGGGGCAGGTACTCCCTAAATTGTAATCAATACCAATTTGTCTATACTAGGAGGCTCCACCCAAAAGGGGTACATTTTTGAGTCTTCAGGAAAGTGTAGTGATTTCACTAGTTGAAGTACATGAAAAGGGTGAGAAATCTGTCATGTCAGCCTGAAAATGGCCCAACAGGGCTAAGAGATGCATTTTATGGCTTTGAAAAAGTCGAGAAAACATTCTGGTTTCGTGATTTCTTTATATCTTTAAGACAGTGCTTTTACAGCAGTTAAAAGGGATGAATAGCTCTAAACTAGGTATGCAAAGGGGTTCCATTTGTCAATAAAAAGTACTTGAAACGGCTGCCTTTTCTGGCAAAAATGGTATATGAAAGGGCAAGGGGTTAGACCTAAAAAATAAAACTTTGTTGAGTACCCCCCCCCTCCCCCTCCCCAGTGAGGAGGATGCTGCTTAGCAAAATTAATGACAGGGGTGCTAATTTAAAAATTTAAAAGACAGCCCAGAGCTGCTAGAATGATGTTTGGTACATGTTACTTATATTCTCACTACTAAGAAGTACCAGAACACAAAGGAAATGGTATGAATGAACGATATAAATGGCATGAATAAATGGTACTGTTTTTGATTAATTATGATTAGGAGGTTTAGCATAAAAACAGTTGGAATCATTGATTCTTTACCCTGTGCAATACGCAATAACTTGCAGATCTTGTTACTACTAAGACCAGTAGTCATTTTATTTTTGCTTTCATATTTAGATTTGGTAATCCCAGTGAGCTTTAACTATCAAAAGCCCTAATATGCACAAGAAAGCAAAACCCTCAGGGTGAAGGATTCTTGTAGTAGTTGTGAAATGACGTGCAAATAAAAATGCAAGTGCAAATGGCTTGTTATAGTAAAATCTGCTTTATTTGTCTTAACAGAATATAACACAAAACTGGTCAAACCAAATCATGTCAGCAGGACGAATGCAGACTGCAGCAACAATACAGGATGACTTTTTATTTCAGATTCTTCAGGTAATTTTTCTTTCTTAAAAATGAAAGGAAAATGTTAACATTTTGAAGACCGCACTTGACCCTTTAGACGCCTGACAATTCCGCTTAAACACAAAAATGTCGTTGTTTTGTAGTGACAATAATTTATACCTGTATTATATGTGTTAGAGAATGTAGACTGCGAACAGTCTCTCTTTTTCTTTAACTCGTAGTCTATAGAGAATGCAATCTTTTCTTCTTTTTCTTTTTCTAGGGCAGAGTTTAAAAGGCTCCATTCTGTGTTGCATTATCTCTTCTCTTTATTTGGCATTTTGAATTTCAAATTCAGAGAAAAAAAATAGGATAAAAACTCTGTTTCGTAGATTTCAGATTACTAAGTATTCCATTTCTTGGCACAGGAGAACAAAGATCCGCAAGGTGTTCAGTCCCAAACAAACAGCACTCTGACAAGCGTGGATCACGTGGTATCTGACCAGCCATGGACAATAAGCATCGGGATGTGACATCAGCAGGCTTGGCTACACAGTGTTTTGGACGTGTTTCCCTGTTTTGTACACCCGGCCCCGCTTTTTTAAACGTTTGGTAGCGCTATCCACCGGATAAATATTTATACAGTGGCTAAATATTAGGGAAACCAATTGCGTTATCTACTGGAAAGAGGTTAATCCAGTGGATAACGTTATCCAGGTTTCGAGAAACTAGCCCCAGAACCTTTGGGTGGAAAAGAAATTTTCACTGTTTTAAAGAAAGACCCGCCTATTTGACTTGGTGCGCTAAATGTTCATAACAACGCACGTTAAACGATGTTCTTGCAAAAGCGAGAAAAACAGTACCAGCATTATTTTAAATATCCGTTGAAGCTCCGCTTTTACAATTGCCTTGTTCATTAAGTGTTTGAAATCAGTTTTAAAATAGGAGATCTATCTGCTAAAAGCGCAGGAAAAAGGTTTTATAATTTGTCTTGAATATTGGTGAGTATTATCCTGGACTCTCCTTCAGGAAATGTTCACCAATTTTCACCTTACTTTCGGCATGCTAACATTTCTTTTTCAAAAATAATCTTATGAGCTTCGCCAATATACATGTAGTTTATCGACACAAGACAATTATTCCCATGCGTTGGACACCACGTGTCGACCACGTGCAATCCAAATGATTTTTACTCACAGGATTAAAAATTTGAAGAAAAAGTAAGCCAACATTTTTTATATTTATTATTTTTCTTAGTACGAAAACATTTTTTTAAACACTCGGGTTCTGGAAATGAAACGTCGAACGCCAGTTTAAAAACCGAAATGAAACTGAGAGTGAGTTCTTTTTCCTCCAGGAAACATAGTTTTCTACTTCTATATAAATTAGTGTATTTCATTTTGTAATACAGCATAATGCTCGGGCATTATTTTATCATGTGTTTGTACTCTAGGATTTTTTTATTTTGTACTCCAAACAATTTTTTACAAATATTTTATGGTAAAATCAGAGTTACTTTTACGTTCTAATATAAATTTTTCTTCTTCCGAAACTCCAATTTATATTGCGTCCGAAAATCCTCTAATTAGAGTAACTTGAAGTTTCCAAAATACGTTACAACAGAAAATATTAATGGGTAAAATAAACCAGAGAAATTATGATTGCAATGTGTATTTTGTTTTTAGTTGGTTAATCAAAGCTGAAATTTCACTTGTTGGAAGGTAATTGGAGGGCGACCTTTCTGGCCGTTCCATCCAAAATCTCCTGGAGAAGCGGACCAAAAGCTTGAAAAGGTCGTACTATCCCTTTGGAAATATTCCAAACGAAAGCACTTGTTCATGTATTTATGCTTCATCTTTATCGTCATCTAGAGTAAATCGGTTAAGGCCAGTTAAAGGGGGGGAGGGGGGGGGGGGGAACAGGAATAACAACTCCCGACCCAAAGCTCCCCAGAGGGTTTGTTCCCAGGGTAGGTCGGTTGGGCGGCGCGTCATCTTTTCTACCAGTTCCATGTCTTACGGCCCTTTTTCTGTAAATTTGACCAGTTTATGCAAATGATTATCGACAGTCTCGCACTTGACTCGTCCCACATCGTCTCTACCTGGATCGCACGCGGAGGACGGAACGCAAGAAGCCTGACCGAAGGGAGCACGAGGGGTGATGGGAAGGAGGAAAACGTCACCCGTCGCTCTCCCCTTGACCGCGCACATTATTAATAAGAGAGTGGTAGGTCAGGTCCCGCACGGAATTTCCCTTTTCTTAAATTTCCTTGCCATTTTCCCATTCTGTGTGAATAAGCCACATGTTTCCCCACTTAAAGCTATGCTTTATTTTCAACGACCGTATCGATTGTACGGAAACCATTCTTCTTAGTACTGAACTCCTCCGGAGCGATCGTTCTCACTTAACAATCATCGCGATCGTTGAAAAGCTGTTGCCATATAATTGCTGCTTTTGCTGAACTTTCTTTAACGATCCTGGCGTTCAACCTGAACCATTAAACAAATGATAAACAACCAGTACATCAATCGAGTGTGAAAAAAGTAAAACACAGCATACGTAGACAAGCGAATGAACCAATCAAAACTCGATGCACAAACAAATAGGTTTTCGTTTCTCTTCTGATTGGTTGAAAAAGTGGCGCGAGATTTTTTGCCGGTCACCAAGCATTCTGTTACATTAAGGGCATCGGGCATACATAGTTAAAGTGCCGAGTCTGACTCGTCACCAGTCGTCTTCGGGCTTATCGCACGGCGGGAGCAAGGACTGAGGGGGTGACTAGGGAGAGAGACGACTGGGGACGAGTCAGATGCCGAATCGATATCTGCGGGGCCGGGGGAGGCGGGGGGGGGGGGGATTGACTGCAGGGTCTCTTCTTCAAATCCTTTTCTCAGTGACTGATGGCAAGATCATTCTACCATGCCTATTGTGATTCATGTTCATTTTAAAGTTGTCCGTTTTTTCTTTTGAAATGCTAATCCTAAAAGTACTCCAGGACTGTCGGTTTTCATGACTCTGTGAACGTCGCAGAGTAAGTTCTATTAGGTTGTGATTTCAATTCAGTACGAGAATATGTACACACGTTGCCAAGCTGCAATGCATTGAATAGGTCTGTAGGAGAACAATGTGTCCTGGAATAAAGAAACAACGTTCCCAGTTTTTTTTTTTGCTGGGATTCAAATTATGCAAGTCTGGCAGGAGATCGTTGACGCACTTGTTTTGATATAGCTGCATTTATTTAATATTTTGTACCACGTGACTGACCGGCTGTAATGGGCCCATTCTTTTCTTCTGAACATTTGGCTTTATTTATCTAGCAGTGGACAAAAAATAACAATACAACCTTGTTACAACATCTGTAAAGAAGTCGGATTGTTTGATAACCCGCCTCACAGTCTTGAGATTCTATACTGACGGCTTGAGAAGAGTTTTAAGAACTGTTTCGCAGCATAACAGATATAATTTTTTATAGCCCAATTGCTTTTGACAGTCTGACATGATCTCTCGTGCCCAATTTTGTCGTAACCCGGGTGTATGTACTGTTTCTAGGCTTTTGTCCTGGATATGTTGAAATTGTATTCATACAAGTTTGATATCATGAGGGCGTTTGATCCGGCGGTAAGGTTTCAGCCTTTCCGTTTATAACACAGAGACGTGTTTCAATGAAATTGTCCAAACAGCCGCTAAATATATCTTCCGAAAGCCGGTCTTGTATCGAATCTCATCTAAACGACCGGCAGCAACGCGAAATTCGCGCCTAGTGGGCACTTTCTAACAGGGGGAGAAAAATTACCGTGCTCGATATCATTCTGTCAAAAGAGTAATAACTGTTTCAATTAGGTCGCAAACAAACATGACAAGCAAGAAGGAGGATGCAGAAAGACTCTTCAGTTTTCCTTCCCTGCTAGCAGAAGCTTCTTTTCGTGTCGGAAACCATTTTACTCACGGTAACCGCTGGGTAAATACTCTTACTTTCTCGCCCTAGATTTACGTTTTCATCGGTTGCCCACAAAATAGCCCTTTGTTCAATTTAATCAGTTGAAAGAACTGGATCTTGAGATGTTTATAACAGCCGTGCGGCTAAAGGATTTTTCCGAAAAATCTAGGCTAGCACCATTTAGCTGAAAACATCGCCATGCTATGATGGTATTCAGTTAATTGTCGAATATCACAGTGCCAACTTTTTTGGTGCATGGTTATCTCTCGGTGAAAATCGTTATCTTCTTTATGGAAGAGATTGTAGGTAATATATGTGTCGTGGTTCAATTTTATAATTGATTAAAATTTATTCTCCTTTGTTTTTGGGTATGGCAAGGTATGATTGTGAGATTGAAACAAAAGAAAAAATGTTTAAAGCAAAGGATAAAATTGAACCACATACTAATATAACGGAAATGTTGGCAGTAATCTTGTACGTATCTACCGGCCCTAAACAGTGAGAGTCGTTCCCCCTCAAGTTATGTTTGAATAGAAAGTTTGCTAAATGTCCCAAATTGCACTGAAAAGAGATGAAAGCCAAGATAACGTTAATATTTTGTCACCAAAATTCGCGACATATAACTGAATTATGGTGAAATCGAGTTTTTAAGGTTGACTAATCTAGTGTGCGTTTTCTGGCCGGTTTTATCACTGTTGGTGATTTTATTCGTTTTCCTGACTTGAAAACAGAGCAATGATTTAGCATCTCAGCAGGTCCCTTGCATAAATAAACGCGATGAAAACCAAAGTCGCTCAAATTGACTGGCGTTATGTTCCACGAAATTACTGTAGTACTCTCTACGACAGGAAACGCATGTTTATCTTTTTGATTCTGAATATCTTTTGACACATGGGAACCAAATGAAAGGTGTTTGAGACCTCGAAGATTGTAACTCTTGTTATCGCTTTACGTATCTTTTTATTGTAAATACATTATTCTGTTTTAAAAGCTAAGTTTAACAGTAGTGTGCCTGCCTGCTGATTCATTTTGTAATTTCGCCGTTACCATGTGTTGATGATCGACAGATTTTCTGTTCCTTTGTTCTTTTTATGATGTATATCATTCTGCTTTGTTCTTCAGCGCCAATATGAACTATTTCGTAAGGTTAGTGAAAGAACTGTTAATTATCTGCACCTGCACTCAACTGTTCAAATATTATACTAACAAACGAAAAATGTCGCTCAACTCAGTACTTGAGAGACGTGCTTTGCGATTTTCCAAGAAAAAATTAATGGCTGACCGAAAATTGTGTTATGAAATATGATGTCTTGAAAACAAACTGACCCTCGAGTTACGAAGGCAAAAGTAGAAGTCATCATTTAAAGTTTGTTTTTGTTGTTTACTTAGATCTACTGTTGAAAAATTTACTCATTTTTTTCGCCTGTTGTAACGTGTCCATTTTCTAATTATTTCAAACTTGAATAAACTTCCTGTAGTTTTGTCCTCCATGCGCTTGTTTGCAATATCAAAAACTACTTTTTAACTTATTAATTAATTACAATGCTGAGCAGAAATTTTGGTCTTCGAAAGAACATCAAGCCCGAGAAAATTACGGTCATTTAGTATGACTTTAATCTAAAAATCAAAGCATCGAAAAGGAAGTTTTAACTAAAAATAAATAAAACGACGGTTTTTCGATTCACTTCTTATTAAAAAGGAGAACAAAAAGCCTCTGGAAGTTTTGTTTTGTTTTTTTTTTTTTTAAGAAAAAAAAAGTCTTATTTACGTTTATTCTGCCATTAAACTTGACAACTCTGGGATATACAAGCCTATTTAAAATCCTATTTTAAATAAGATCTTTAGAATTAGTTATCACTTTGCCTTATTTTGGGGAAAACATTTTAGGATGTAGCAAAAGACAATTCGCATTCAAAAACAGCAAAGGTCTTTGTCTTATATGTTTTACACTTCAAACTTTGTAAAAACCGACTTTTAAGTGTCTCATAGGAGTTGGAAATGAATTCCACAGTTGATTACCAAGTCATAAAGAAGATAAAATGAAGATCAAAAGAAATTCTGTGGACCTCTGTTATCTGCATGTTTAACTGATTTGAATAACATTACCCTTGACTGTAAGCTACTTTAACTTAGCAAACCGACACGAAACCCGTTTTTTTTTTTCAAGAACTAATTGTGAAGCCTACAAATACCATGATCTTTAAAACATTTTGCTACCGTTTTTGTTTCTGATTTTTTTACAACAGAAAAGGTTAATTTTGGCCTTTATTTTACAGATTAATCAACAGTACTCGCTTCTGTTTGTTTGAGACAGATTAAAGAAAAGCAATTAAAAAAAGAACATTGCATACAGCTGCTAAGCGCAATTTACACTTCCCTGCTTACTCGAATTTTGTTGCTAAAAACCTTGTGCAAGCAATCCCGTTAATTTTTCCTGTGGCGGTTTATTTATTTACTAGTTTTCTGCTCTTTTCTGCTAAGAAAATGAGTCATTTTTCGGAAGTGCGCCGTTGAATTAATCCTTTTAACAATTCAAAGAGACAGTTGGACTCACTGTACTACGTAAATCGACAAAGGCCTGCCGGTCAGTTTGTTAGAATATTTTCCTTCATAGTATTTGCTTATAACATCTTATTAGAACATGCTCTCCGTTAATTCACAGTGTTTGAAAAATAACTCATTACTCAAAAAGTAAGAAAAAAGGCAAAGGGCGAACGGAAATGTTTATAATTGACACAAATGTAGTAGGAGTGCTCTCCACTGATTTTTCTCGAAAAGGACGCGCCAGTTGAAACTTATTGGCAACATCCATGCAGTTCTGTTGCCATCTGCACCTGACAAACTTTTCTTCGTTGAGAGCAGAAACACTCGATAAAACAATAAAAACATGCTCTGATTAAAAGAATAACAATTACAAAATGACACGCGTGCCGATGAATAAATCAATCTGGATGTAAGACTCACTGTGGTCATGTATTTTAAAATATCATCATGCCAGCCTTACCACTGCATAAGTTGCTGGTCGAAAGTACTCTTTTTCACCCAAAGTGGAAGTTTGGTATATATGGACGTTATTTGATTTATATAGGAGATTCGAATCGACTGGTTTTAAAGGCATTCTCTTGCTTGAAAAGCCTTGTGATAAAAGAGCTTCAGCCGCGTATAAGGTTTTTTTACATACATTTGTGTTCGAACTCCAAGGACTTTGGTAATTTTATTTAAGTTCAATTATTTCATTAAGTGACACTCTAGGGCCAAAAGATATAGCCAAGGAATATTAGTTGCAGTTCGGACTCACCGTCATTTATTCAAGGAAATAGCCAGGAAAATTCACGATTTTAAGATAAGATCCCGTCCCTGAAACTATCAAACTCAAATGATTTGATGTCAATTTTTATCGCCACGACGCTGCAAACTGACCCGCCATTAACATTCCATCTTGTAGGTGAGAAATCTTGACCGGATTCATCTTTTTCAGAGAATTTTCAACATACTGACGAGAAAAATAGAAAAGATACTGAGGGTAGTATATGCGTGATTGTTGATGAAAGGTCTCTAATGAAAAATTGATGAGTGCTTTTATTCTTACCGCGTGCTGTTGTATATTTAGGTATCTGTTTTGCTTTCTTTTGTTCGAAGAAAATAGCTGTTAACTGCTCTTTCGACCCCGGAATATTTTGAAGACAGCAGATTGAATCATTCTCATACTAGGCGAAAGTAACTTCACCGTTAAAGCATCTTTCGGCCGAGGTCTTGCATGTCCGAACGAGAAAGGAAAGAGGATCTCGAAGTGATCACAGAGAAAAATATATATAGTGCTGAAAACAAAGTCCCAACCATTTGATAAGCCTTGTCTCTTTTCACTGGCACCTGTACACATGACAGATAAAATGCGCTTACGAAATTTTTCACGAACTGAATTCTTTTTTATTACTATTTTTTACTACACTAAGACGTTTTTCTTCACTACACTGCCGCCGCCGAAAAATAAATGATTCAGTCGACAAATAAAGCTACATGTTACATCAAGTTATTCGTTTTGTAGTTCAACACATTCTCCAAATATTAAAATACAGTTAACGCTATAAACCTAGTGTACAGTCAAAGAAAGAATTTTAAAAAATAAAATTCTAATCGACATTCTGATTATTTTTGATAATTTTCTCCGTCGACATGTGGTTATGAAGCGTACGTGTTATAGGGTGAATTCGGTTATGGAGGATTATACATGAAAGGCAAACTTAATCTGCCTTCCAAGTTAATTTTCGTTTTTCGTGCTGAACATGAGCAAGAGATCAGTCGACAAATTATTTAAGGTATCACCTTTGCCGTATGTTAAAATTATTTTACATCTAATGCGTAAATACAGAGGTTTTAATACGTCAGTTTCTTGACATCTGAAGGGCTTTCCATGAAGTTAGAAGTTCAATTTGACAACAAAGCTCACGTTTAAATCTTTCAGCAATGTCTATGATTTTTTAAGTCACTTTTGTGACGTTTTCTAAGACACTTGTGATCCGAACGAAATTAAATCCTTTGCAACAGTTTGCCAAATTCAAAAATTGGCGTGTTGAATTTATTATAAAAATTCACTACTGTTTCTAGTTGATCATTCGTTCGCTTAATTTACACTTAGGATAATACAGTATATCCACTGCCAAAATAATTTCCTTGAGCTTGGACGGTGTTCCACGTGGGCTCCGAAAAATTGTAATATCCATTAAAGTAAGTTGATGCGTTGGTCGTATGTTTAAGGCCATAATCTTGCCATAAGTTACCGCTCATGGTACTGTCTGTATTGTGAAAGATGCAGTTTCTCGGTGGTTGTACGTTTAAAATAGAAGTATTACCTCTAGTAGAAGCATCGAACGAAAATGGAACACGCTGCTCAAAAAATTCGTCCATAACGACATTATCGGATGTTTCGGAAGACGGTGAATACGGATCGGCGGTTGATGTGTTGTCAGATAGGCTAGCTGGACGGCTAGAATTATTTGAAGCACACTCGCTTTCTTCCGACCAGCGCTCTATAAAATCATCAAGTTCAGGGCGAAGCCAGTGCAAAATTTCAAAGTCAGTGCGTTGAAGATCGCTTCCAGGAAAATTTGCTGAGGAGTGACGAGTGTTTTGATGCGGCTGTCGCGGTGTTTTTGATGGTTCGCTCCAAAACGAGTCGGGAAGCTTTCGTTTTCGAAGTGGTGGCTGGGGTGAAGTAAAAAGCGATGACTGGGTACTCTTTCGCTCGTTGATTTCTTGATTCCTCGAAATTTCTAAAGTCTTTTCTTTTCTTTGCTCGGGCTTGTTCTGAATAACCCCAAGTGCGTTATTTTTTTGGCCCTCAACGTTTTCGGCACGGTTTTTACTCGGTGCAGTCTTCGTCGCCGTGAGCGCGACATCGTTTTCCTGTTCAGCTGCGATGAAGACGTGATCAAGTAACTGTTCTTGGCTACGCCAAGAACTTTCGGATGACATTTTATAGGATACTCCACGTCCTTTCAGTTGGCGTTGTAGATATTTTCTGTGGTTTACTTTTCTTTTTGGTTTAACGGGCTTCTCCAGGGCGAATTTAAGGTTGCTAGTGGCCATGCTGACAAAGTTAAGTAAGGAACTCGGCGTCGAGGTTTCTCCCAGTACAGTGCTCATCTTGCTGTATATTGGTCGTGCCTTCACTTGTCAATGCGGAAGCGAAAACCAAGGGCTCCACAAAAAATTGAACTTTTAAATTATTTGTGTTTGATGACCAAGTAAACATTAGCCTCTTGCTCATTTGCTTGTGGCTCGCCGAGGTCAGTTTAACCGCGGGGCGTGTGGCACTGTTTAAGTAGCACCTCTGACCAAGAAATAACACCAGTCGCTTGTTAAATCGAGAACTAAGGCTTTGTGCGCTGACTGGAAACCAAAGCTTATATTAGACTTAATAGACCCGACAGCTGTTTCGGACGTGCGAAAGTAGCTTTTTAACGAACTGCGCGTTTTTTCAGTACCGTGGGTGGAGAGAGAAAAACGTGTCTTTCAGTCGCTCTCTTGTTCTTTACTGCAAGATACGGGAAATTAGTCGAACGCTATTGGACGGTTGCTCGTCAATTGTTCTTAAACACGAATAAAGCTTTAAACATCTCATTTATCTGTCAAAACAACAGCGACTGGGATTGAAATTGCCTCAATAGCTAATAAGAGTTAACGCGAAAGACATTACCATAAATTTCCATTTTTAAATCAATTCATTTGTTTTCTACGACAAAAATGTTTACAAGAGCAGGTTTCGGGAAGGCCTCACTATTATACTTATGCCACTGTCTACCTAGACAAAGAGCCTAAAAAATTATCGGAAATATAAAATTGACGAAAAAACATAAGGAATCGAAAATCTTTTCGCTGACGAAATTTTTAAAGACATCGCTAACCATTCCGACCGATATAAATAATTAAGATGCATTTAAGATATATTTAAAATACGGCGGAAATTGTTTGACAATAATTTTTGTCTCAAATTATTTCTACCTTTGAAATATCATTAAAGTTTCTATTTTCCTGCGTATTTGGTAAATGCGTGCATCCTACATGAAGAAAAGGCATGTAAAACTGAACGAGAGTGAGTTCCCTTTGTATAATGACTACTTCTTACCATTGAATGGCGTGTTTACTGTAAGTCTCCCCTCTCGGCGCTAGTCGCGACTATTAAAAGGCTATCAATTGTAAAAATCTTATATTGGCTTCATGAACAAGCACTTTTGACCAGTTAAAGGCGCTCCCCGAAATATCATTTCCTAGCGTTGCGCGTCGCTCGGATTGGACCGGTCATCATAAAGCGACAGATATTTTAGAGATTTTTTAATAACAGCAATTCTCTCGCAAATAGGCGGCTATCTTTAGGTAAATTACGCTACAATTCCCGTAAATTATACCTTTTAATTTGGCTTTTATTGAAATTCAAAATTTCGTTACATCTTGGTGACGAAAGAAAGAAAAAGCGCCAAAAATGTCTTTAACTGCATAACAAGGGTAACTTTTAATAATTTACATTAAAAAAATAGGTCCCTTTACTTGTCAATAGGTAAATAAAATGTTACCAAGGCCTTGTATCCTACGTTTTCTGAAACGATAATTTACAAAACACTGATAACTGTCAATGGGCTTTCACTAGCTTTTTCAAGTTCAAAAAAAAGTTGTGAATAAATTCCTAAACGAAATGAATAAAGTACTAGCCCTGTTGTTTAATCCGGTTTAAGTACCCACATAGTAACATTTTGCCTGGAAATGGCAGATGTTGCAAAAAATAACCGTCATTAAAATGGAAGACAAAGCCCGTGGCTAGTTTTTCTTCATGCTTGGTATTCCTTTGTTTAACTCCTGCCATTTTGAACCAATCCATGCTGAGCAAAATCTTCTTTATTAAGATCCGTCAAAATTAGCGCAATATAACACTAAATTACGAGGGTTTCATTTTGCCACACTCCAAATCTAGAGTATATTGGGTTAAAAAATTCAGAGGAAGATTCTGTTAAAGTGACGACGCGATACTGGATGTGAGAAAGAGCATTTAACATTTTCAACACACATTGATCTTACTCAAACATCTGTCATGTATTGAGAGCTGGTGAAAAGAGGAATAATTGTGAGCAGCTTTAAATTACCTCTCGGTTATAAATTATTGCATTCACGTCGTCCTTAAAGATCCAAAACAAGTGGCAAGAATATTTCCCAAACAGAAACAAACCAAAAAAATAGAAAGTGTGGGAACGAAGAAATTGAGTTATTGGTGAAATTTATTGCGTAATGATGGACTTTTAAAATAAATTCAATTGTCAATCCTTTCACAAAAAGTTTTCGAATCCAGTTTTAAAAGCTCAGTTTGCGAAGTTCAAATCGTGAGTAACTTGCAACGTGTTCTAGTAGCTGGTTGGTTTTGATTTGAAATTCTCTTCAATACGCGCGTTATACCCGAGCAAAGATTAATTTGTAATTTGTATACGAGGCTGCGTAGGTAATTTGTCCTTTATAGCTGTCTGTAGGTGTCGAGATGTCTGTTTAAATTAGGATCTCTCCTTTGTTGTTGTTCACAAACAATTATCTTTTTAATTCGTTGGTCTGCGCTTTCATATGAAGTCCTTCCAGCAAAATCCACTCAACCCATTAGACAAATATTAATATATCACAAAAAAGACCAATTTTAACTAAAAAATTTTCGCTCTTAGTCGAATTTAAAAATGCGTACAACGGGGTCTTTTTAGGAAGCCCTGAAAGCTCATTTGACTTAATAAGGAAAATGCATGGCTTGTCGATTTAGTCGGAAGGTGGCTTGATTTGACCTAATTACAATGATAAAAGGTTTGTTTTCCTTCCAACAGAATAAGAAGTCTCACTATACGCTTTTAAAAAACTCTTTTCACTGTAAAAAACACTCTGTTTTGATCAAAACTGCGTTACCCTTGGTTACATGTGTCAACTGTCTCGTAAACTAGAGGACACCTAGCGTTAGTCATGAGAAAAGAAAACATCCTTCCACGTTTTTATTTTTCGTAAATATTGCAAGTTGTTGCCCTAGCTAAATGCTCGCAACTGAATTTCTGGCATTTTGTTTCAGTCGGAAAGCCAAAACTGGACGAACGAAAGGACGAACCATAGTTAGTAGTTGAACGAACCTCTTTCCATGTACCATTTGGTGGACTAAAACTGTACGTGATGTGTTTTATCCAATTTGATCGCGTTAAAGTTAATCTAAGCCAAGTAACCATTCACATCTACAGAACCATCCTGCACAAAACTGCCTACGTGCGGCCGAACACATTTCCACGTAAAATAGATTTATTCAACTTTACCTATTGGCCTCTGTCACTCAAGGTAACTAGCATTGTTCCAACTTTCTTGCTCATTTTTTCATTAATTCTCCTTAGAGTGACGAGACACAGCCTTTGCAAATTAGGTTACAACTAAAAAATAATTATACATGTACAAGTTAGAAAATTTTCCTTTCTCCGCACCCAGGTGATAAACATGACATCAATTTCTACGTAACACTTTTTCTTCTTAGTATCCTTTTCTTCCCCTGAAACGTGTGCGAAAATCCAGCTGCCAAAAATGAACAAAAAGGTCTTAATATCAAATGGATTATTCCACTAGATAGTTAAGCCTGCGAGAGGCTCACCATTAGGGCTTCTCGCCAGAAGTCACGCGCGAGCGATACACGGAAGGAGTCACCGTAGTCGGTGCAAGAAAGAACGGGCGCGCCTCTCGCGCGCCTCTCGCGCACCCGTTCTTTCTTGCTCCCACAGGCTACGCCAGCTAGGAGCAAAAAGAGGATGGGACACAGAAAAACGCGAAAAGGAATAGGAGAGGGAGTGCCTGCTGTAAGAACCGGTGAATTTGCATAAAGCCCTACCATTCGCTCTTTTCATCTCTCCCCAATGCACCTTCTTTTTCCCTTTCTACCCTAACTCTTTTCGGTTGGCATCAGGTTTGTGATGCTGTTCTAAATATCAAACATGGGGGTAATGGGACTAAGACAGCCTTAGTACAAGTTTTACATAGATTGAGTACTATTCCGTCTGGCATAGCACGTTATTTTACTCACGAAATATCCAGTGTTTTTACGATCAGTTTTTATACTCAATGACTGTAAAAGTACAAGTAAAAGTACAGTTGTATAAATTCAGGGCTCAGCATCTTATAGACTCACTTGCCGGCTAGCAACAGTCGTAAGTAACATCATTTACTAGTTTTCCCACCCTACCCTCCCTGGGTAGTTTTGGTTGTATGCTCATTTCCTTTATGGAGCTTTTATGCCTGATAGTCTTCTGTTTTTACAAATTATGTATACCTTTGTTTGTTCCATACGAGTGTAACTAGTTTTATTACCTGTTTCATTTTAATATTGTACCTATATTGAGTGATTACCTATTTACATGTTGTAATAAAGGCTGTCATAGTCCCAATCCTGTATGTGTCTTGGTTGGTATTTGGACACCTCTTCCACGGATTTGTCGCTCGCTCACTCGCTCGCGTGCAGTACTCAACTCACTCCTTTTAGAAGAGAATAAGGCCGGGTCCACACGAATTCGGACATTTTTTAAATCATTTTTTTTTAACCTGCACACCTATGAACAGAGTCTTTAACGACTCTGGAGGGCAGTTTCAAAGAGATTGAAAAGATGCAGTTTTGATGAGCAGATTCAAAGGTTTCATGCAGACGGACGCCAATTCTGGAAAATAAATATGCGGTTTCAAAAAGTTCCGGATTCACAAGGATAACGCCTTACATGACAAGAGATTTCATCTTCTTGGACTAATAAAGAAGATCAATTCTAAAGTTCAATAAATTAAGATAAGTTAAATAAAGTAAGATCGAGTCCTCCAAATTTTAGTTCACATGTAGCTCCTTTGAGAAACTTACACTCTCTCTTTATTTTGAGGGTCTTAGGAGTGAATCAACATCAATTTTCTCCGAAAAATTTCAGTACATAGTCAATAGAGCAGGTTATGAGAAGAAACAGAATGATCACCTAGAGGAAAATGCTTTGATTTTTAAGCAAATTCTCTCAACTAATTTTTTAAGGAAGTGTATGGAGATTAGCCTTGATAATTTGTATTTGGATATCATTAAAAGCAAGGGTTAAAACAAAAATTGAGTGTCCCCTTCTTATCTTGTCAGAAAAAATTTCTATAAAACACTGATAAACTAAACTATGATATTGTATGAGAGGTGTAACTTACCAGTGATCTTTTGCATTCAAAAAAGGCATACTGGACTTTTCTACATTCTTCATCAACACCTGCCGCATTTGCATCTAAACAACTACTCGGTTTCAGCCCATGCTGTATTAACAGTGCATTTAAGAAACATCAAAGAATGAAATGTCAAATGCTATTGATTAACAAAAAATGACACAAAAACTTCTAATTACTGCTTAATAGTTCCTTTTACTCTCTTAGAAAATAATAGTTCTTATTATTCTCTAATGCTATGATTATACTAATGCCACGTGACTAGCGTGAGACTACTATGAAAACTTAAGTCTTTGACCATCTTAGAATTAGTTTGATACCTGGACTTCAGGGTAAGTTACTTGTACGTTACCAACGACAATAAAATTGTCACCACTTCACAGCCTTTTTGGATAATGGGCAACCTGCATTGTCAAAAACATTTTAAGATTTTGGGTTTTTCTGCGACGTCAATCAAAGATCCATTACCATAACATCCACTGTTTTCATCAAATAAAGGCGGCAATATAAATGAGCAGAAGCTGCAAAAGTAAATGTTGGCAGGAACGTACCAATTTGTTTTCACCCTCCCATATCTGTTTCTTCTGGATTTGAAAGCTCTATAGGAACAATTTAAACTTGCCATGTTTCAGTATAAAGAGGATAGAAAAATTAGAGCTAAGGTAAAACTTACTGTGCTTTTCAAAAACACATGACCAAACTCTAAAGTTCAAAAGCAACGAACCTAGAAACACACAAAACAGACCAAAATCAAACCATCACAAAACAAAAACCATCACCTTTTGTTTCCTAAATTAGAGGACTGCTAAGATGTGAAGGTGAGAAGATTCTTCAGATTTTGATTGATGTCGCAGAAAAACCCAAAATCCAAAGACATTTTTGTCATTGCAGGTCGTGTGTTATCCGAAACAGCTGTAAATA
This sequence comes from Porites cylindrica, assembly GCA_964035525.1. Classification (NCBI taxonomy): domain Eukaryota; kingdom Metazoa; phylum Cnidaria; class Anthozoa; order Scleractinia; family Poritidae; genus Porites; species Porites cylindrica. The sequence continues at coordinate 33,555,673 of OZ037784.1, read as the reverse complement.
ATAACCATCTGGAAAACTAGTAACTGTTAAAAGAGAAATCCGTTGATCTACTAACGCTGCTGAACAGCACTCCTGTGATACAGATAATTTGCATCTCTATCAGTAATCACTAAAGATGAGGAAAATATAAATTTGGTCTAACTGCAGTAAAAAAATATCTGCTTCCAAGAATTTAAAATTCTTCCTCAGCTGAAATTCATGGCAGGATCATGCACGGCTAATTCTACCAGTAACCCTGTCCCCAAGTATACCCCTGAGATTCCAGTATTTTCAACATGTTGGTCTATTTCCCCCCTCCACCCCCAGGGCTCCTCATCAACCCTAAACACATCATTCTATGTGATAAGTAGAGACAAAAATGGTGATTTCTGTACAACAGTAAGCAAGGCATTTTTGACATAATCTCTGTTGACAAAAAGTGAACACTACGGAGTGGTCGAAAAAAAATAAGAATCTTAATTAGCAAAACTGCGATGATCAGGTGTTGTAAACTTTCACTGTATGCAAATGAGTCTTGTGATGAGCATGCTGTTTATTTTTGGCAATGATTGAAATGACGTGCCATGTAAATCACTTCTTTGATCTCTGGCAATGATGTAATTTCTTTGGAATCGAGGCCCTTGAATTTTCGTGTATTTATACACACGTATAGCTTACAACCACAGACGTATTTCTGGTTGTGGCTAACACGCCCAATAAATCAATTCAGAAACAAATAAAAAGTATTGACGACAATAAAGTTGGAAGTAAAACATTCAATCCTGTTTCGTGTAGAATTAATCACCTCCTCATTTCTCGATCTAATCTCCAAGCAAGCGAGACTGAACATTGCTCTAAGGGCGTTCCTGTTTACAAACATTTCTCACAAATATTTTAGCGATAGTATTAGTTAGTTTATTGTTTAGCATGAGTAGTTATAGTTTCATAATTATGTATCACTTTATGTCGGCTGTGCACATCAATAAACAGCTGCATCTTCAATATGTAACAAGCTTATTGGTTATTAAGTAATGATCCAGGTAAGAAGGGAAGCAATTTCTTTTGTTGTGGCGCAATACGCTTTCCTCACATAGAAATGTTTTCATTTTTAGGCAGAGAATGCATAAATCTACAAAAAGGCTGTTTACGAAAGAAAATGTATTTAAACTCCACTTTTAAAGGGGGTATTTTTGTGTTAAAACATTTCGACCAATCACAAGAGTTGCACAACAATGGCCAAGAAATGTTCACAATTTTACATGATCTGCACATACGATTTCTGTGTTACTTAGACTCAGACGAGATTTTGTTATAAGGAAGTTGGATAGAAAAAAAGGGATTAATATACATGCTGCTTTGAGAAGATTTCATAAAATTTGATGTTTAAACCAATCAGAACCTTAGTAGAGACAATAGTAAAGTTAGCACCTTTTTGCATTCCGACGTGTTCACTGCGTTTTGGTCGTTTCCTTCTTATCTGAACCATCACTTAAAGATTAAAGTTCTAAGTTTGCAAGCCCTCTTCCTTTTCTCAACATACCAATTTCACACAGTCACTTGCTAAGAGACATTCCTTCAGCTCTTTTCTCAGTCCACCACAAGGCTCACTCCTCGCTTGATTTTCAATGTTTTCCTCATCAACTGATGCCATTTCTCTTCTGATCTGCAACCACTGCCAACACACTCACTAACATTAACATTCGCTGCCATATTAATCCGCCATCTTGGTTTTGGTTGGTACTTCATGTATTAATTTTCATTTTTAGAACGCTGACCATATGCTGTAAATGCGCAGGCGCTTGAAAAACAAAGATTCAGCGGAGTGTGGCGGAGGGAATCTTTCCGAGAAAATGTAAATGTAAACGGTATTTACATCGCTCTCTTCTCACGCAAAATTTCGAATTTTACATCACAAATGTGGCAGCAACAACATTCATTCAAAATTAACAGTTTTTGCGTCGCTTGACATCGTATCATTCCTACCTTGGTCAATTTTTTTGATGGCCGATCTTCGAGGATTAAGTTGTTCTGTCTGCTACAACAACTTCAAGTCCGACGAGGTTCAGTTTATTCCGAGAAATCTCATTTGTGGCCACACATACTGCACAGGTAAATACTCCTCATAGTTCATCCTGTCTTTTATAACTTCCTGTTTCATTTCTGCTCATAATATCAAGAAGGGAATTTCCAGTTTTGCATAAAAATACTATCAATTTTGTGAAATCAAGGGGGAGTCGTGCTGTATAACATTGCGACTGTCGTGTGTTGAAATTTGATACCGTTATGAAATGCCTATCCTCGCGCCTTCGAAAGGCGATCAACTCCAATTTCCTTTTGTGCTGCAAAATGGATAATCATTTGCCACTGTACAAATGGTGTAGGCATTGTTTTAGAAAACCGGGAAGTAGAAATAGCCCTCGGTTAATTTACCTGGAGGATTATGCACTAGTCAATTGCAACCACGATCCCCAAACCCCCGGGGAATAGTGGGGAAATTTTCACCAGTATCCTCGGGCACTTTCCATTTAGTCAAAATTTCCGGAATTTCCGGTTCGGCGGTAAATGGAACACGTTTCGTCGGTTCGTCCCACTGGAAAATTCCCAGAAAAAGTGGAAAATCTAAAAAGGTGGTCCCGTTTTCCCGGTTGGAATTTCCGAACGGAATGTCGTGTTCCACTGACGTTTCTTGTAGTTTGTACCAGTTCCAGGTCCACGGTCGGGCACCCGGCCACGTACCGGGGTTTACGACCAAATGGAACAACTTTTTACCAATCGGAAATTCCACTTTTGCTACCACCGAAATTTCCGGGTTTTTTTCGTAAATGGAAAGCACCCCTCGTAACTCAAAGGATTTACGCCAGGCCCTAGTGACAGATTCACATGGTAATTACCATTCCCTAATAAGCTGTCTGTCAACGAACTGCTATTCAGTTTAAACATAGGCATGTTTAACGTGCATGAGCTATTTTGAATTCTTCAGTGTAACCGTACCAAGAATAATGAATCTACCTTTTTCATCCTAAATGTTATTACAGGCAAGCTAATTGTGCAAAATTGGGTATTGCTGAACATGAGTGAATACGCGAAACGCTCAGCTGAGTCAATCCTCATGCTGTATATTTACCGTCCTCTCTTTCCATGATACATCTGGGGCAAGATGAATTTGGTTCATGCATCATATCCCTCCTCCATACAAAAACAACAAAAAAATATATGAACTGACACATTTTAAAAACTTTCAGATACTGATCAAATTGAGTTCATCAACTCATGACAGCGATTCACATAATGGTCTACAAAGCATAGGTTCAAAAAGTTATTTTTATGCTTATGTATCAAATGTTCAAAGCCAAATTTGTTAATTTTGCCAGCTTCATATACCTTTTTGGACAAACACGTAACAACAATAGAGACACATTGTGTTCATAGATCTATGCGTTTCCGTTTCGTTTAAATTTGTTGCATCAGTTAGTAATGCTTGGACCGAAACAGCTATATCATAAAAAGCATAGCCAAGAGAAGGTTGGGAAGCAGTCAGCAACAGAGCGTCAGGTGAACTACTGAGGAGCGTAGTACGGGTCAGTCACAGCAGGACGGATCTCCATGATCCATGTCTTTTCACCAGTTTTAGCCATAATTATGCTAAAACTCACAATAGTTTCAATAAAACAAATTTATCCTATCCAAATTGTTAATTTTTCAGGAGGTGAGTGGCTGAATTGCCTTTCAAACTCTGCTAGTTTGCATCAACAGTTAGCCAGGTCAAAGCCTTCATGAAAGCTTGACGTCATCGATAATGGTCAACTTACTCCCCACCACTCCCCATCCCGGGGATAGACGTGTGTAGCTGTAAATTTTTGGTAATTTCCCAGGGGCTAGTGCAAGAAATGAATGTAAAATCAACGTATTTGCCCCACTATTGCCCCGTAAAATCCCCACCATCCCTGGGGGTTTGGGGGTCGGGGATGCAACTGACTAGTGCATTATGCCCTGGGGCCCGTTTCTCAAAAGTCCCGATAATTAACGAGCCCCTTAAAGCTTTTGTTGTTTACATGCAAGATAGAAGTTTCAATAGTTTTGCATCTAACTTGATAAAACCATCAGTTAATGAAACAAAATGGAGTATTTTGTTAGCCAGAACCCGTGCTCTTATTCTTTTTATTTCAATTTGAATATTTGATTTGGGGCCTGAAAAGTTATCGGGACTTTGGAGAAAGGGGCCCCTAGGCCAGGTTGTTCAAAGCTGGGTTAAGATAACCCATGGTTAGTGCGAACTTTGATTTCATATATGAAAGCTTAAAAAGCAAATTCAGTGTAATTCCTCTTATCTTCATTTTGACATTTGGATGCTCTAAAAAGAATAAAGAAAATGATATGAGAAAGTGCTTTTGAAGAAAAGAAAAAGAAATCTGGATTAAAATTTAACCCAGGGTTAGCGCTAATCAGCCTTCAAACAACTGGGCCCTGGTGGGGTGAAGAACTCCCTAGCCTGCGAGCAAGCTCTCCGATGGGGCGCTGTGGTGGGGTAGGAAAAGGAAGGAGAGCCTGCAACTATGTCTCTGGAATTTGAATATCTGCATTGAAAAAGTCGATGTGAAATGCTGATTCATGGAGATGACATTAGTAATGATGTCAGTTCCATCTTTCATATGTTTTTCAATGTTTGTTTACATTCATTCTCGTTTCTGCTTCGTTCTGATTGGTGGAAATCTGACAGCTCAGTAGATGGGGTGCCACGGGGGAATTGGAGGCAAAATTCAAGTTCCAGAGACATGGTTGCGAGCTCTCTTTCCTTTTCCTGCCCTGCCTCCAGAGTGCCCCAGAGAGCTTGCTCACAGGCTAAGAACCCCTCTGTAGGCAGAGGCTGCTATTGGCGTGTGTAATTAATATCTGTTGACAACAGCCCAATATTCTGTTGTATGTGCAAAAGTTTAATCACTTGATTTTTGAGGTCCAGTAGGCATCAACGTCTTTTGACAATTTTTAATCTTTGTACATATTTTTGTTTTATTTCCCTGGATTTTGGACTGTAATACGTAGTTCCTTTTCCTCACTGTGCATGTACATTTTGTGAAAGATTAGCCTCTGCAGGTTGGGTTGCGACTACATGTAGTCCCTATGCTATTCTGTATCTAAAATAATAAACTTTTGAATAGATCCCAAATATGTTAACCTCTGGAGATCTAAAATCTGGAGATTCTATCTTTTGCTTTTTCCACCCTAAAAAATATCAATTTATCCTATACTGCTTAACCAAATCATTGGAATAATATTTCTTCTTGTAATTATAGGTATCTTACATGTATCTAACCCCCAGAGGTGTCTGAAAAGTGCTTTGATTAGGGTTTACAAATGTCTGTGATGAAACCCTTTAAAAATTCTCATTTTACATCCTTATTTAGCATGTCTGAACAAGCTAGCATTTCAAGCACGTAACCCTGGTACAATCTGCTGTCCCACGTGCAAAACAGAAACACCTCTATTTCCACGGACATTTGAGAGTGTCAGAAATCTGCCTAAAAACTTTGGAGTTCTTGAGATTCTTGAGAGTAAAGAAGAAGGTCAAACAGAATCCATTCAGCAAGAGAAAGAGAAGAACAAATACCTTTGTCCAGAACATGATGAAGCACTAAAAGTCTATTGTTACACATGCAACTGTTTAATCTGCATTTACTGCCAGGTTCTTATATTTGTGTGTTTGGTAAATTAAGTGTTAATTGCTTTAAGTTGTCATTGCACAATATGTGACAATAACCCACATATATTTTCTTCGCAAGGCCTTTTAGACTAGGTCACTGTTATAGTTAGACGAACAAGAAATGTTGTTGGACACACATTATAGTGACTCTTAATTTCTTTAATCACTATACAAATGTTTGTTCTTCCTGGTTATCATGTTCAATAGCAAGGGGGATTTCACCAGACATTTGCAAAATTTTAGCTGCACATTTTCTTCAGATGAATGTTATTTGCAGCTCTACATGCACTTGCTTGAATCTAAACATGAAAATTAATTTAATCATGTGAGATTACTGACAGACACTTATATAATTACTGTAATTACATAAATAATTATATAAATAATATGATAATTAATGCATAGTTAATACAAAGTTAGTAAATTTAATAATATACTGTATGATACACTCTTTTTAGGTATATGGAAAACATGCAGGCCATCGGTGTGAGCTGGCTACTGATATTGTCACAACAACGCGAGAGGAGCTTCGCAGCTGGTCTAAGAAATTAGCTGACAACTATGACTTAATTAAAAAGTCAAGGAAAAAAGTCATTGATACCAAAGACTCCATTGTAACCACACAGCAGTACTTACGGAACAGGATCATGAAACACATGGGAGTGTTAAATGCCTGTATGAGGCGTCGTGAGGTGATTTTAAAGTGCGATGTTGATGACAGAACCAAGAGGAAGTTGGAGCTACTTGATGCTCAAGAGAGGTATGAGTTTGTAACAGAAAGATGTTTTAGTAACTTGGTTTCTTTAATTATCAAGTTTAACCTTTGTGAGGAGGCAGATTAAACCCTTGTGAGGAGGGTATTTGGTGTCTGGAGTCCATGAAGGTGCCAGCTGTTGGGAGGGCAACTGCATCAGAGTGAAGCCAATTACTTCAGGCCAATATAAACAGTCCCTTCTCCCCATTCCAGGACAGACCACACCCTGCTAGGGGGTGTTCTGTTTCAACAGCAGTGTGGGTTCTTTTACAATGTACACTCCCTTGGAATTGATAAGAAGGTTTATGGAGCTATAGGCTGTTCACAGTGCCCTATTTTTCTTTAAGATTATCAAGATTAAGCACTTTGCATTAGGGCGGCCTTTGTGGTTTCAAACGTTTTGAGTTTAGCCTGGAGGTGAGTATCAAATCTACATAGGGGCAAAAAACCTGATGCCCCCTTGTATGAAACCAAGATGGTCCCCCCTACCGTTAAGGGCTCGATCCTGACAATCTTAAGAAAAAATAGGGGACTATGACCAGTCTAAAGGAGACAAAAACAACAGCTTAATGTCACTGTGCATGCAATGGCATGATCATCTAAGCTGAGACAAAGTTGCAAATCACAGCTTGCATGATTTCACCAGTTTTTTAAAGAACCACAGTTGGTTGTCCTGCTGAGTTTTGAGCTCCCAATCAGCAGACCAGTTCTCTTTAGCCGAGGTAACTGGGTGGCAGTTTAAAGACAAGTATTTAACAAGCCTACATGTAGCTGCACCCTCCCCATGAAGATAGCCTGCATAGCCAGATTGTTACTTAGCACAAGCAAAGTTTTGGTTTTGGTTTGGGGAGGAGAGGCTTTGAAATCCCACCAGCCCAAAGACTATGTTTTTTTAAATGGTTTGGTCATTGCACAGACAAAAATGTTTGATTGGCTGAGAATAAAACACATGAATCAAATGCTTTTTAAGAGCCAACATGTCTCCCATGGGAAACAAAACCAATCATAACATTTCTTAATTGCTATGTTTTACCCAACGTTACTGTATTTAAAACGTATTCACAGTAAAATGTCAGCCACTGTTGATCGAGGACAGCTTATGGAAAGCTCAAAGAGAAGGCAAAAGTTTGCTAAAAAAAAGACAGTAAGCGGTTACTAACGAAGTGCCATCTGGCAATCATCTATTTGCTGCCGGCTGCCAACTGGTTTTTGTAAAATTACCATAATCAAGATCTTCACTTTGGTGAGGAAAGAAATTGTGTCTGAGAATACTTGTACTATCACTGTTTGACCTCTGAAAATTAATCTCATTATATATGGATGACCAAATAGCCAAAGTGAGTCATTAAATTAGAAAGCTATGGAACTATCAAGTGTCAAATCTGATGCAGTTTCTTTATTGTCAATAACATCAGAAACAAGTTCTTTGTCAAAACATATGGTGAATGGCGATAATGGCAGCTTTGCTGCCAAAACTCTTACACGGGCAAAAAAAAAAACAATTCCGCCAGCTACCCATGCTAACCTGAAGAAGGAAAATGGCACCATTTTTTCTTCTTGTGGAGGAGGTCGTGGCTACATGTAGGCTGTTATTCGACATTGTGGGGGGAACGTTTGCAAAGCTATACTAAACTGTTATTGCCAAAAGGTTTGTTAGGCCATGTGTGTTTTTGGTAATTTTTGTCTCTTTTTTGTTCTTTTAGTCTAATGTCAGACATTGTTAACAAGTGTGAGGAAGCTTACAACTTGATCCAAAGGTGTCAAAACAATGAAAGTGCTTTGGTTGAAGAAAAGATTAACGTTCGTCGACTCACCGATGACGTGTCAGCTTTGTTAACCAAATGTGAGCTGGAGCCTGTTGAAACAAACAACCTCACTTACTATTTTGAATACGATATTCAATACACCCTGGAAAATACCATTGGGGAAATAAGATTACTAAAGCCAGGCCAGAAAGGTTGGTTTATATACTGTTTTTGCATGTTATACATTTTCAAGGTTAGTGAATTAATTTTGTAAAAAGATAGGGAAATTTTTTTATCTTAGCAATGCCAGTGAAAGGACTCCTAGGAATTTTATTCTCAGGCTGCCACAGGGTTTGTGAAGATTATTTTTAGAAAAATATTTCGTAGTTGTCTGATTTTGATAGTCCAGAATCTGTCCATGAAAAATGCAAAGAGATCAAAACGGTAGCTTAGAATCTCAGCATGTTATTAGTAAAGAAGCAGAAATGCAATACAAGGTCAGTCAAGATCATTAATACATGTATGTCACTCAGGTGCGAATAGACATTGATTGTTTTGTTGTTCCTGTGAGTAGCAAGGCTGTACATACATGTAATTTGTACTGGTTACTATAAAAGCCTGGAACCAGGCTCTGCACTGGGGGAAAAAGGTGAAAGAAACTGACAAGCAAAGTGAACCAAAGAAGGAGTCTGAAGGATATGAACTCTTTCCTCCCTTCCCTTGTCCATTGCTCACCCCACTTCCTTTTTTGTTGTTTTTTGCTGTTTTACCCTGTTTTTGCCTTTTTCCCCACTACAGAGCCTCTTCCCAGACTAGTTACTGTCTTATTATACAGCTACTACAAACATAGACTTTGATATACTTATAGGAAGTATTTTGTCACTTTTTATGTCTTTTTGTAATTGTAGAGGAGCCTTTAGCAGGACTTAACAAACATGAACTATCTTTAAAGAAAGAAACTAAAGAAGCAAGTTCACAAACAGATTATTTTCATGGAGGTGACTCGGATGGGGAGCATCCTTTGTTTGAAAGCTTATTACACGGACTACAAGAAATAGTTCAAACTGGACTAACGCCACCTGCCCAGTCCTGGGAGAACAGCCCAGCACTAGAGTTACATGTGCATGAAACAGACAGTTCTGAAAGCAGTGGCTCAGAGTCTCATGACGAGGAAATAGGTCATTGTTGAAATCAATAGTATTGTTACTGGGGCTTTTTTTAATTATTGCTTGCAACCATAAGCAAGGCAGCTTACTCACTCCTGAATATCTATTTTTCACTCCACTTATTTACTTCCACAAATGGTCTGAATACTTGTTGACACTGCACCAAAGTATGGCACTGAACCTATCCAATAATTTTTATGTGAGGCTCCACTTTCAAGCTTGGGGAGGCGCATCTTCACTTCATCACAGAAATCATACTAAAATCACTGTTCTGTGGCTAAACAGAAGTCCTATCCGGTATGATTTTCATGGCAGTGCAAAAGCTATCCAGCATGGTGTGAAAATAGCCTCACTCGAATATGTATGAGGTCGATTTTGCATAGTTTCTGTTGACTTTTACTGGTGTATCTCCAATTAATATGTCAAAGTGTGACTAACAGGGGCGGATCCAGGATTTTTTTTTAGGAGGGGGTGCACTCGTCTCTTGCTCTACTTCAACACCAATAAACCACATAGTTTCTTTTTTGCAGAATACCAGTTGTATTATAAAACCACAGGTCATCTAAGGGGGGGGGGATGCGCACCCCCTGCACCCTCCCCCTAGATCCGCCCTTGACTAATGACATTGTCTTGAATTTTATAAGAATGAGAGATACCAATTGCTTTGCATCTGATGTTGTTGTTTTATTTTCTGGCGTAGCTTAAGCGTGTTTTAATAAGAATGTGTGACAAAGCGTCTTATTTTCATTATGTTTTCTGTAGATGATGTGTCAGAACATTCAGACATTGTTGATAATGAGGAAGTAGATGGTGCCAGTGTAGGTGATGAAGATATTGATGAAGAACTTGAGGGAGCCGTGGGAGGAGCGATATTATTTTCTACTCCAGAAAGACAGGAATCGCAAGAATCACCCATCCCGGAAAGGAACCAAACAAGCTTATTGGATGAGCTACAGAAAGAAATAGACAGGCTACACTTACTTAACCCCGGAGGTATGTTCCTTCACTTGAGTTCCTACCTTTTGCAGTACACCACTTGATCAGAATTACCTTGACCCTTTTCATTGAAATTTAAATTCAAATTCCTTTAAGTCCCAGAGGGTGTAGGGGGGTATGGAACATGGATCCCCCTATAGGAGAGTGGGTACAGTGGAACCCTACTCTACGGTCATCCCTACTTAACGGACAGTTTCGTTTACCCCAACAAAAAGATCGTTAACCCCGCTTTATAGACACTGGTTACCTATGCACTGTCTATGTATTTTGTGACAATCGTGCTAATTGTAGACATTGTACTCAGTCAAAGTGATGACAGATTTCTATCAGTTCATTTGATTTTGTTACTTAAAGCAGCAGCAAAATAGCGTGACATGTTTGAAGTCCGTCTTTTTTCCCGTGGTTGACCCTTGTAATGAAGTCGTTAAAAAAAGTTTTTTGCCTTCCACTTCACAAGTGTGACCTCCCTGGCATTATGCTGCGGCCTTTGGTCCTACCCGTCTTCCTCTTTGCAAATTTCCCTCCGTAGATAAGCCCCTCCGAATATAAGCCCCTCCAAAAATGAGCCCCTCAAAAAGGGTCTTTGAAAAATATAAGCCTCGGGGCTTATTTTCGGAATTTTACGGTAACTATTCTTGCTTGTGATGTGTTTGGTGAAGATGTTCTTTTGTTTACACTTCAGGTGAGGTTGTTTCCTTGGTTGGCGAATCACCTGAAGGAAATACTGCATCTCCTGGTTCAGAAGGTATGAATTTAGCCACGAGGATGATTACTTTGGTCCCTTTAAGCTTTGATCTACACCATGTTACTGTACATGCTAGGGGTTTCTGCACAGGGATTCAACCCCTTTACTTTTCACATTGTTGCCACTGGCACTCTTTAAAATTTGTAACACAAAGAAAGATGAATTAAAAGTAAATTTCATATCCCTTGGGTTGTTAGCACAACTAAGCAGATAGTGGGAAACGCTATCTGTGTATTGCAATTTCTACTTGTACTGATACATAATATTTGTTTATCGCCAAAGAGGAACGGTCTTTCTGATACCAATTATGCCCTCTTTGAAACTGTGCTGTTACAACTGTTGTATTCATTCTTGCCGGACAATGTGAAAATTAAATCATGGGCTTTAACGTTGTATTTTTCAGTTGAGGTTGCTGATGGACCGAGCCTACCAAGAGAACCTGAAGAGCCTGATTCTCTGCCACTAATCCGAACCTACCCCCCGCCAGGGCACCAACCCCTTAGTTTACCTTGCTTTGCATCCCTCCCTGGACAGTCCGCTGTGACTACTGACAGCTTCAGCCGGGAGTTGACGCGTAGGGGCAGAAATAAGTGCTCTGTAGTAAACTGTCGGAACCCAGCCTCGTTATCCCACCTGAAGTGCAAGCACTGTTGCCGTACCTTCTGTCTATCGTGTTCTGTTCGATCTTCTCCTTGCCCAAAAAATCGGCTTGGTTCGCATAGTTTTGTGCCAAACTTTTCCAAAACGCATCTGCCAAGGTCACCGAAGAAGAGAGTGGATGTAAAGAAGGCGCCCAAAGAAGAGCTGTTCCCCTGGGAGTGCAAGCGTTGTACTATGTTGAACGGGCCCCAAGTCTTAGTGTGCCTTGGATGTGAGGCACTGCGAGAGACTGAGGCCCAGGAAGGGCGCAACGTATGTCCCATGTGTACCCTGGTTAATGAGCCCGGCAAAACCAAATGTGAGCTGTGTGAAACTTTGCTGGTCAAACAGGAAGAACATAGTTCACCTGATGACTAAAAACAAGTCTGTTGTGAAAGTGTAAGAATAATTTGTGATAAATAGAGAAAACGTTTTGATTGCTTCCGCTCAGGGCGCTTTCTAATGGTGTCTCTTACACTTTTCTCTCTTTTCGATGTTGCTTAAAGGGGCTATGACACAAGCTATACGCTATCTTTAAAAAAAGAAAAACTAAAACGTGTCTTTGCACCAATTAAATTCCAAAAGTAATGGTACAGTTTTCTTATTCAAGGCCACATTGTGGCATTGAAACTGTTTCCTGTCTTGTGTTGCAAAGGATGGCAAGGATGGAAATGGATTGCAACTTGAAAATGTTGTGCAAACCTTTTCAACTTTTAATGTTATGTCTGCTAATGTCACCAAATAAATTATTTTAGTTCGTGTCCTCCGATGAAATCTTACGATATCTCATAAGTCTGCAGTAACATTTTTTGTATGGTGATGACTTCGACCTAAAACTGCAGTATCCTCGTAACATAGCCCCTTAACCCTTTAATCCCCAATATTCACATACAAATTCTCCAAACTGGTGTCTATACACTTCTATTAAGAATAAGTTGAGAGAATTTGATAAGAGATCAAAGCCTTTTCCCTCAGGTGATTATTGTATTAATTCTCACAACCTATTTTCTTGATTGTGTATTGATATTGTTAAGGAGAAAATTGATGTTTGTCACTCGTGGGAGTTAAAGGGCTAACGCTGTTCGTTTGAAGTTAATTCCAGAAGAAACGCTAAGGGGGTGTAGTCTGTCTATTTATTTTTGTAGTTTACCGGTACCATTCTGTAGTTTGAATTAAGGTTTTGTAGTTTTTTTAAGGATTGTTTAGGCTTACGTTCTGGCTTACGTTTGTTTCTTTTAGTTTTGTGGAAACTTTGCCAACTCCTTTGTTGTTGGAATACCCTGTAAAGAAATCCATGTATAATAATAGCCTGTGTAAATATGTAGTTAAAACTTTTCCAGACGGTTTGTATAGCCTGCGTAGTAGCTTTCTCGACGAACTCGCGCGGAAACGCTTGCTACGCACATTAGCTGGTTTGACAGTCCTTGTAACTTACGAACAGTCTTTAGGTAAAGTAAAAATGCCGCAGTTAATTGCAGCATATTGAATACTGTTAGAGAAAATAAAACAAGTAGAATTTTGATATATATATTTGATGTTATGAAGAGAAGTCACGGGCAAAAAAGTTTACTGACAATAAATTCATAAATGGCACTCTCCAATCCAGTGCTAACTGAATGCAGTTGATCATGAGGTCATTTGAATTTAGATATCCTACTCTGAGAACTTGGGTAACCTGTGTCAAGATCTCGGTATAAGAGCAAGCGAGGTTTATCCAATACTCACACTTTTTTTGTAAAGTTCAAACTCAGCCCTACCAGTGTGGTACAAGTTCGAGCCCCGGTGATGATATCATATGTTCACCTTTGTCAAACAGGGAAAAATTTGCAAAGTTGTTTTGTGGATATGGGGATGGTTAAGGAAAGTCGTGCATTCTCCTGATTTTGACCTTCTCGGTTTTCAAGTGTCCCTTGGGCTTTCTCTTGAGCACTTGCTGTGGAGATCAGAACCAGTTTCCATGTATTATAATTCATTCTGGCTCAAAGCCTTGTATCAATTACCCTGGGTTCCAGAGGATATTTTTTTTCTTATCGATACTAAAGCCGCGTTAACGCAAAAAAAAAAGCGGCGAGGAGAAATTATTATTTTCTCCTCGGCGCTTTGCGCCTCGTTGACGCGGCTTCGCCGCGAACCATCAGTGTCGATAAGAAAAAAATATCCTCTGGAACCCAGGGTATGTATCAATAAAAAAGACATCACCTTGAAGTTATAGTGAGTTTACTTAACCCTTGCCAAACAGTTTCAAGTAACAATAGGAAACAATGCAATCAGCGTGTAATATTGAGTAGTGGTCAACTATCCATTTCAGTGGTTAAGTAAAACCACCCTAATTTATATCCATTCCTTTCGTTTTATTTGCGGAACCTCGGAACCAAGTACGGAAAACGAGAAGACCCTGGTGACTAGGTTGGGGTGAGACCCGTGTCAGTCACCCTCTGTAGCAATGCCTTATGATTTTGGCAACATTGTTGTCCATTTGCCCGGTCCCCGTACGGCGTCTTCCCAAGCCTTCTCGGTCAATGTATTTCGGTGACGTATCCAGACCACGTGACCCGAAACGTAGCGGCCGCGCGCAATGAGGTCCAGGGACTAGGCAAGGTGTACATGAATATACATATATATTCATGGGAGTTAAATAAACGCCATAAATCCAAAGAAAATCAGTTTACTTTGTTGTAGCCAAATGTTTCTGATATTGTCAACAGCATTAGCAATTTTTTTCTCTGGGTAGCGAGAGTGAGGTTTTATGATTACTGCAAGACACGATCACCGGGGCCGTCTCTTGCTTGATACAGAAAACGAAGCCAAATCTAACAAACGTAATTGCAATCACTTACGGAAGCAGTCGTTTTCGTAAAATACTCTTTAAAAGGGTTTCATGGTTCCGGGACCACGTTTCCCGAAACGCTTTGGCCGCACGGAATAATGAGCGGCCTAGGGACTGGGCAACGGAGATGAAAGCAGTTGGTTCGGCATTTATGTGCAACCATCTGAAGCGCTTACCGCGTTTTTTTTACTATAGAGCTTTTTCATTCACGTGGCCAGCAGCTATGAAAATGTTTTGGAACAAAAGAAAGTTTCTACATAAGAAAGGTTCAACTCCCACAGGACTGGTTTGGCCCACTAACGTGGCCGCCGTTTTATTGTTTTGTGATACCAATATGGTGAAAGCGATGTCATGTAAAAACGCTCTATTGACTAAGTACAGCATAAATTGAAGAAACTTTATTCGAGATCTTTAAGTGTGAAGTTAAAAGTGGCTTTATCTTTTTCTCCGTCTTCCTAGCGACGTAGCGGGAACGTAAAATAAGGGTGTTCTGTAGTAGGCGTTTTAGCTCTTGGCCACAGCACAGTCACTTGATATCTGACACTGAACAAAATCACTCCACATCTGTAATATATCACTTTGCTCGCTAGAAATGTTTTCTCCTCTCATCGCTTCTCTTGCCCTTTTTCGTTCAAATCCACCTCTCAGAGCTCCAACGTCATCATTACCATGTTCTTGCCCACCCTCTTTCCCTGAGCTTGCACGACTTCCGCTGGCTTTTTCAATCAGCTTATGTAGATTCTGCTGCAAGTTCGTAACTTCATGATTCATGGTACACACACTGTTCTTTACAGCGGACAGCTCTAACGAAGGATCAGCAAGAATACTAACATCAGGAGGTAAAACTTGTCGTAATCTGTGCAACAGTAGGTACGCTTGCTTCTTGTTTCTAGAACAGGATGAATAGAAAATATAATGATTTAGGGGCAGCACATCCATATAGTTGTTCTTAGTCTACATTTTTGGGTTAAATTGCCTTTTAGAAATGTTATTTTAGGAGATAAGAAGAAAATTCTCTCAGAACAAGTGCTAGAACCAACAACAAACTTGACCCACGTATGTATTGCGTCGACGCCGGGATTCGAACCCAGTCCAAACTGACGCAAGAGAATTCTCTCATCACTGCGCCACCTTTGGCCCTAATCAACGGGGGCCTTGGTAAAAAGAAATTATTTAATTTTGATTACTTGGGGAGCGAAAGACCAACACAAGTAATCCTAATTAAAAACATGGCCGATTTATAAACTGACAAGGACGAACATTTCCTACAACAACGACACGATCTTAAAGGCGGATCTCGTTGCCAACTAATGGCAAGAATGTCGACTGCATTGCTGGAAATTAAAAAATACCAAACAATTCAAAGCAACGAAATACAAGCTGTACTAGGCGTGTGGTTTTGACGGAATACTAGCCGAATGGGAAACACAGTTTCGTTTTGTAAAAGCAAAATGGGTGCCAATTGCGGTATAATAGCTGATATCATGTGACGTACTGGCACAGACAGCAAAGAGATGAGTTTCTGAAAGTGTTGTTCCGCGTTTAATCAGTTTATTCCAACAGCAATGTCACATTCGTTTCTTAGTTACTGTTCATGTAAATGGTAAAGACGCGTGAAAAAAACAAAATCTTACTTTACCTCGTTATAAGGGTAATTCGATCTTCACCACTGAGGACAATCCCAGCCCCAGCCAAGGGGCCGTTATCTTGGAGTGCGAGAAGAAGTTGACCAAACATGATTGAGTAGTCAGCTCCTTCTGTCGCTTGTATTACAGGAACATCTCTCATTAACGTTTTCACCAGCAACGCGATGTGGTAGGAACTCGAAAATCTGCTACGTAAGGAAAGCTGGGAAGAAAAGAAAACAGGATAAAAACTCACCAAAACAACATACTTTTAAGACAAACGCTAAAAAGACACTATCTGGAGTTACATTCTCAAGAAAAATATCGGTCGAGAGTAAGAATTCTTGCTCGCACCAGCATGTCATCAACATGTCTATTATTCTCCCAAAATGTATATAATCCTCTCTGTTTTCCATTTGTTTATTGCACTGCTTAAGGAAATGTGTTCAAACATCAAGACATTTTATCAGTGCTGATAATTCCATTCACTCTCTTTCCTTGTTCATTTGATTGGGCAATGATGCTGTAAGGAGAAGTTTGATGCGGGTCAATATTGGTGCTTAAAGAGTTAACAACTAGACAGCATGACATTTTTTACCCCTCGTGTACAATTTCCCTTACCTTGGTTTCAATAGACACTGATCTGAATGCCTCAATATTATGCTGGGTTGACTTAAGATCCACACCTGATTTCACATTTAAACTACCATTTATTATTTGCTCAAAGTGCAACGTCACATCTCCGCAATGCATGGAATGCCGATCATTGCTTCTATCCATGTTTTCACTGGTCCACGTGACCACAACAGACACGGAAGAACTATCTGAGTGCGCAAATCTTGGTAAAGAGGCAACCACTGTCAAGCTTGTTTGGTCTCCTGGTAACAGCTTCTCTTGATTGACAGCTGTGGTTTCACGGTCACGCTTTTGTCTCTTAGAAGATGGAGATCTCCACTTGCTGTGAAACTCAGAATCCGCTGACATTCCAGGTTGTTTATGATGACAGGTGTCCCCACTACAGAACGAAGCCTTTGATGTATATGTCAGACCATCAGGTTGGCAACTTACCAGTCCGACAACAAAGTCAGAAACAGAACTAAAATTTAAAAGGAAAGAAAAGAACTAGCAAGCGTGGTCTAGTAAAGATGTATCTTTTCCAAAAATCAAGAGAACATCCATATCAGACACCAGCATCCAACCCTAAATAGAGTACCAAAGTGATGACGTCATAAAAATGAAATTTCTGAAATTATGGGATTTGTCAGGATTTTCTGAAAGAACAATGTCCAAGAGGCCTCCTTGCCAAAAATAAGCATTTCGGGGCAAATTGTCTCTGAGATCGTAGCCCAGTTATGCTTAGAAAAATCCATACAAACCCTTCTAAATTTTTTTGGGGTCGACCTAAAAAATCCCATAATTTCAGAAATTTCATTTTTATGACATCACACTTTAGTACTCTATAGAGAGGGGGTTATGAATTTCCCACGATTTTAAATCAGTTGTTGACACGTGACTAATTCACGTGACAAAAATGAACGTTCATTGCTTATGAAGACAGTGTTACAGTCGAAAGCTACAATAATAAAAAATCTGAGACCTTTTGAGACTAGAATTTATTTTTCAAATTTCATTTCCAAGGTCAATAATGAGCATTCATGGAATTAATCTTGGGAGACTCTCTTGAAAGCGTTCTCACGCTTATAATACCTTAGTGTACGAAAGGGGTTCATCAAATGTTAATCAAAAGGAATTGCACAGTGCATAGTAAATTTTGGCTTAAAAGCAAACAGATCCTCTCTCAAACTCTATGTAACTTTTTACATTTTGAATGGACTAAGTGAGTACCTCCAGTAACACATCTTTACAAAGTAAATTTGCTTTTTTGCTTTACAGCAAACGTTGACTGATAGAGTAGCATTCCATACTGAGGGAGAAGGGGTACTATGACCGCTTCATTCACTCCATGTAAGGCAAGCTGGACTCCAAAATAAAGGAAATTTTTGCTTGTAGAATCCAGAATACAGCTCAAGGAATGCGGAGTCCAAGTTCCACCTACAAAGACTGAAGTCCAGTACCTGGAATCTGGAATCCCCAGCTTGGAATCCAGAATTCAAGACTGTCTAAGATTCCCCTACATGGAGTGGGCTTCATCCTAGAGAATGTAGGGTAAGCCACAAGTAAGTTGGCCTCGAGAGGCCTCATTACCTCTACTCTAAGAGTGGAGACATGGTGGTGAGCAGTCAACCCATTTAAATACCAGTCTGTCTAGGTTTGAACCTTGCTGCTGTTGCCTGGCTTCCTTAAACAAGAAATTTTGCTGCATTTTGTCTCTCGTCACCCAGGTGTATAAATGAGTTACGGCAATGCACTACTGGAGGTATCCTTACAATGGACTACAACCATGGCCAAAAGGGTCTGGGACACTTCCCTTTTCACTGCTCTTTATGGTTGGGAATTTGTGAGTGACTGACGATTCGCAACAATTGTAAATATGGCTTTACGAAGGTTCCGTCTCCCTCCAAACAAAGTTGAAGTCCAGACACTTTGAAAGGTTTCCAAACGTTTTTGATGAGTAGCACCCATCACTGTCCAGGGAGGGGGGAGGGGAGGAAGATTATTAGAAAGTCCACAGATCATAGGTAAATGACTAAGTGTGCCAAATGCTTTGCCCAGGATTGTAGTATCCCCTCCAGTCAGAGCAGCGGTAATACAAGACACTTCATGCTACAGTAACTGGGTTAAACTGCAACCACATGATCCCTACTGGGGCTTACTGCTCCCTTAACTCTTTTACCTTATTTTAACAATGAAGGGACGTTTGATACCTCTCACTAGTGTTTTCCACATCAACACCAACAATCCACTGGTCATGAACAATACGCTGCCATATTTCATTGACGGAAAGGGTTGACCGAGGCATCTTAGCTGCAGGGGAATCTCGTTCACCTGTACACACAACAGAGTGATGAGAGTAATATTATATTCCATTTTGTTAGCTGACCGAAATATAATCTGCTCTGTTATTCCGTTGCATGGACATCATAATATCTTACTAGATTCCAAGTACATGTAGACCTAGTGTAAGACACACCTAACTGGCAGCAAACAGACACCACTTTAGATCCAAAATACCTCTCTTAGAAGTTCTTTTTGGACTTAATAGCTGGACAAACATGTATATGTTTTCTTTTTTATTGTTTTCAGGAACATAGGAAAAGAAAAAAAATGCTCATTGTCCTTCACAAATGGGAATTGAGTGCCTTTCAGCAACCTTTTTCAGAGATTCTTTTGACTGTCATACAATCGCCGCCTCTACACACACTCGAAGGTAAGGACTGGGACACCAGTACTACAACATGCCATCTTGACGCACTGTTCAATGACTTACCATCAGTAAGAGCGCCTTCTAAAAGACAGTAAAGACCTGGGCACTAAGTAGAAGGAAAAAAAATTACTATCACCACAATATTTACATCTCCAGAGATGGGTTGTACCTTTGCTGTTTTTATTATTATTATTATTGCCAGCTCCTCTTGTCGCCCACAATCCTAATCTCCAGGTTGTTATTATGCATGCGTCGCAGGTTTGTAGCCAGCATTCGTTTGGACTTCCACTAAGAATGAATGGAATGCACAGAACGCAATTTGGTCACACTCGTTTTGACCTTCTGCCCCTCGTAATCTGATTATGCGTGTTTTGAAATTCTGTGAAGTGAAACGTGCGCAAAGCACAGCAATGGAGCACAAGTGTTTGGACCTCCGATCATTGTCACACGCACCCCCTAACCTTTGGTTATTGCTAGTTATTATTATTATTCAGAGTTAAATTTGAGAAGGTGATGTGAGATGTGCTTATGATCGCATTAATTAATTTTCTGGACCAGTTGAAGTAATTTTATTACTCTTCACCAACATCCAAATAGTATTTCATTCTGTTTACCCACAGAATGACAGGCTATACATTTCTCTTCTATGTCAAGTAACTACTTGTTAGCAGTAAAACGATCCCTAGCAAATTTCAAATTATAAGAAAATTCAAGACATAAAGTCTCATTTTGTCAAATGTACCTTTTCTTTTTTCACCTTGCTGCCTGGATCATCAGAAGAGGTAACTTCTTTCAACACTTTACAACAACGCTCCACCATTTTCCATTTCTCATGGCACTCCATTTTAGCCTCATGTAAAGCAGATGTTCTGGCCTGAGAATAAAATATTTTCTGCTCATATGATATCAAGCTGGAACAAGAATTGGATTGGAATTTGGAAATGTTTCTCTAATGACAGGACAGAAAACCTTCCTCAAAAAGTCCTTGGGAAAGTGAAAGAAGAATCAGTTCAAAATTTTCTGAGACCCATCAATTCTCTGGGGACAGTTTGCCACCCCTGAAAAAGTGTTTGTTTTTGCTTTTCAGAAATAAATTTTCAAGCTTTCATTTAAAGAAAAACAAAGAAAGACAATTCATGAAAGTAAACAAATGCTAACTAATATAGATTTTTGGAGACTGCAATGCCATAAGAACAACTTTTTGGTGTTTAATTTGAAACTCCTGGTTTTTTATAAGAAAGAAGCATAACTTTCAGGGAGGATATAAAGTGTAGTGTTAGTTATTGGATTTAGTTTCTCTGACCTGAAGTCTTGTCTGCAAAGCCTGTGCAGTTTTCAGAAGTGAATCAGTCACTGGCTGAGGCTGAGAAGAAGCAGAACCCTACAAAAGGAAGACTGTGTCAGTGTATTTCTCACAAGTAAACTCAATGCTAAATTGCTAGCTTGAAAATACTAGGAAATCAGTGAAATGGAGAAAAATCATTTAATTTATTCATGCAGTTTCTTGCTTGATTAATCAGTGATTGCACATTGCATCTTTTTCATTCTCAGATTCATAGTAAGGATTGTGGCATTGAAGTTGAGGTGTAAAAAACAATAAGGATCTCTACATGGCCTAAACATAAAAATGGATGGACTGGATAGTCTGCTCTTTGTAAACTTTGGTGATTTATCTATTTACCAAAAGAGTATTAGTTTTGTAGAGTTTGTAACAGTTATCAGAATAAATGCCTCTCTCTTTTCATTGCAACTACACAAACCAAACCACCCAGACAGAATTTTGAGACAAATTTTGAAATTAGCCAATCACAAGTCAAGATCTAAACAGTGAAATTGTGCACAATTGTACTCAAAAGCAGTCTAAAATACGTTGTGAACCATTTTAATTTCTAAAGGATATAAAAAATATGGAATCATGACGTTTGTGTAAATTCAGCTGAAAATGTTTTCACTTTTGACAATGTCTGGGTTTGCCAGAATGAAAGCCAGCAGTAAAGAAATTTTGAGCGATCCGAACTAAAGGCGATGGCTGTTCATTTTATGGCAAATGGTGCTCAGCATGTGAATTGCAGTGCCTGTGATTTAAGAGTGCAATCAACAAAGATATGGGGCTGGTTACAGGTGATGCAAATTACAATACAATGCACTCGCCCAGCTTGGCCAGCAACAACAACACTGTGAATGACTCTAGACTGCTCAAGAATAGTGAAGGAAATCACCATGGTTAGTGAAACTTCTGTCGAGGGAGGCAGACATTGCTTTATTCTTGCAAGTGACAAGAATAAGAAAGACCAGAAAAAATCTTCGAAGCAAACTAGTCGATGATTGCCCCACGTCGTCATTTCACAACGGAAGATATGTAATGGGGCATACCAGTAAAACCAGAAAGCAATGTGTTTGTTGATACATATCGTCACTATTACATGTCAATCGCTATTTGAACTTTCCATACGAGTATTAGATTTCGTAAGGATTTATTTTCGCAGATCTTTAATTTCAGGATTTTTCACAATCTTGAAAGACGCAAAATTAAAGACCTGGGTATAAGTACCAATAAGATACACCTAAGTTATTTAGTTTTCCTTTTTCATATCTTATACATGTACCTTAAATGTATGAGAGAGAGAGAGAGGAGAGTCATATCATTATGACATATCATTATGATATATCATATCATTATCTTGCAAGCAAGATCCATAAACGTTGGAATTATTAAGTTCATAATACCAATCAGTGAATAAAATAATAAACTGCTAACAGTTACAGTATGGCTACCGTAGTAAGTATATGTTTTGTGTGGTTGCTATTTTTTTCACTTCCCTTGATCTCTGATGTCATAAGTTACAATATTCCTGAAATATACATGTACATGTACACTGGTTATTAGGCATTTAGGAATATATCCTTGTTTGAGAGAACTTTAAAAAAATGAGATGGGTTAGGATGAAAGTTATGTTCATTCTGTGGTGAGGTGGTGGTAGTCCCAATTAAAAAACTAACCTTACTGCCTTCTGAGTCAATGGACACCATTCCCTTTGCCATATCTATCAGAAAATATCTGGACAACTCACCAGCTATAACATGTGAAAGTGGAAGAAAGAAAATCACATCAAAAAAAGATAGACAAAGTTACATGTAAGTTGCTACGAAGTAATTAAAAAATTATTTGAATACGTAAGACCCTTACACTCAGTACGCATGTTGAGATTCGTCGGCAAGAAAAGAACTTGCTCATGTCCGCTTTCCAGGAAGTCATCTACAAGCACTAACTCAATGTCATCATACTCTTTTACTACCTGAAATGAAAAAAAAAAATAACTTATTAATATTAATAATAATAATTTATTTTGGTAAAACGAACAGTAGGATGGTGTTAGATTGCTACACTTGTATCAGATTAATCAATTCCTGAAAGACTTGTAGAAATATTGTATAATTTCAAATTGTTTGATTTCTGGTTAACATAATCACAACTTTGGTGTTGGATTGCTACACGTGTATCAGGTTAATCAATTGCTGACATTATAATTATATAACTTCAATTTGTTTGATGTCTGATTAACGTAATCACAACTTATCCTCAGAGGTTAGGGGAAGCGTATATTGCATATTGAGATATTTTCAGACCAATCAGAAGTTGGGATTTCTTCTAGAATGGGTTCAGTAAGATTAGAGAGAGTGTCCAGAGGTTCTAAATCCTTTCTCTCAGGGTTGTCATTAAGAGCCGGGGGCCGGGGATTTTCCCCGGCTACTTTTATTGGAAAATAGAAGAAAAATAGAACCAAAAGAAATCCCTAGCCGTTTGATTCCCCGCCTACTTGTTGTGTTTACCCGGTAACTTGAAATCTTAGTGACAACCCTGTTCTCTTCTTAAAAACTTTTCTGTTAAGTGATGTGAATAATTTGTGAAGAATGTATATTCCATTTCAATGAGCCCGCCCTACGTACATGAGGATAACAAAAATTTGAGAATAATAATTGGGACAGGAAACATATAAATTACCATAGTGGATTCATCTTACCTGGTTCTTCTTACAATTCACTACACACACCTTCTTCTTTTGAGATGCAATCAAAACCATGCCTTCACCAGGCTCAGGCTGAAAAGAAATATACATTAAACCTTTAAGCCTACAAGGACTAGAATCAAAATTCTTGTTGTTATTAGAATATTGTCAATATTTTATGCTCAATTAGTCAGTCAGGACCATTTTTTGTAGACATTTTATTATATATATCATTTATTAATTATTGCATTCTATAATCAAGTAAAATTTAAACACAAACAGCTGGGTTTTTTTTAAATTCAATATTACAAATTTGGAAGACCATTTTTAATGTTTACACTAACCAGCACTCCATTGTTTCAATCATTCAACGTCATATTTCTCGTAAGACTGAATTGAAATCTCTATCACGACTTTGCCGTAAAAAATTAAGGTTGCAGCTGCGCATAATTGAATTCTTTCTTTTAACTGGATGATATGCTACTAAATACTCAGGAGATTTTGATGATAAAAATGTAAGCAATTAGAAAGTTTGTTCCTCTAAAGTGTTTTCACTAACTGGTTGGTCACATTCATTTATTCACAGGGTCAAAAGTTAAAACTCATTAAAACACTACTAATAACCCAAAATAAAAAAAATCCTGAGTCTTCTCAACAGTTCACACTCTTTTTTTACTCAGCCTTTCAAGCAGCAATTAGGAAAAGATGGCATTGAACTTGCTATCTTACCATATGGCTATTTCTTTCTGCTGCACATTAACCTGGTTCTCATATGCTGCTGATCTGTGATCTGTGACACTTATTAGCTGCTGTTATTGTTTGGGAATTTTGTTCCAACAAATTATTATGAAAACATACCCTGCCAAAAACAAGACGCATCACAGGTCTTTGCTGCCTGAAGGCCTGTAAAGTTGACTTCATCAGTTCAACTTTGCAGGCATTACGACTAGAATTAGCGCTTATGACTAGAATGGCCTCTACTGCTGGCAACTTCATTTCCCATTTCAGAATAGCATGCCAGATGTTACTGGCTAAGTTGCCTCAAGTAGATCAGAAGCATACCAGACCTAGGTTATATCTTAATCAGTGCTTGATGGACAAAGAAAAAGACCGGGCTGTCATTTGCCTCCAAAATGGGAGTCACATGTAATAATCTTCCCGTTACTTGCTCCTAGCTAGTTATGGAAAGGTTAGAAGATTGCCTCTTTTTAAGAGAAAGTTGTTTTGTACTTTCTACTTGTAAAGACTAAGTAAGTCACTGTTAACTTTAAACTCATCTTCCTCTTATATCAACAAGGCCTGATATCATTGAAATAAAAACATGACAACCTCAATGTTTGTCATTCATTTTTAAAAAAGGAAAGAGAGAGAAAGAGAAGGGAAGGAAAGGCAAGCAGAAGGAAGAAGAGATGGTCAAAACAACAAGTGTCCTGACTGAACACATCAAACATTATACTGTCTGATAACAAGCCTACCTCCAGTATCCAAATCCTGCATGCATCATTAAATGGCAGAGGCCAGCAGTTTTTTAGATGCCCATCCATAAACTTTAACAACTGTCCGTGATTTGTCGTTAGAAATACTTCCAGTCCATCATACATGGTTTCGGACTGGCCAAATGACACATCTCTTATAAGAATGAATGTCACTATAGGAATGTACACATTAGGAATCAGTGGAATCTCTTGAATATGATTCTGGGGATGCGAGATACAAGTCCATCTTGTCAATACATTTTCACCATCAGTTGTCACATGCAGCTTGGTTCCCATGGCAACTGTTTCATCCCACAGTAGACCGCACCAAAAAAGGTTAAATTCTTCAACTGGTGGTTTGTTCAAGGAATCAATAACATTTATAGTCTCCACTGTCATTTTCTCCAATTTAGGGTCATATCGAGCAAAAACAACACAACCTTCAACGGCCCAACAGACCGCTGGTCCATCAATCAAGTGAAACTCGATCTGTGATTTTCCTGTTCTATTAACCTCAAAACTTCCAATCATTATTAATGAATCGTAACTTTCTAGAAGAAAAACATGATACTTCTCCACGTTATCATTTTTTGAAGAAGCCTGGCGAAGTAATATACACGGCCGATATATTCCGAATCTTGTGTCCAATGAGCACTTCACCCGCCAGACTTGAAGCTCACAAAACGTCGAGATGTTCAACGATAAAACTTTATCCAAAGTTTTTTCGAAAGATCCGCTTGATTTCGAAAAGTGATGAACTTGCAATGCAATGTGTCTGTCCATATTTCTGGTTGCATTTTCCGTGGCAAAGCTGATCACATCACCATTGAATGCTTCATAAACCGCCATCTTGGAACACAGAATTCCCCTCGCCTGTGGTCTCATAGGTCTCATTGGCCCTCACTGGCCCTCATTGGCCCCCATTGGCCCTCATTGGTCTCATGGTTTTCTCGTCCTCACACAGGCCGCCAAGCGCACTATGTTTGGGTTCGGGCTTCAGAGGTCATTTGGTCGGAATATTGTTAGTGTATTATCTGATGCCAAATAAATGCAAAAATCTTAAAGATGTGTAGTCTTCTTGTTTGTCTATCTCTACTAGTAGCCTTTAAGATAACGAAGGTCGAGATACCTTGCCGCTAATATTACATGTGATTCGGGCCCTTATTGTTCGAATTTTATCACATGTATTCGAATCTACAACGCTAAGAAAAGAAAATCATGATCACTCGAAATATTGATTCAAAAAGCTCCCTTACCTTTAGTTCATAGCCACTTTGTGTCCTACGGCCGGTTTAAACGCCGCATAGAAGAAAGTCGACTAAACGGCGTTTAAACCGCCCGTAGGACACAGAGTGCCTCATGAACTAAAGGTAAGGGAGCTTTTTGAATCAATCTTTGATCTTATACTTCGAATGCGTTCATAGAAGTGGCAGAGATTCCATTTTGGATTTCGCGGGAAAAAGTGCCCTAAAATGTGTCTAAAAATAAACCAGTCCGTAAAAACGCCGTAACATAGGCCTAGTATGGGAGTTGGTGGCTCCGCCGGGTTATGGGCTCCTGACTTTAACCTACTGAAAAACACCAGTATTTCTCATTTCATCGTGTCATCCTCATCACAATAAAAGCTCTATTCCTTAGAGCCTTACACTTCGCGTTCTCCGCATCTGTTCCAGCCTTGACAGTTACACACAGCATACTAATCAACTTATTAACTACCTTACCAATCGCGGTTACGACAAAGCCTTTCTCACAACACAAATGCTGCGAGTATAGTTTTTTTTAACCGTATTGTAAATGAATGGAATGGTTTACCCAATCATATTAGAGAATCAAACAGTATTGTAACTTTTAAAAAAATGTTTTAAGCTTTATTAAGGATAACTAGAACATTTATATTTCTACTTGTATATATTTTTCTCATATTTCAGTTAGTGGGGGGATCCCTAGTATGGCGCATTGGCGCTTTTGGTTGTCTCCTTCTCCACAACTCTTTTTTTCTTATAGTAGTGTTAGCTTATTTCATTTCATTATTTGCTTGTAATGTAGTGGAGTGAATCTGTAATAAATAAATAAATAAATAAATAATTTAAGGGACCTTTCTCCAGCGGATTCGACAGATTTTCCTTTACTGCATGTTCATGTTAAGAATTCAATAACGGTGGAAAGGCCTATTCTCTCTCATTCGTTGTCTGCCATTTTGGGCGGACAGTTCATACCTTCACACTTGTTTCAACCACTCTTAAACCACCACTTTCTTCTGTCCAGAAGGTGGCCATTGTAGAGAGGTTCAACTGAACTTTGTTTGATGTTGTTTACTAAGCAATTAAAAAATGAAATACTATCAAAATAGCGACTTTTATTAAGGATAAGAGTAAAAGGAGCTCCATCACGAACCATAGACCTATTTGCTTTCACAATATATGAAAATCTGGAAATAGCCAAGGTAATTCATTACTTTAACTAGAATGATAACAAAAATTTACAAAAACAGTATTGTTTTATAAGGCATTAAATAAAGATCAAGCCCCAAAGTCTGCAATATCTCAAAACCTCTACAACAAAATACTTACAGTAGCTTTGGCCAACTAAACTTTTGTTATAGCTGTCTAAAACAAGAGTAGTCTTAAACGTAGCCTCAGTCCCCAGGGCTCTCCCCCTTCTGGGCGGAGCCCTCAGTCCCCAGGGCTCTCCCCCCTCTGGGCGGAGCCCTCAGTCCCCAGGGCTAAATAAAAAAGAATACAATTAACTTACTTTTTACTTACCTTTTTGCACTTGCCTTTTGTTTTTTGTGGGTTTTTGTTGGTAATAGGTCTGTTCTGTTTTTTGGTTATAGTTTTTGCTTTTGTTTTTGAGTTTGTTGTTGGTGGATTACGCTGAGGATTTTAGCTCTTTGTAAGGTTTCGTTTTGTCAACGAATCCGAACTTTCGTTACTTAATTCAAAAGTGCAATCTTCTTTTTTAAGTTGTGATATTTTTCACTGTCAGGCCTGAAGAGGTTTAATTTAAAACTAAATACGACATGCAGTTGTCTTGGGGTATATACCAAAGCAGAATTTTCAGTGAAACCAAAAAACTCACATCAAAATTATTGGAAAGAAGGATGCAACATGAAAAGAAACATAGCTTAATCGCTGAGCCTCGAGACCTTTTTGAAAATAATGACCGGGCGTATTTTTCCATAGCTTTAGAACAAGTAGGTTATTATTATGGTCACTGAATTGAAACAGTAGGTTATTATTTGTAATAATGATCTTCTGTTCCACCTCAATGACCTGTTCTTAAAATTTATGTAAAATAATAACCTGTTCAAAACAATGGAAAATTGCAGAAGACTCGACTAACCGACTGTGTTGAGCAAAAAATGAACTTACCATAGGTTTGGTATATACTGAATAAATGACAGACACACAAATGAGTTGGCTGCGTATCCTTGTTAAGGACCGTGGCAGTACTTTTATTGTTATTTTAAAGACTTTCTTGCAAGGCAAATTGTTCTGCTTTTCTTTATGGTGAGGCAGTACCTGTTAAAAAATGGAAAGTGTTATTTGTAGTTGTAAATACTACCGTACTAACGTGTTAAGAATTGTACTCCGACATCTTCAAATTCCTTTGATTTGCCGATCATCCCACGATTTGGATGACTCAGAGAAGTTTGGAAACAGGATAAACCAGTTTTATCTATGCACGCAAGCGTATTCTGTAGTTTTGCCGATTCGTTCTGCGCCCACGCTCCATAACAAAATAAATTTTCATGCAGGAATTTTGAGAAAATTACAGATTGAACGTTTAGTTTTAGAAAAATTGGAAAATGCCACTGGATTTGAGATGGATTTTGTTTTGGATTATTCACACCTGTCCTGCCACTCTGTCGACTATTATCCCGGGAAGCATTGTAACACCAACCGTTGGTTTGTTGGCATCGCGTTTGTGCGGCATAAAAGCATAATTTACCTTCAAATCGTACATTAATTAATAAGGTCGCGGTTAATTAAATATAAAAGCATATAGTCTGAGTCAGAGTAATAAAAACTGTCCCACGTTTGAAGTTTTCTATTTTACAAGTGTAGCCACTGAAGTGAACACTTCGCTAATCAAAGCGAAACATTCTCTACACAGACGTCAACAAAATAGGCCAATTTGTCTCTAACAATCGCAACTCGCGCTTATCCTGTTGACTACACGTAACCTTTATTACAATTTTGTCCCTCCAGTTCAACATTCATCGAACCAACATAACGACAACACACAGAGGAAAGAATTGTGACAGAAAATCCGTTATGTAATGACAAAAAGAATAATTTCTTTCTGCAGCAAAAATGACCAGTAAAAACCGTTAAAGCAATTTGGACGCTTATCACCGTTTCTTTAAATTGACTTACAATTCTTTTCAGAAAAAAAACTTGAAAGTAAACGATAGCGTAACGACAAAGCGAAACCAAAAGTTGAAGTTGAACTAAGGACAAACCTGCTGTTTTCGGGGAAGTTATAGAGAATCTTGACTTTCATTCCAGACCAGAGATCGCCTATGAGTTTTGTCTTCTCTACACCATAGGCAATGCAAGGTACGGAGGTTTCTAGCTTTAAACACAGTTAAATCAACTTGAAATTGGTGTCTCCATTTATACGGTCGCTCGATTAAAATTCAAACCAGTACGAGATGATGTTTTTGATAAATCTTTTCTTGAAACTATATGTGAGAAAAGCACGGGCTCTATGTTCAACAATGGGCAATCAAAGCATAGATTGGTCACATTCAAAGAGAAACGTTTGCCGACTCGCTCAATTACATAACGTAGCTCTTAGTTGAAAACAGTATACTGGTTGATAAGCATGGGACTTGACAATACATTGAGAAAAACATTACTCATGCAGTTCATCAATGAACAATTAGACTAACGCTTGAATTAGACGCATTCAGAAAAAACAAACGCCGACTTCATTAAAACTTGACAAATCGATGACAAAACTGGCTAGTGAATGAGTAGACAATAGGCTTTTCGCCCCAAGAGAAATTGAAAACAATGCTAATGTGAAATTTTGAAGGGACAACAAAGAGTATTACGTTATTTTTGAAAAAAGGCCTATAGCCGTGTGAATTACCACAAGCTAGCCCCTGAATAAATTTGAAAGTACCAGGAAAGAAACATACAAACTTTCCAAACATCTTGGTAGACAGTAAAAGCGAAGAAACTGGACAAAAACTAGTGTTAAAGAATTGCTAGCACAGGAACCATTTTGACTCGTAACATTTGATTGCTCAGTGACGTTGATCACCACCATCAGTTTGACAAAACTAATGAATATGCGAAGACCACAATAGCCTGTTTTGCACCCGCTCGTCACGACTAGTGTTAAAAGTGCGGAAAAGCGAGAATACAAACTTTTAAAACTTCTAGGTAGACAAAAATCATCATTTATTCGAAAGGCGCAACAAGTTGAGCAAAACTTATGATTAAAATTGCCAGTTAAAAAATCACTTCTATCACACTGACACATGAAAAGCTCGCGTTCAACGAAAATGCCGCGAAAAACACAATATTGAGGAGGATGTCATTGATCGTAGCATCGGGTTTTTAGTCACTGGGGTCACAAGAATAGTGGAGTGGATTTCTTTGATCAGAGGCATTAGGCCCGGCCGGTATAAACTCTTCCCCAGTTGATCATAAGATAAGTCAACATTAAGAATCCTCTTTGGAGATATAAGCGTCTTATCACTCCAACTGCAATGCATTTCTTTTTTTTGTTAACTTCGCTTGATTCCGCTCGATCGCGAGACCACCCCCCAAAGGAACTGGGACTACTTGGCGAAAATCCGCCAACGCGGCTTAGTGAGTGTATTCACATGACGTCACGGCGGCAATATTCGTGTTCCAAAACGGTCAGCATTAGATCCCATCGGCCGCAGCCCCTTTCTCCCCTCATGAAATGTACACAATGAAACGGCGACCATATTGGTGTTGGACTCTTAGGTTTCTTAAGTAAAAAATTTCTTCTCCTCTCATAAATTTGCATGGATGCTTGTCACGTGAGTGAATACGCTCTATACTAAAAATGTCAAGTTTGGACGTGATTTTTTAACAACTAACGAAGAGTTTAGATATGCAAAGTCGCCTAATTTTACAAACGTAAAAGGTGGCTGTTGTGGAGCGGTTCGACTGTACTTTGTACGAGAGGGACCTGTTGTTTACTAAGCAATAAACAAATGAAATACCGGTACTATCAAAATTGCGAATTTTATGAGGGATAAGATGAAGGAAGCTCCATCAAGAAACATACACCTTTTTGCTTTCACAATAAATGGCAATCAGAATACCCAAGGCAATTTATTAGTTTAAATAGAATGATGAACAAAAAACAGTATTGTTTTATAAGGCTTTAACTGGAAATCAAGCCGCAAAGTCTGCAATAGCTCGAAAACACTACAATGGAAATACTTACAGTAGCTTATGCGAAGTACCCTTTTCCTTTTGCTGTCCGTAACAAGGGTGTTCTTAAGCGTTTCCATAAGGCGTATTGTAACAACTAAGAAAACCAAACCTCCTAAACTACCATAGTTCAGAATTTATGATTCCATTAAAAGTTCAATAACATATGAAAGGTGTACAGAAAGTACAGTAATTTTTTCAAGCTAAGTGCTTCTGATAATGCTTTCCTCTCGACAAAAACAGAAATGCACTCCAAAGGGTTACAGAAAACACTCAGGGAATACATTTTAACTTTCTTGACTTTGCACGCACCATGCGTAGGCATTCTGGAACATGCGTAGCCATGGAGATGCCTCGAGAGTATTCTGCAAAACACGAGGCATCCACGGCCATTGCCACAACAACGTACATCTCTCTGGGTGGGGCATCATTGCAAGATGCCGTCCATCAGGAGATGAGAGACCAGCTATCCCCTCAGGGGATCCATTGGGATTAAGCGGGTACTGCGTGGTTGGACAGTCGTCATCGTCTACGTAACAAAGTGGTACAAGGTTGTTGGTTTTGATATTCTGCAGCACGCTGTCATCACGGAACTGGATTCGTCCTTCACCATGTGCAACCCAAATACCCAGAGTGGATCCCTCCATACCACGCATCATCATGGCAGGGCTGGACTGGATTTTGACTGTCACAAACCGCGATTCAAAACGCTCAGAGGTATTGTGGGTGAAGCAAACACCCTGTTTGGAGCTGGAATCATTGTGACTCTTGGTATACCGACCAACCCAGCCTAGAAGGCCCATCAACTGGCAGCCGTTACACACTCCCAAGCTAAAGGTGTCTTGTCTGGCAAAGAAAGCATCTAACTGAGCCCTAACGGTGGGGTTAATGTTACACACTGCTGCCCATCCTTTGGCTGATCCAAGCACATCAGCATAGCTAAACCCACCAACAAACACTGCCCCACGGAAATCTTCCAGCGACATTGTTCCGCTGCACAGGTCATGCATAGTAATGTCCCAAGCTTCAAACCCAGCCATGTAAAAGCTTGCAACCATTTCTCGGTCTCCATTGCTTCCTTCTTCGCGTATAATGGCCACTTTCGGACGAACATCAGTGTTCACTGGGGGTAAAAGCACTGGTTCAAATGACAACTTGTACCCTGGAGCACGCCTCGTACGAAGGCCAGCTTCTTCTTCCTGTGCACACTGTGGGTTTGTCTGCAGTCTCTCCAACTGGAAACTAGTTGCCTCCCAGATATCTCGCAAATCCACCATTTTCTGTTCCAGCACAAGCTCACCCCCGACACGAACTAAAACAACTGCATCATCACCAATCCCGTTTGATCTGCCAATTTGGTGGCAAGGTACGCCTTTCTCACGGAGGGCGTTCAAAACTTTTTCAGTGTTCTCTTCTTCAATTTCCAGAACAATTCCAAGCTCCTCTGCAAAAAGCACATCTGCTACTTTGCTCACTGTTGAGGTACTGTTTTCTGAACAAGGAATGTCAACTGTCAGGCCACAGTTTCCAGCAAAGGCCATCTCCAAAAGAGTAGTAATCAGGCCTCCGTCGCTAATATCATGGCCAGACACGACAAGACCCTGTGATATCAGTTCCTGTGTGGTCCTGAATGCAGCCTCAAAGATCTGAAACAAAATAATATGAAATTCTTTTATTTCATTCATAAGACAAAAACTGTGATCAACACAAACTCCGAGTAGAAGAGTCTGTGGTCGGATGTGTAATGCATGTAATGTTCTACCATCACTGACAATGTATATACTCTGGCCTTCTAAAGAGGTTTTCATGGGTGATAAAACTCGGCCAGATCATTGAAAATAGTAACCAACGTTGACGGATCCTAGTGCCTCAAGCGTAGGCGACTGGACAACAAGGTCCAACAAGGTCTGTAAATCCTCTGTAATTCTGTCATAACTTTGTGGTTGTCTGTGCCACAAGATGGTATAAAATGTTACAAAGGTTTACGATTGTGATTTTATGACGGAAGAGTTGCTAGGTGTGTTTATTTAATTGCCCACACTGAGCATATCTAGTCTTGTCATGCAGGCTTTTCGACAATTTCATTGAAATAGCTGTATACAGACACGATCACCTGTATGTGTAAGTAGAAGGACAGGGCTGTAAGATCAGATCTGTTACTGGCGCGCAACTGTTTCCAATATTCCAGAGGGTGTTTTCATTGAAACAAGGCTTCTTACCTTTGGATCGTCTAAATCAGGTGCCTCGCTTCCAAGCTGATTGTACACCTGCGCCAAAGAACTTCCTCCCAGCCTGTTATTACAATCAACACCAAACTTGACCCACACCAGATTCCCTCCTTTGCCTGGGATCTTCAAATCTGGAGTAACTGTGGCTTGGATGTCTGGACATGCCGCATAGACTGAAATAACCAGAGAGCCAGGTGCTTTAACGGTATCACCTCCCACTCTAGCAGCCATGCTCAACGAGTCTTTTCCACCATCAATGGCAATGCCAAGAGATGACATGACACTGCACATAGCCGCACATGCATCGTACAGACTGGCACCTTCTCCTGGTAATTTTGCAGGCCACATCCAATTACCACTGCATTTAACATCCTGCCGGTGAAATGTGAGAAAGAAAATTTAAAGCCAGTGTATTCTTAGTCAAATATTGCATGGCCTTTCATCAACAACATGTATCAACCGACTAAGGGTACGAAATTTTGGAAACAAAACTTAAGCGACAGGAACTTTTTTTCTCGGTGGTACTGTTGGGATGTGGCCTTGTAACTGACAATTTTATATTGGATGAAACTGCGGTATAAAAATAACGTGACCTCCAACACTGTCCACCTTAAAATGTCAGCGAGTAATGATCAGCATGCATGGCCAATATAGGGAGGCCATCCTGAGGAATTAAACTCACTAAAAAAGCAGCTTTTATCTGGGAAGCATTCAGGTTGAATGGTTCATGAAACATTTACCATTCAAAGCATCTCACTTCCATTGTACTACAGTAACACTTTTACTCTCAGTGACAGGAAGAGGCAAAAATCGAGGAAAATTCTACATTTTATCTTCTAAAAATAAAATACTAAGAAAGCAAAAAGTGCTATGTTACAGTACTTATGAAGAGAGTTTGTTATGATCCAACTGTAGGATTCAATCCATACATTCAAAAGTAAGGATTGCTTCACTTGTTCTTTCAGGAATTACAGGTTGATAATAATTCCTAATCTTTGTTTTGTGGTACCCCAGATTTATCACCTGTTCCACATCACAAAAGAGTGTACACCAATTCTTCAACTGAGCGTCTTTCACAAATACTGTAATATACGCTTGTTTATTGGTGTGACAATTTTCCTAAAGTTCTTTCAATTGATTCAGAACCTTAACTACTTCATCACACTATCACATCAAGACAGCATGCCATCCCCATTCAATTAAAGTTCAGTGCTTTTTGTCACAAGATGGGGAAATAAAAAAAAATAAAAAGTACTTTGAAAATGTAAAATTGTGTATCAATTCTTTGGGGACTGGATCTCTTTGAAACAAAAGAAAAGCACTGCATCAGGAAACAAGCCTCCCACAAAGGCGTTTTAGGGGAGTCTCCCCTAAAAATTGCCCACATGGGAGGCTAGAGGAAACAAGCTTGAATTTGATACCTTTAGATCAGTTATTCTTGCAAACACCAAATTTGTTAGAGCTTCTCCAACTGCCATTCTTGCTCCACATGCTGGATCTACTAGGCCTTTGATTGGCTGTTCTCCAACGGCAGTCGCTGAGCCCACTGTGTCAAAGTGTGTCAGTGCTGTCACCGCCACATCAGCCACTGGCGTATGCAATGGACCTACACACTGTTGCTGGGCAACCAGACCAGTGACACTGCGGTCAACCTTAAGTACACGTTAAAAAAAAAACAACTTAGAGCCAGTTACACATTACTTCTACATGTATATACCACTGCTTTAGATCATCTTAGGTTACCATACTGAGAGTGCATTATTTTACCCTTGTATTTATCAATATTATTTACCTATCCTTATTCATATATGTTTTTGCTATTCACCAATAACACTGATTTGCTGGAAGGATACTGTTAAATGTGTTGTATAACAGTTACTAATGTGATTATTTTTGATATTAAAATATTTCCTACTAAAGTCCGCAAAATGGAAGAGAATGGAAGAAAGAACATTGCACGGTCTTCAATAAGATGTGAAGTAGGTGGCAAAAGCTTTGGAGTAGGTGGAAAAGGAAAACCCTGTGGTGACGGCGTGACTTGCAAGCACTG
Source organism: Porites cylindrica (assembly GCA_964035525.1). NCBI lineage: Eukaryota > Metazoa > Cnidaria > Anthozoa > Scleractinia > Poritidae > Porites > Porites cylindrica. Next base: position 33,519,989 of record OZ037784.1, on the reverse strand, counting down.
AAGGTGTGAATGAGTTTCTGGAAAAATTTTGAAATCTGGGCCTTTTAGAGTGCATTTTCAGCAGTCTGGAGCAAAAATTAGAGTGTTTACACAGAACACAGACATTATTAAATTTTGGCTTATTTTTTCAGTATCAGTACATGAATACTCTTTTAAAACTGGGGTTATTTCCAAAGGAAGGTAGGTGGTGAGTTCATGTGAAATAGCCAGCGAATTTCGCCGGCCACCGGCTCATATTGAAAACCCTGACACTGTCACCAGAGCTTGTTTTCATACCCTCTAGCTTATTTACTACCTTGTTTGTGAGATATCTCTTGCTGGCAACTGCTGGCAGACGTAACACTCTGTCTAACATTTCCTTCACCGTAAAACTAGGTTGTATATGCAGTGGCACTAACTGTGACTTCACACGCTCTAAATTAAAAACCTGAAAAAAAATTAAAGAAAAAGAGTGTTATTTTTCAATAAGTGCCAAAAGAAACTGCTTCACAATTATGAAAAGAACAAAATAACATTACTGAACCTTCTGAGGCATTTTCCCAAGCACAACTTCAAGTTCCAGATCAACCAGATAAGTTGTCGTTCTCTGGCATTTGCTTGGCACACCATTTTCCTCTGTTGATATTCCATTTTCAAAATGGGAAGTTTCATCTTCCAACACAATTCTTCCATCACCTGCCAGATGAAATTGAGTGAAACATAAGGTTTTTATCCCAGTAGTTTTATTAACTACCTCATAAAAACATATTTTGAAATAATTATACTATGAAGGGCATACAGGTTGAAATGTGCCTAAATTTTAAGCATTGTTCACTATGTAGTCCCACCTTGCTCAAGGCCTTGTATAATACCTGTATTATTGCAAATGTGTAAAGTTGCATCTGAGGAAGTGATTAGGCATTCAAAAAGCCTGCTAATTTAAAAAATATATATATGTCTTAAATCCCAGAAAGAAACTAGCCTGTTGCTCCAGAAGACATCTTGTAGTTCAAAAATTTACATTGTAGATGGTACCCCCCAGGACCAACTTGAGGTAGAGTTATTATCAAGGACAAAAATCATAATTCTGGATGTTCTTCCTGTCAACATGTAAAATAATAACATGACAACCAATTTTTTTTAGATTTGGCCACCACTTTTCATTATCTAGTGCACAAGTGGCTCCTTCGCCTGTGCATATGGGCACCTCTCTTAGCTAACTGTACAAAAAATCTCTTTGCCACTGCAGGTAATATTAAGAGCTATTCATATTAGCAGGCTAAGTGGCCATCCCCTGCTGTAGTCCAAGTTGGCCATCTTGACGCTGCATGCAAGTCTAGTTCAGTGTTGTGTCAAACACCACTATAGGAGCTGATCTGGAAATGCCGTCGCTAATTCTTTCATTGGCTTTGACAAGGTTGGGTAGGTAACTGGGTCAAAATTTGTCTCCCAAAATAGTCCCTAGAAGCAAGTCACAAAAACATGGATCCACTCCCAAGTGCAAGCTCAAAATTGGAAATTGGTAGGATCAATGGAAAAGCTTTGAAACTGAAGTACAGTTGAATATCTCACAAGTGACCACCAATATCGCAAACATTTAGTGGTCACTTACAGGTGGTCGTTTATGAGAATCAAACCAAGGGGTCCTTTCCTAGAAAATATCCGAACACATCTTCATTTTGGATGAGAATCCATAGCATGCAATTTCTTATTCATATTATTGTACAGTTTCATGTTGTCAGTAAGAGTTCTTTGTATACTCTGAAAAGTGTAGTACATACAGAAAAGATAGACATCAAACCATGGCTCAAATGGTTGCTTACCAGAGGGTTAAACAAAGAAAAATTTTAAAAACTTCATCCAAAAAAGTAGTCTTGGTTGCTTACAAGAGGTGATCATTTAAGACAGGTTCTGATCTAAGACTTTAACTAGAAAAAATTGGGTGTTTTGGAAAGGTGGTCATTTATGGAAGATGGTTGCTGTTATGAGAGGTGGTGGCATATGAAGGTTCATTCAACGACGTGTCTTTCTCGATACAATGTTTTATTTTTGGACAGGGGTAATAAGGTGTGAGGCCTCACAGACAAGTAATAAAGTAATCCTCTGCATTGTTTTTGGATTACCACTGCTTACCTGTTATTTCCCCTACAAAGGAGACTGGCACCTTCTCTCTATCACAAATATCTTGCAAGGTTTGCCTGTTTTCAGCATGCACCAGTAATGCATTACTCTCCTGATACTCAGCACCCCACAGCTCCAAGACGGAAATGGTTGGATCACCAAGCATGAAGTCTTTAACTCGAATAACTGCTCCAGCAGGTTCAGAGATCTCTTTCAGTACATTCCCTGCACAAGGAACATAACAAGTTTTATCTCTTATTAACTTTGCAGTTTCTTTGTGCTTTTGTTTTGGGAAAAAGACAGTGACTTTTTAGCAATCATTTCAATTCTTCCAATGCTATTTTTTTAAAATAAAATAATGCTGGCTAGCATCATGCCAATTGGGAATCTTAACCCTGTTATGCTACATTTGAATTATTTGTTTCATTATCACTGAAAAGCAATAAACTGATTATTAAAAGAGGAAGGATAATTAAGCATTTATAACTACTTTATGATAACTTTCATAGTAACAATATTGCAAAGTTGAAGCCCTCACCATTCCCTCCAGCTCCTTGATCATGAATACTGCAGATAGGATTACCAGAACCCATTTCAATGCAGGCTCGAATGACTCGGTTCAGTTTCTGCTCCATTTCAGCATCACCCCGTTGAACAGCACCAAAGTCCAGCTCTGATTCATTATCCCCTTGAACCTGTATTGAAGAGGCAGCTCCACCTCCAACACCAATCCGATACACAGGACCACCAACTTTGACAACCTCCATTCCTTTTTATTAAAAAAGTGAAATAAAACTAAATAAACAGTGCTAAATTCCCTCTTTTACAACCAGTGGCTGAATTGCAGAGGGACCAAGGAGGTAAGATCAGGCATCAGCATGTAAAGGTGCCTTTTTGCACCCACTTGAGTTCAAGTTTATATTTAATCTCATCTCACCCAACCAGACCAATGATGGGACAAGTCAGATAGACTACGTCATCACTACACGGCCGTCATTCCCTACTCTTGTCAAACAGTGAATTGTCGTAGGTTCTTTAAGGCCCCCTTCCGACTGATGTGTAAGGATGAAGGAGACAAGGCCGACAGCTTAAGGTCACCACCAAATCACGTGGTCATGTGAATTGAGAAAGGGTTTCACACACAGTAGGATGATCTCACAGGATTTTTTCAAAGACCTTTGTTGGTATAAATGTAGTTCTGCCAGGATTTGGACTCACAACCTCATGCTCAGCAGACCATTAACCATATGTGATAAACTGATTAAGACAAGCATCTTCAGATGAAACCTTTCACTCCTGGATAACCCTTTAAGCCCCAGTATTCACATACAAATTCTCCAAACTGATCTCCATACATTTCCATAAAGAATTAGTTGAGAGAATTTGATAATAGACCAAGGCAATTTCTCTTGGGTGATAATTTTATAAATTCTCATGACTTATCTCTTGACAGTGCATGGATAATTGTTAGGAGAAAATTGATCTTGGTCACTTTTGGGACTTAAAGGAAGTGAATATTGGAGTCTCATAAAGCAGTTTTGCCTGTGGACCAAACACACTGCAGGATTTTCTAGTGCTTTTCTAGTGCTATTTCATTTCTTGTCTTTATTTATTTATTTTTGGAAATATAACCTTACCTTTTTCCGGCTGTAGTTTTGTCACTCCCTCACCATCAATCATTCCTATTCCACCACTAAACATTACTGGCTTCACCCACTCACGTCTCTCTCCATTTGGTAGCATCATACCAAATGATCTAGCAAACCCAGCAAGAACAGGCTCTCCAAACTTATTTCCGTAGTCTGATGCTCCATTGCTTGCCTCGATGGCAATTTCTAAAGGTGGTGCCATGTTGTTGGGATAAACAAATTTAGCATCTTCCCAAGGAAGTTCATAACCTGAACATACATATAACATCAAAAATAAGTTGAACAAACATGGACAAAATGGAAAAGCAGGAATCAGAAATATAAAGAATCACTTCTGATCCAGTTCCAATTTCTGTGCCAGTTCTGTTCCACATCCCATCCTGGATCCTGCTTTTGATTTTGTTTCTTATGCAGATACTGTAGACTTCCTCTTGCAAGCCCTGGGCTTTATATACAACTTCATAAGGGGTCTAAACAAAGAGGGCTTATACTATTTTGGCGTTTTATAACCAGAGTAGAAAAAGTGTTTCAAAACAAGCTACAGAGCAGTGCTGATCAAAATACTTTTACCCTTCAAAATGTTGTAAAACCTAATTATTAATTTTAATACAATCTACACTGTAGAGGGGACCTTATAACCGGATGTATTTTGTTGTTTACATGTACATGTAGATGGGCATATAACTGGGGGGGGGGGGGGGGGGGGGGTGGCGGTTGAGGAGGCTTATTAGCAGAAGTTTCAGTGCGTCTTGCCTGGTCTCCCATGAAACTACATAAACGTTCTTAGAAACAGGTCAAAAGCAAGATTTTAAAAATGTGGGTATCTTATTTAAATTACAGACAATTACTATGGTATGTCATGTGCAAGAAACAAGCAAATAGAATGTCCCTTGTAAACAAGACAATTTCTTCTTCATTTTCTATCAAATTTCTACAAAAATTTATTTTTTTGCCAAATTCAGTATTGATTTCAAGTTAAGAGCTTATTCAAGTTGTGATAGCCACAAACAATGTTATCAGCCTACAGTGCATGTATACAGCATAATACTTGCTTTTCTAACCTGGGATATGAAGGTTACCAAAGCAATAGCCAGCAGTACCAGCCACAACATGGGCTCCTCTTCCAGCTGCCTGCACATCCCGAATACGTCCGCCAGTTCCTGTTGTCGCACCAGCAAATGGAGCAACACCTACAGTAATTCACAAGAGACATGTCACCAATTTAGTATTGCAGCCGGCCATTTGTGGGCAGGCTTTACTGTAATGCGAAACTCTTTCAGTTCAAGTCCACTGCCTTACAAAATACCAATTCAATGTGAAAGCTATTTTTGCAATGCTGTAGTTAAAAAGTGACTCATACCTGTAGGGAAATTGTGAGTTTCGGCAGTAAAGATGATGTGCCTTGTACAATCTTGCTTTAACTGAAATTTGGTGGCTTCTTTACAGGTGACAGGTAATAACAATGGAACTTTATAACCAGAGATAGCACTGTAAAAAAACAATGACAGGCAAGCTGTACAGTTTGAAACAAAAATGGTGTGTTTTGAAGATTAAAATGAACCATGTGCTGGTACACGTACACATGTGGTTTTCACTGACTGACAACCGATAACTTTGGAAATTAATTAACCACTTAGGTTGACAACCAGGTCTGAGATGTTTCAAGTTGGTTTAAATAAGAATATTCACCTACTATAGATGATCCCAATATAAAATTATTTTCTGCGTGACTTACACTTTACTACTGTGAACTGTATGTAATACAAAAATTATACAACCTTGGTGAGTCTGCATTTGTAAATTCAGTTAAATTTATAATTTTCCTTGGTGTTTTGAATTGGGTTTAACCCATTCGCCCCTGAACCGCCCGTAACCGCTCGTGCGGATCCAGGTCCTTTCTACCCATTGTGACGTCATCAGTTTTAACGGTCAAGGACAACTTTCTTTGCTAACTTGTGCAGAGTGAAGAGATCTTTCAAACCATACCAGAATGAGCACAATTTAGTCAAGGACACCGGAGAAACAAGCAAAAAACCACGTGACAAGGACCTGAAAATCTCCATGAAAATCTTGTTCCATTACCCACCTACCTTTCCTTTCACCTAATCCTAAGATCCTAAAAGCTTTCCTAAAAACTCTTCCCACCAAAATGAAGCCTACTAAATGCCCAGCAAGAGAAAAAAAGAATGAGGCGAGAAAAGCGAAAAAAGAAGGGAGGAGAGAAAGCAAAAAGTAAAAGTCAAGACTGCTGTGTTACTTTTAAACCCAAAAACTATCTTGAAATTTTGCTTTCTGCGCATGCCCGAACTTCGCAAGCTGATATTTTGCATCTGGATCAGAAGGCCGCCAAGTGTATTACCTGTAAAGCGGTTTGTGGTAAGTTTTAGCTCTTTATAGCACGACAGTGACCAGAAAACCACTCGACTAGCTTCAAAACGTGTTTTTCGGCAAAATCTCCAGGAGCAAATGGGTTAAAAGAACACAGCTCCATAACTTGGCCCACCACAAGTCTGAAAATACATCTTTACGCAGCAAGATGGAATTAATGGTGCAGAGCAGTGAAGAATATTTTTTCTTCCTTACAAGGACAAACATCTAGCTAAGTCTCTCTTTTGGTTGCAGAAAACAAAAATGTGGCCAGACTAAATTGAGACATGGGATTCAGATTTAGACTGGCTACTGCCATACATACAACACAATTATGTTATTTCCTTGTGAAGACAGTTCACAATTGTTCAGGGTAAATTTTATTTACTGCAAATCAATAGAAGTCGACAATAACTTTTCTGGACATTAGGTCCAATCAGAGTTAAGATGTTGTCAGACATTGGCCGATTTAAATCATACATATTTGTTCGAAGACCCACCACTATTTGCAGCTCAAGAGATGGCATTATTCACAGACTTAAGCCTAAATGAACAGATTTGGCTGATGCAATAGACAGGTGTTCTGCACCATAAGCTTCACTGCCAATATCATTTACCCCCAAATTATCTCTCACCAGGCTATGCCTTTCCTAGCCTGCGTGCAGACGATAACTAAACTCTGATTAGTACCGTCTGCGAAGCAGCGCAGAGATCCTTGTTCTGGACCCCCAACGGACTCAACGAATTACCGGAAGTGCGTTTCGAATTCCCCTTCAACCTGATTGGCGATCACGACAAACAAAACAAAGGCCTTTTTTAACTGGCCAATCATGGCGCGTACTCAAATCTGGGTACACAGCTGGAAGTCCAGAACAAGGATTTCGGCGCTATTTCGCAGACGGAGTTAACCAGAGTTTAATTTCGTCTGCGCGCAGGCTATGCCTTTCTATGCCTACATGGCATGTACACTGTAGCATGTGGGAAGAATAACAGTTACTGTTGGGTGAAGTAATATACATGTCTGGGTAAGATAACTTTTGGATGATTTGACCATCTGTCATGCCTTACCTACTGTTGTCACTAAATTTAATGATGCTGTTGTTGTTAGTTGTTTCCTGTGTTTTCATCACCATTTTCATCAGCGAATCTTCCACTTCCTGTCCATCAACAATCAATCTTCCTTTAAAGAACCAATGGCGAGAATGTTCACTGTTTGACTGGGCCAAATCAAAACATTCCACGCTGGTGGGATTTCTTTTAACTCTTTCGCGGAATAATTTGGTGTAATAATCAAGATCCCACTCATCAAATGCTAGCCCCAGATCTCGGTTAACTTTTTCCAAAGCAGATCGACCCTCTTCCATAACATCAACTTCGTAACAACTTTCAGCACGAACGTTTACCTTAAAGCTAGTCAACGGCTTTTCGTATCGACATTCAGTCATTCGGTCATGAAGTTTAGCTGCAAAAGCGTTTTCTTCCTCTTTCGTGATATCTGTAGAATCGTCCTTGGGCCTGACTTCAATCAAATACCGACATGATCTTTCGATTCGATCAATCTGTTCTAAACCTATGGATTGACAAATGGACACAGCGTTTGTTGACCAGGCCGTTGAGAAGTTAAGCCTTGGTGCGATTTCAATCAAAACTTTGCCATAACCGTCTGTACTTGCAGTTTCATCAAGGAAAGAAGTTTTGCGAACAGTATCTTCCTCAAAAGTGCTTGTCAACAGCCAAAACAAGTTCTTGAGTTCATCGGCGTTTAAGCATTCATTTCCTTGCACGCTAATATTATAACATATCTCTGTTGTTAGCTTTGTTACTTCCAGTCGTGTTGAGGCTGATTTCAGCTTAGATAAAGTCACATCATGCCGTCCAGAAGATAAACCGGGAAAGCTGTAAAGTCGGACGATTTGTTCCGCCATTTTGGAAGACCATGTGGATTCGATTAACACGTGACTTGTTTGAATTCATTTACAGCTCGCGCCATTTTTCGCACCAACTCGTCCTCAGGCTTCTATAAATTAACAGTTTTTGGTGAGATCTTTTGGGGCCAAATAATTTTAATCGGTTGCTACTTAATCTCGGAAGATAAGCACCACAAGCAAGTCACTTGTATTTTCCCTTTAATCTCTTCTATGGTCACAACAGAGTCCTTAGGGCATTTTCCTTCCACTTTTACACCGGCTTTAATTTATACCGTAGCAAGATTCTAGAAGAAGGGTTCATACCGACCACTTGTTCTTCACCAAGATCATGCTACCCCCCTCCCCCCCCCCCCACAACTTTCCGGGCGTCCCTGCTTCCAGCTTGAAAGACAAGTTGCAAGCATTGATCTTCTTTTATTTTGACTGGACTTTTTATTTGTACAGCTCTTCATTTTTTACTGATTTCCCTTGGTCGCCTTTACTGTTATAAATAAACAGCTACCGAACTAGCGGGTGAGCAGCGAAAAAAGCGTGAGCCGTTTCGCGCACTTTGCTCGAGGAATCGCTTTCCCTGCTATTTTTGGAGCGAGGAAAAAGCACCTACCGAACTTAGCGCGCTGAAGCTTTTAATTAGAAATCTCTCTAAACGGCCACCACCGTAAACGAGAATGACGTTCCCTCGCCTAGTTTCGCCCAGCCTTACTTTTCCATTTTCCCCACGCATGGTAATCTAAAATACTTTGCCAGAGGAAAAGACACAGCAAATATGCAGAAGTAACCATTTCAATGACATTTGTCTTTACACTGACCAGGGACTAGGCTGTTTTTTACGTTCTTCATTCTCTTCACTTAATTTATACATGGCTATTCCATTCATCTAAGAATTTTGGATTTTTTCGTCTATTTTCCCACGATTTACAACATTATCATGTACAAAAAAGACCCCTAAAATTGTCATATTTTTGCACAAAAATACTGTTCTCAGCTAAGGAACAGTGCCTAAAAACTTAGTGCGACGGTCTTATAACTCCAATATTTAAACCTGGTGTAGATCTTTTATCCTTCCAAATGGTACCAAATTAAATGCGATTTCATATGCTGATGATTTAAATATTTTACACGATCCAAAATAGGATTACAGAATTATCTCGACACGCTATCCTCTTTTTGCAACTCTTGGACGTTAGATATAAATTCCAAAAAGACCAAAGTTATGATCTTTCAATAACGAGCGAAGAAAGCTCAAACCTAGAATTCCATGTAGGTAAGGAAACATAAATATTGTACCTGAAGGTACATTTTTAGGAAACTGCATCTCCTCAACCGGTAATTTTAATATCTCACTAGAACACTTGAAAGAGAAGGCTCTTCATTCTCTTTTTGGTTTAAGAAAACACACAGACATCAGCAAATTAAAAACTTTCATGCTTGCTTGCAAAATATCGACATGATGATTCCCTTATACTATATCCTACAACTGTGAAATTTGGGGAACATATATACCAGAAATAAAATTTCAATGCGTGGGATAGTTCCCCAATTGAAAAAATCCATCTGCACTTTTGCAAGCGGCGATATCTAGAAGTAAGTAATAAGACTTCTAACACTGCATGTAGAAGTGAACTACGCAGATCGATTGCAATTGAAAAATTCTTAACTACATAATGTATGTTTTAGATTATAAAGATGAAGACTCTAATGTCATACACGCATTCCATGTGTATCAATTAATCTTCACTCTTATGGCAAAACTAGTTTTTATAGTAATCTAATGGAAATATCCAAATTCTTAGTCTTCTCAATTTGATCTCAATAATTTAGATACAACCAAGACAGCTTGTTAAATAGACATAATGAAACAGAATTATACTGCTCATTGCATGGCGACATAAAGTGAAAAAATTAGACGTTTTACAGCACGTTTAAGCATTACTATGAGGTCTCAAGTTATTTAAAACTAACAAGAAAAACAATTGATAGAAAAAGTTTAGTAAGATTACGCTTAAGCAATCACAAACTTATGATCGAAGCCGAGTATATGACCAAACTCTTCGGGACAAAAGATTTTGCCCAGTTTGAGATTCAGAACCAAATTGAAGACGAAATTCACTTGATCTAGACCTTCCGATCCACTACTCTGATTCAGCTCTTAGAGATGATTTTTTTCATCAAATACAAAGTTAATTCTTTTAAACAATTTAAGCAAATACCCTACGCGGACTTAGTGATTAAACTAATGGTTTCCAGATAGCTATGTTAATTTACGACTGCTGAATTTTGTCCCATCAAGAATTAATTTACGTGATAGCTTACTATCACTTCAGAATAATGCATTTTTTTAGAAATGCATTTTTTCAGTCCCCATCCTTTTGCAATACCGTAATCAGACTTACAGTCATGCAAATACAGGTAAAACTGTTTAAACCATATAATAAGGTGGCTCTACAATGCTCATATGACGATAATTCTTCCTCAGCACTCCTTGTAACATTTTTCCTCATTTGAACGTATTGACTTAAGAACGCATCCTTTAACGGTAAACGGGTTCTTCGATGTTATTTGAGCAGTGACCACAGTACGGGTGCGATCGCGAACGTTTGTTGCCGTAACGGGAAAAGACAAGACATCTCTCCTGTTTGGCTTTATCCACAGCATGTACAGTACGACTTTTCTCAATTTTCTGTTGAGCAATCCGTACAGTAATGGGTTAAAAAGTGAGGTCAACTGGAAAGAAAACGTAGAAATCATCCATATTTCACGCGGAAAATCTAAAGATCCCAGCAGACCTGCGTTTTTTAGTATCCCTTGAGGTAACCAACATAGAGCATATAAACTTGTGACGATGAAAAGTTTCTTCGTGACGTACACTTCTTCTTTTCTGATTGAGATTCTGTTACGTCTTCTTCTCGAGCACCTGCTGCCTTCTTCCTGCTGCTCGGTCCGATGAGCTTCCAATTTGAAACTAATTTTTCTACGATGCAAGTAAACTGATTTGAAAATGGCAGCATTGAAACTGATCGTTGCCAAAAAAGTAATGTTTCCGAACGCAACCATAAGTAAAGCTCTCCAAGCACTCTCTCTTGCAATAATACAAAGGGCTTCTTCGGCATGAAATCTGAAGTTTTCTTTCGCCATTAAGGAAAGCGACAGCACAAAACCGAACGAAAGAACCCAGGTCGCCAGAATAAATGTGCAAGTGGATCGCTTAGCGAAGACAACAGGGTGCTTCTTGTAATGAACGATGATGAAATAACGGTTAAGAGTTATCAGTGTGATACTTAGATGCGAGGTAATGAAGAGAGAAGACGTTAAAATCGCTTGGTATTTGCAAACATTGGGCCCTAGAAACCAGGCTCCTCGAATGAGCACGGCCACTAGCAGAGGATGACCAGTTAAAGCAGCTAAGATATCAACAATTGATAAATTCAACACCAGCAAATTCGGAATAGTTCTTAGCGTCTTGTGTTTACAAAACGCTACGATGATCAGCGTGTTTCCGAAAAGTGCAAACACCGTAAAGACAACAGCTAGGGTTATTTCTATTGCCGAAATGATCTGTGTCCTAGCTGGCAAGTTTAGCTTCTCAACACCTTCCTCCATATTTTCGAACTTTCCGCGTTTCTGGCGTAAACGTGCTCTGTAAAATAGTTCGATACGTGCTTTCACACTTTTTGGCGTCACATGTGCAGCTGCATTCTTATAAAGTACTAAATTTACTGCACTATAATGGTGACGCCCTTTTCAGCAGTGAGTTTTCATCGTTTCACACTAATTGACACCTTCGCTTTTTGACAGCCAGCAAAAAATAAATCTCGTCTTCTCACAGAGCTGCTTTTTAAAGATAAATTCCTCACGTGTTGATACTACGCTAAAAAAAAATTATTCACGTGCGGGCAAAGAGCAAATGGAATAAATTTGTGTCCGGTAATAAACGTATTTATTGCTTGTGGATGAAAAATGCCCGTCCATTTCAAACATTACTAGACGAAAATGAGGAATTGATTGTCGTTAATGGGTTCTGGAATGGTGTTTGAAGGAAGTAAACTAGACCGGTTGTCGGTCATCTGCCAAATTAGTTACTTTATTAAAGATTGTTGGATATAGATTGTATAGATTGCTACTGAAGCAACTTATTATGTGAGGCATTAGCAAAAAAGGTGTTTCTAGTTGTTCAGAGCACATATGAATGCGATCATCAAATGAGGTATCTCAAACAACACAACATAGAACTTGATATAAAGCCATTCGTGAAAAAAAACTAATAAATGCAAAAATTTTTTTCTGTTTGTAAAGAAATGAAAAAAAGTGAGTGAGTCTTATACCAACTAAAAATCCTTAAAATGACATAAACTTGTCATTTGAAACAATTTCACTGTAGTCATTGTTTTTGAAAAGCACTTTAAAAGGGGCAAAGTATCTCTGTCCAAGCCGACATTTCGAAATGACCCTTCAAGCAGGGTTAATCTCTTTTTATGGTTATGCACAGTGAAACTGAAGGTTAAGTGAAAACAAAGTCTATAGCTCTGCTGTTTACGATGTTTCCTGAAGTTGGCTCAGGACATCCAAGGCGGGGGTGAGAGCAACTTACGCGCGTGCCGACTGAGTGAAAACAATGGGCCAACACGTGCCTTTTACTATCCAGTTTATGTCTTATTATGAGGTGGTACATGGTTCAAGTTATGTCCTCATAGCATTTGCCGATTTTTTTCCCCTGTGAATGTTTGTTACTGATAGGGTCTTTTTTAGTGATAGTGTTATTTGCTTTGAATCTGGTTGGATGTTTTTTAGATTGGTCTGTTCGTGAAAGGGTAAACTGACTAATTTTTTTTCTTTATCAGTTCTTTTTCTTTCTTTCTTTCTTTCTTTGTTAATTTCTTAAAAAAGTTTCAAGTTAGATGCAAACAGGGTCAAAGACCTATGGCGGCGTAGAGCGATACTTGTTAGTATGCCGGTTTTATCAGTAATACCAATTTGATTTTTTCTTTTTGTTTTTCCCCATTTCAGATACATTTCATTTTTGCGTTTTCCAGTTTTTCATAAAGTACAAAATCTCCTTATCTAATCTTCTTTCGACATTTCATGGCTCTAACGATAGGACGACCGGTTAACTGCGGCGTGTTAGCCTGTCCACACGTATCCGTCCGTATTCGTTTGAAAAAGCAACTTTTTTCCCCGTTTTCAAAAAAATTCGCGTCCCTCGTAGCGTTTTCGCCCGTCCACACGTATACGATGAATCTATTTCAAAACGATAACTTACCCGACTTCGCATGCTTGACGCCTACGTGTTCGCTATTATGAGCCCGCGAAATAATAAATTAGCGCCATCTTTGAATTTCTTTGGTGTGGGCTTATATTGTTGTGACGTTCTTCAAAGTCGCAGAAACAGTTTTTAAACTGTTTCAAAAATAACATTTTAAAATCAGGGCAAAAACAAAGTCAAACTGGAGGGAGATCCAACCTTCCGCCTCTTGACACCGGCATCGAAAGTAACCTGATAATGTTCTGCCGCCTCCTGGAATAATCAGCTTGAAGAATTAAAAAAGCTGAATTTGCTTGAAAACAAGCAATTGGGTGAAAAATAAGCCCAAGTATAAAAGACAAGAAAGGAAAGCGCTCGTCCGCCATGTTGAATAAGGTTTTGCGCAGAGTCGATTGAAACTGATAGTGTGTCCTCAGCGTTTTCGAAAAGTTCCGTTTTCGTCTGTCCACACGTACACGCGAAAACGGCGTTTTCAAAACGTTCCAGTCTGGAGAGCGTTTTCGAAAAGTTCCGTTTTCGTCGATCGTTTTCATCGGGTACGTGTGGACGGAAGCCGTATCCGTTAACAAAAAGTTGCGTTCTCAAGTGAAAACGCATACGTGTGGACAGGGCTGTGGATTGATTAAATACAATGGCTCTGCGCGAATGCCACGTGCCTGTACATTTCAGCACATTTTTTGTCAGCACGTTTTGTTGGCTCCCTGCAGAAACTGCACCTTAGAACATGAAAGAGAAAATCTAAATCTAAATCGAGGCTCTCGCCGGGGGATAAAAGACACTTACTAGTACCCTGCAGGACAGAGCGGCAGTAGTAAACACGCGAGACAGCGAAATTTCTGTTCTTGATCTTTCAAAAATTAAACACCTTAATTGGGAATGAAGTCATACGCGGGTCACAGTTCGCTTTTCCCAGATTCAGTCAATACAGCCAGCAATTACCCCCACGTCTTCTACAACAGAAGTCACGTTTTCTTTAATAACAGTTACAAATTTCACATGTCTGGCTTGCGGAAGTAATTGCATCTTTAGGTTTGTAAAAAAACAACCGAAAATAACCCGCGTCTTCAGCACTAATTTAACACAGCAAGAGAAAAGTTAACTTAAATGGAATTGAGGAGGAGTAGCAAAACAAAGGCAAAGTGAACTGAAAACATTCAAAATCTCTCTTCTCAAGAATTAACAGCTAGCTTTTAACGCTAAAAAGCCCAATAAATCAGATCAGTAGTTTAATCACACCAAAAAATTAAAGCAACCGTTTATCGTGTAATGACCCCTTGTTTTGCGGTGTAATTCAAATGAGTTTATTTGCTCCTCATGACATCGACAACGTCTGGGCCATTAAGGCCCAGACGTTGTCGCTGTCATAAACTCCCGGCTTGGAAAATGTGTTGTGTCGGAAGCTCTAAAAAACAAGCTGAGCGTCTGAAATAGGTTTATCTCTAATGTGCATATTTCTTCATCCCTCATAAAGCTTCACACTTTTCCCATCGAGTAATAACTTTCCTAGACCGAGAAACAAACAACATCAACAAAGTCGTTCAAAAAACACTTTGTAGCAAAATCTTGCGTCGTTTGAGTAAAAAAAGAACAGAATGACGGAAGGATTTTTCCGCGGTTTCAATAGTCTGCTGACGGAATCATGAAAAAATTACTCAGCGCCTACGTATAAGGGAAGCGAGTTTATGAAGAGTTTAAGCACATATTTGTTACGTAACTGGCTTAAAATTAAGCTTGCCCTCAGTCCTGTTCTTGGCCAAGACTCATTTACTCATTTCTAGCCAAACATTTCTCATTTCTAGCCACAATTTGCTCTAGTATCCTTCTGTTTCGATTTCCTGATGATTTGAATGATGGACAGAATGGGTAAAAAATGGTAAAAACCATCAACCCCGGTTTTTCAAAAGGTGGATAGCACTATCCACTAAACAAACTGCAATTACCTTTATTTACAATATCCATTCTATTATCAAATGTACAGAGGTCTACCTACACTGCTCTCGCATTGGACTAACGTACTGAAGGCGATTCTCAATTAAGCTCTGCGAGCAACTTGTGTCGTAGTTGTGCCACGACGGCTTAACAGTTGTTGTTAGTTCCCCATGTGCTTTCATCACATTTATTCAAATAATAAGTGGTCAGTGAATGTTATTTAAAACGACATCAAGGGCTTGCTTAGTCTTTATAACACGCGGTATTTTAACCTGATTGGCTGCGGCAGGATTGTTGCGTAGAAGATATTTTCTGAGTTCTACGAAAGTTCCTTTGTTTACTGTGAAAAGCTGAATGTGAGATATGCTCCCTTTCTGTCGGAAAGATTCGTAAACAGGACTGAACTCGCACAAGGCATGGTCGAGCTGCGAAGGTAAAAAAAAAAAATAGATTTGACTTAATAACTGAGAGTGCAAATTGTCGTTACGAACCATTACAGACAAAGCTTCTAAAGACCGCTTTATCAGGACGTTTGGATGTTATGATGTAGGAGGTTTTGACTGAGAGACGATGGGGTTCGAGGTTACTTAGGTCCAATAGGAGCACTAGATAACGAAACAAAAGAAACAGATTTTGCGCCCCATGAGAAGCCGAAAACTTCACATATGCCTCAAAAACGAGTTTAAAATATCAAACAACAAGTTTTACTTACGAAACAAGAGTATTGCTGACGTTTTGATTAACGCCCATGCTTCGCTAATCCGTTCTGCGTGGGAAGGTGTTAACAGGAATACAAATAAGAAAAGAGGTGGAAAAGTGAAAAGGGAGGGAAGGCCATAGTCATGTTCTCACCCCCTTCCCCTACTCCCCGCCGCCCCCCCAAAAAAAGCTCTTCCTGTCGAGCACGCTGTTAGCTCGAGTAAACTACTAACTTAAAGGGAGTGTGTGATAGAAGTTGTCAAGAGTTTAACATCGCCGCCCCTTGTCTGTGGCGCTATCTTTTTAGCACTCCACCGGGTATAAAAATTCTCCAACTCGCCTTATCTCTTAACTGAGAACAGCTCGGCGCTACAATCTTGGACAGAATAAAATGAAACAGCAAACCCACCCCCTCCCCCAAATCAAGGATGAAGCCGCTCAAAAGCCAAAACGTACCATTTTCCCATCCTTGATTTAGGGGGGGGGGGGGGGGGGGGGAGGGGAGGAGGTACAAATTTTCCATCTATTTTGTCTAAGACTGTAGGAGAGCCAAGTCCAGTACTTGGTCATTGAGTTGGAACTCCCCCCGTACCACGTTCTCGTTCTATCGCGGTGATGGCCTTGTATCGCAATTTACATACCTTGTTTTCAAGTGTCTTTATTTCTTCACCCTCGAGTTTCCCACTACTCAATTCCAAAAACACCACATAAAAAGGCGCTGTGCCCTTAACATTAGCGGTTTTCAATGCACGACTCTCGTCATCGAGCATAATACTCTCTGCGCATGTGTAATCCACCAAACGAAACCGCTGTCCCTCTTGGTTGAGCACTGACTTAAGTGCGTCGTAAAAGACTCGTTCGGAAGTCTTCTCTGCTCTGACATTCAGAATTTGCCCTTGACGGTACTGGTACTCAACTACTGGGCAGTTGTTATGGAAACGAGCGATCTTGACAACGTCTCCAATTCTGTAACGATACAATCCGCTCAGAGTTGTGACAACGAGCTCATAAAGTTTTCCAATTTCTGTTTGCTCGGCGAAAAGCGTCTGCAAGATAGAAATAGACTGGTTTTAGCTGTATATGGAGCAAATGACATGCAGTTAACAAGGATACATCGACAAATAGCCGGGCCCAGTTTATTAAACAATGCCATTACCTTCGCGCAAATTTCTGGAAATAAAATCAAGATACGGTAGTCTTACAAACTTTATTAGCTTACGTTGTTGAACTCCTTCTTTCATGATAAGTTTCTTTTCAGAGAGCAAATCAATGCCGTGTGAAATGTCAGGCCCAAACACTCACAAAGAGACCACGGCTTTGAAATTTCAGCAGTTGAAGTCCCCCGTGTTATCAAGTTGTTTAACAAATTATCTTTAGTTAGTTTCTCTTTGTTATTTACTTACTTTTGTTATGTTAGTTTACTCTATTTATTGTATTGTTGTTTAATCCATCTCACAGTTGAACCTTGTATTGTAAATATAACCTTTCTCCCCCGGCCTCGGTTAGTTTAAAAGTTATTTGCGGGTGGGAAAATAATTGGACCCGCTCAATTTGTCAAATGGAGGCGATTTCTTCAGGACTGGAATTCTTAAGGAGTCTATCAAGCTTCAAAAAGAGAAAAAAAAATTCGTTGTCGTATGTTCAAGTCCTCCATCAAAAGCCTCATTAGGAGGATTCACGTCGTAGTCGTGACGTCAAAGAAATGTAACAAAAAATGTGACATGTGCAGAGCTGTTGTTTTGCTCATTCAACAAATTGTTTCTTGAGATTGTTGTTGTTGTCGTCGTGGTGGTTAAGCACCCTAGTAAGGTTTTTTGGACTCCAAAGGGAAACGCCTTCTGAATACAAATGAAAACTGTTAGAGATTTACTCCCTTGAGCCACTGTAATGCCACTGGCTCAATACACTTTGACTAGAAAGACAGAGAGATTAGATGTAGAGCAAAAACGGCTTATAAATATCCCCTTCGAGGGAATCTGTTTTAACTTTTACCGAAATAAAAATCGTCGTCTTTCAACAAAAACTCTCAGGGCGAATACTAAGCGCAAAAAAAGATGACCTTAGAACACGAAAAACGAATAATCAATTTTTCCCACATGTGCTTAAACACGAGCCATAATGGGACTTGGCTTAAATAAATATCTCAAGGCATAAAAAGAAAATAAGTAGCTTCACAGCAATCGAAAAATTACAAGGTGTACATACAGTAGGCTGATCTTCACTGCTTTCGTCTACAGGGATAAACTCGAAGAACATGGCCCGTGGTACCAGCATATACACGGGGTTCTCTTCTTCCGGCCACAGGTTGACTCCAATAAGCCCTTCAGTTGCGCCGTAAAATGGCGAATAAATAGGAATATCGCCTAGGTATTTCTCCTTCAGTTTGGAAGCGTAGAGTTCAGAAGAACCTATGATGCAATGACAAAAAAAACAAGAAGATATATCAATAAGTACGACCTTTCCTCCTTCAGGTGCACGAGTGTTTAAAACGCGTCAAGACAAGAAAAACTATTTCATAACTCTAGTGTAGTGGACTACGCGCAGTCTGTCTTTTTTCTACAGGTCCGTCGAGCCAGACGCTCGAAGGCGCGAGACAGGAGAGGCTTTTATTTTCGGGAAACGTGAGAACCCCCTGTCGATGGTTTCGGTTGTTTACCATTTTGCGTTGTGAGGGCAACGCATAATTCATTTGCTTTGGCTATAGAAGCAGTCTCTCTTTCTTCTTCTCAGGCTGACGCCCTTGTTTCTCAAGAGTAAAGGGCTAGGTAAATTAAAAGAATATGCGAAAATAACAATGTGTTTTCTTCTGATCATCGGTCAACTGGTGAAGCATTCGGGCATGCGCAAAATGAAGAGAATGATGATGACGACGAATGGTTAAAACTGCGTCTTTCGCTAACGCCACTACATCTTTGTGTAATGTTAAGTCTAACAGTTTAAATACCTGTTGAGCAAGCAAGGACCAAATTTATATGAGGCCATATTCTATTAACAATGCCATAAAATCCTTTGGAAAATTCCAGCCTCAACTCCTCTGCACGTTTCCTGTCTGGTTTAAGAAGGTTGTGCAGTTTTCTTAAAGAGACGAAACAAAAGAACCAATGATTTTATTAAAAAGGAGAACCGATGAACACATACCAATCCTTCTAAAATTGACTTGGATCGCTAATTTAGAAAGATTTGTATGGAGTCATCTAAGAGTAACAGTGCTTATTTCTTCGATTCCCACCCATTTGTATCAATAGATTTGTTTTTAGCTAGTGAACATCGTTCATCTTGTTTTTTTTTGGTTTTTTTTTTTTGAATATGCCAACCTGTCCTATAATTTCACAAATTTAGTTCTTCTGACATCATTACCTTTCTTCTCTATGGTAGGTAATGTATTCGGTTGGGGTGGGGGGGGGGGGGGGAGGAGGGGGGAAGGGTTTTGTTTTTACAGAGTCCCTTTTTAGAGTAGTACCTGCTTGTTGGTGGCATTGTCACAAATGAGGGGGTTTCACACATGATTGTAATAATTAATGTATTCTTATGGAATGCATTACTTTAGGTGCAGGTACTTCTCCTCTGATGTCAACTGGCTGCCTGGCTCCCCAAGCCCCTATGGGTATTCCAGGCAGCTATTACTCTAACTTTACTTTCATTATTTTTATTGTCATAATTTATTGTTTAGCAAGAATGAGTACAAATAAAGATTGTTGTTGCTCTTGTTGTCATTAGGGCTGGGTGTCTACTCATGGGAAAACCCAGGAAGTGAGATTTAAATATGATTACAGTCAAGTCAGGTCAAGAGTTAGGTACTCCTTGATTCTGTGTATGAATCTATTGGTTGAAAGTTAAATCCGTTAGTCATTTTTGTTACGAGATTCAATTCTTCATTCTTGTACATGCAATGAGCAGTGAATTCACACGTGAGGTGGTAAAAAGTTCTGTTGTTCAGGTTTCTTTTTTGACCCAATATAATGTCCTCATACATTTGCAGGAACTTTATCAATTCAAAGTGGGAAAGACTTAAATAAGACCAAGACCAAAATCAGCGAAGTTTCAGTCTAAAATTTACAGCTACTATCCATGTACGAATACCAATTTGATTTTGAAAATGGTAGCAGGAATGACCATGGGAATCACTTTTTGAAAAATCAGTTTATTAATAAAATCAACTGGCGAAGTTTGAACTGGCTTTACTGCATATTTTTGAAGCCATTACCAACCTTCTGACACCATCTTCAATCTCCAAGTTGGGGTTTACTTTTCCCAGTTCAATATCCTCCACCAGCGACTTCCACTGTGCCTCAAGAGCCGACAGTCCCGAATACACAATCTGTGCAAAGTTTGCTTCTAAGATACCAAGGTTTCTATCCTTTAAAGCAAACAGCAAGTGAATGTATAAAGCTTCGGGCTCTGTCAAGATGTCAAACCCTGGTTTTGGTGTTGAATAGAGGTGTAGGATGCGCTGTGAATTACTGGGTGAAGAGGAGGTTGGACCAATAGGGAGGCCTGACTCTGTATATTGCCACCTTGGGGAGTAAAAGAACTTCAAGCTTTTCTGTAGCTGATAAGTCTACAAGAGAACAATGGCCAGGAAAGAACTTCAAAACTTTAAATGGAATCAACTAATGAACTGTTAAACCTTCAAGTCCTCAGAGAGACCAACATCAATTTTCTCTTAACAATATCTTAACTCATCATGAAGGAAAAAGGTTATGAGAGTTACCATAATGATCACCTATAACGGAACTGAAATGCTTTGATCTTTTATAAAATTCTCTCAACTAATTCTTTTTTTTTAAGGAAAGGCCATCCCCTTTTTTTCTTCGTTTGCTGTAAAATGTGTTTCCTGATATTGGGTTGGTCGGTCGGTCGGATTGACAAAAAAAAAGCAAAAAAAAATCACAAGAAGTCTTGGAATAGTAGGCCCTGGTACGCTAGGACGACGTTAAAAGTTAACGGGCATTCATATATTTGGATTAACAAAATCTACAATATACTGTGAAAAATGTTCATGTTTTTGTTCCTGTTTTTCTCTATGCTGTTACCATGCTCATTTTTCAGATTAAAAGAATTATTTCAAGTGAAAAATGGTGTAACTACATCGTTAGTTTTTTTTTTTTTAAAATGCCAAAAATTTGGGTCGGTCAGACGACGGTAAACAGAAAAAAAGAGAGGATGATCAAATGTACAGAGATCAGTCTGGAGAATTTTTATGTCAATGGTCAGAAGTGTTATAAGGAACTGCTACGGTGTAGCAGAAGATAGCACTGAACCCTTTCAGTCCAGTCCTAGACCAAGCTATGGTAAGTTGATTATTTTGATTCCCTTTTAGCACCAACAACCACGAACAAAGCCTGTTGAGACACATTACAAAAATACCTATTTTTTGCAGTCGCCCTGCCAAAATTGTTACCATTGCAAATTAAGAGACTGTTCCCCCCTCCCCTATTGGAATATTGCTTGCGGTAACACAAGAAATGCACACGTGAGCTGTTAGGCCAAAACAACATTGCACAAGGGGTGGGGAGGGGGGCAAATTTGTTCTGTTTCAACGAGATGGTTGCATGTGGCGAAATTGAAAATTACATGGAAATGTCTCAACAGTTTTGTCCAGGGTTGTAGCAGTAAATCTGTGGACAAAATCCTATGCATGGCAATATCATTCACTGAAACCTGGCCTGGGTTAGTTCAAGAGGTTCACTTGTGCAATTTGGGAAAATTTTGGCAGTGGAGCCCCATTTTTTTTCCTCCCCAGCTCTGCCACAAAAATTTACCCAGACTGACACACCAGTGAGCCTGCTCGCAGGCTACTACAGACCTACACATGTAGGTGCAGGTCTATTTTACTCAAGTTTACAAATGGCTATTACCTTAGGAAAAGCCTCAAACATGGTACTTATTGCAACAAAAACACCATTGATAAGGAATGTTTTTGATATGTCATTGGTAGTTGGAAGCAGAGAACTTTTCCCAGAAGTGCCTGAAGTGACACCAATCTGATATGGATCCTTTGCTGTAAGAATGTTCTTCTTGCCACAAAGGACCTGATCTATATAATCAAGGTAATTAACAAAGACACATTAGTATGTGAAATCAAATTGTTGTGGGTGAAATTAGGAAATAATTTCCTGTGCATTTTGTTTAAATTCTAATAACTTCCCTCACCTAGACAAAATGCAAGTGAAATTATTCCTTAATTTTACAAGCATATCATATGATTACCTATTAATATAATGGGTGACAAATTACATTCACAATCATGGGTTTTTGACATGTTTATCATATCAATTGTTGATCAAGAACTCCCCACACTGAAAAGTTCGGAGCTTGAATTTTCAACAAAAAACATGATAGAATCCTTCTTGATGTGCTCTTTGACTTTCCTGATTTCTGAAGCGTTTTTAATGCCCAGGCATCTTCATAACATTTTTTTAACCTTGATGCCATCTTGGCACTGAGATGTGCGGAGCTATGTCACAGTAATTGATTTTTTTGTAATTTCACATGTGAAATTATAAATTTTAGCACTGAAATTTCATGCCTAAATTAAGGAGTAATTTGCCACCCATGATATTAACATTATATAAACATATACTAACAACAAACTGCTTCAATGCAGTCCTGAAATTGTGTCTACCTGTCTACTCCAATTATAAAGTTTCATTATAATAAATTGTTCATGCATTGTGGACATCATTGAACATTAAACTCATCACCAATAGATGAGCTTGGGAGCTGGTGCCTTAAGGATTGGTGGAGCCAGGCAAAGCTGCAGCAAGAAAAAGAGGTATCCATTGCAACCCTGCAAGTGGCCACCACCAATGGATTACTTACCACCAATACTTACCTAGGTAGGAGGGGCAATTGGGAGGGTGGAGCAGGCATAAAATTTTAAGCAAGGCAAAGGCAGGCAAGCTTAATATGACTTGGCAAGTAACTGCAAGCAAGCAAACTGCATTTATGTGTCACGAGGTTCCCCTGCTGGATGCCTGGGGTCACCCCAAGCCAGGTAACAAGAAATTGCTGGCCAGCATTGTTTCTATTTTAACTTTGCCTAAATTCCATTTAGCCACATTCAACCCCTCTGTCATCATTCACCTATCGGGCATCTGAAGTCCAGCAGATTCTGCGATGACTATCGAGGTAATTGTTCTTTCACTAGGATTTATAGTCAGACAGTAATTCCGTTCTTCATTCAACTTACCTGGCGGATGAGCTACATATTAAAAGCACACAAGTTCCACCTTTCTATCCACACACACAGTTTCCACTTTCTTAATCCAGACACTCTTTCCACGTACACAGTCTCCACTTTCTTAACTCAGACACTCTTTCTTCACCTCTTCTATCTAAGAGGGGGAACAGGGTGGTCCAAATTTCCCACCTTCCATTATTCTTTGCATCCCCAGCTCGAACCACTATTCTCATGGCTTCCTCCATTTATCCCTTTGCATCTGTAAATCTTAACCATTATTATTTTCCCTCATTTCTCCTGCTTCCCTCCCTTACCCCACCCACCCCCCATTCTTCCAGGCTCCCACCCCTCTATCCTCCTCCTCCATTATTTAAGAT
The DNA here is from genome assembly GCA_964035525.1 of Porites cylindrica. NCBI lineage: Eukaryota > Metazoa > Cnidaria > Anthozoa > Scleractinia > Poritidae > Porites > Porites cylindrica. Next base: position 33,496,497 of record OZ037784.1, on the reverse strand, counting down.
AACCTGCACCACCCCCTCCCCCCCCCCCCCACCCCTCGCATCCAAGCAGAATTCAATCAAGCCCTCAGCCACTGCCTATGGCGGCATAAAGTAGTGCCTTCCCTTCTACTCAAGGAAGGCCTAAAATCTCACCTATAAATTCTTTATAATGAATATGTCTTGTCAATGGATGCATGGCCACATACTGCTTTTTGCCTTCTATGTCACCAAACTTATACCTAACACCATATTCAGTACTGGCGTTTCCCTTAAGAATCTTCAACAAAGTTTCTTCTTGCACTTCGGCGAAATTAACACTGTCATTTTCCAGTTTTCTTCTCATTCTCGCCCCAAAAAAGGACAAGAAGAAGTACTCGAAATACTGTCGAAGCATAGAGCCAAATGAGTGCAACTCTGACCGCCTTTTACGTCGAATGTCAAGTGTTATTCCTAACGCGGAAACTCCCACAAGGCCAACTGCAGTAGCTAGGTACAACCTCGGCATGTTAAGCGCAAGTGGTACGTGGATGAACTATAAGATCTTCAAGTCAAACAGCTGATGTTTTATATTTGGCTTATGTAATACTTTTAGTCCAAATAAAATATATTCCTACCGCGACTGCGTGACAAACTCGTTTCCAGTTTCTACTCTTAGCTTCTTTCTTTGAAGGAACGTTTCCCCCCGCTGCATGACAAGAGGGGTCATATGAGAGAGTTCCTTTTACTGATCTCTCCTCCTAAAATGCCCTATACCCTCTCCCCCTTAGGCCCTAAGGAACGCCTGATTCCAAGGTTAGGCACCTCAAACCCTGAAATGGTTTGTGGAGTTGTGGGTAAACGTCACAAGAATGCTTTATGGGAAAATGGCGCACCATTTCGGAGTAGTTTAGGCAGAGGGGCAGTAGCCCCCCACCCCAAACAAAAACGTGGGGCAAAGAGCCCCCCCCCCCACCCACCCACCCACCGATGTATTAGACAATACCTGTGACATCAGCGACTTCAGAGAGCACATTTTCTGCCCTCAGAACTACCTACGAATAAAGCAGGACTGCCTGAACAACTACCCACTGATATATTGTCACAAATAGATTACGGACAAACTAGACATTGTGAAGATTGCTCGTGCCAACGATCAACGCAAAGGGCATTTTGGAAAATTTGAGTAGGAGTATGCGTATGGCTGAGTGGAAGCAGAATCGGCTCCTGGTGGAAAAGGCCCTGAGATGTTTTAGTGACACTCTTACAAGTTCATAAGTTGTTGTTGTTGTTTTTTTTAAGTTTTTGCAAGTGAAGTCAATTCCTAACAGAATAGCGTTCACGGCAAACGCAAAACGTTTAGTCAGTTTTTATCACGTGACCACACATTATTTCTGTTTACGTGTTCATTATTAGTCTTGTACCCAGTGTTTTGGCTTTTTGGTCACCCAGCTAACGTTGTTGTCTCGCTAACCAAAAATCCGGAAGACTCCGGGGACAAGATTGAAGTCCGACGGGAAGTCAGTTAACTACGAGATCTGACAGCAACCCATCAATGAGAATGGGCTCAATGGGCTCCTGGATCTGACCAATCAGAGCGCATCATTTTCGTGGGTCCTTGAGCTTGGAGAAGGCTTTTGTGAGAAGTTTTTCGTCATTCACGACGGTAGGTTCATTTATTAATAATAAGTGAAGTAAGCGGCGAAAGGATCGTAAGCTAATCAGATTCATATTTGCTCCATTTAATTGTTTTTAACTGGTAACTTTTGTTTTTCTTTTCTTGGCTGTGGTCTGACCAAAAAGCCAGAAGACTATGGGTACAAGATTGCCCCCCCCCCCCCCCCTCCCCCGAAAAAAAAATTAGGAGTTTTTACGCCAGATTCATCCATAAGAATTAATTTGGACAGTTTCTCGGATAAAAATTACAATACAAGTAAATAATTTAAAGTACTTCAGAAGTGTTTTCTGTAATTTTTTTATTCATTTCATAACAGGCAGTACAGGCTTAAATTAACGGACTTACTGACAACAACATGTAGAAAGCCGATGGAAACTATTATCTAAGTGAAACATTTCTCATATTATTCTGATTCAAATTCTTGACATCTGATTGGCTGAGAATGGGTGACTTGATGAATCAGCAATTAAAATTAGGCCGAAATTTAGCTATGGCCACAATGACTTTCTTTTCTTTTTTCCTGGTTAGTATCAAAACCTTGACTTAATTACATTAGTTTGAAACTAATATAGCTCTATTTAATATTTAACTACCTTGTTCAAGAAAGCTGCAATAGCAAAAAAACTAAATTATCAAGGAAAGCATCGCAACTTGACACTGTTGTTAGTCAGTTACTGCCTATATAGCCTCCAGTAAGCACGATTGAAGTAATTGGCATCAGCTCCTAATGTAGGGGGTCCTTTCAATCGTGACCACCCACGACCCTCTTCTCTTCGACTATTGCCTTTAAGCTTCTCTCCATCTTGAAGCATATACCTCTGCGTCGCAATGTTTTCAATAAAGTACTTGTTATCACTTACTGGCAGGAATCTCCAGTACGCACGGTCTTCGTAGTTGTCATCAGCGCCAACAACAGGCGGTGCTTCAAATCCCGTGGACTCTTGCCACCCATTTTCGTCTCCTCGATCGCCCGTAATCTTTGGACCGCTTTGAAACAAGTACCTCCTGGTCTCCACGTTTTCAATTAAGTACTTGCCCTCGCCTTGAGGAAGCAACCTCCAGTATGTTCGATTGTAGAAGTTCGAGTAAGCTCCAACCGCAGGTGGCGCTTCACGTCCAGTTTCTTCCAACCATCCTTCTTCATCTCCTCGCTTCTCAATCCTCTCTCCCTCCATATACAAGTAGCGCATTGTCTCGTAATTTTGAATGATGTAGGTTCCTTCGTCAAGGAAACAAGTCATGTTGATGATGACCTATCTTTAACTGAAGAGCAGCACAGGCAAGGTTTCGTTCAGTCTCACTGACTTCAAACTGTGGCGTAGCACTTGTTGCTCGACCATTTATGGATTTCGTCTTTGTGGCTACAAACCACGGACCTATGGGAACAGAAATCCAAACTCGAAAACAGAAAACCACTAACCCGAGACAGAAACACCCAGGCCAAAAGCGAAACCCAAAACCGGTAAATGAAAGACACAACTAGAAACTAAAACACACAAAGGTGACGAAAACATATTTCTGGACAAGGAAGAACAAAAAGCAAAACAAAACAAAACAAAACATAAACATGAATAGGAAACAGAATCAAAATCGCAAAAGTCTAAAAACAGAAACCCAAAATATAAAACAGGCAGGCTATGTATGGTAATTTTTTGTTTCTTTTTTGAGTTTTTGTTTTGCTGTTTATCTTTTCTTGCTGTCGGCCACCATACTTACGCCTTCCGCAAGCTCCTTCTGATATAAGATTACATTAAAAACTCCGCAAGTAAACCGAACCTCACTGCTAAAGAACCTATTAGGCTAAAATGTGATATCTTGATCCCATCTATATAACAACCTGTTGAGCCCAAAATTTTAAACAGGCTCTTAGTTTCTTAAATCAAAAATATGTACCCATGGACGAACACCGTAAGTCCTCTAGAAAGCCCCCCGGGGGGCTTTTTTAATATTTCAAGCGCATTTGAGGGAGGGAGGGGGGGGGGGGGCTTATTTAATTTAGAAAAGACGATGGTATTAGTTCTCCATAAAGAACTAGAACACAAAGTGGAAAAGCTCAAGTACAAGAAGTTGGAGGTCATGCAGCTGACTTCTGTTTGGTGAAAAAACCATCCCGGATCAGTCCATACAAAGTTTTACAGTCGTTATTGATACAGTCTACCATTTATTAGTGAAGAATGATTGAGGGATGTGGAACATTAATTTTCATCCCCTGAAGAGGGGCGGGGGGGGGGGGGGCTTATTAGAGAGAGGGGGCGTATTTGAGAGGGGGGGCTTGATAGAGGATTTAACGGTAAGATAAGTCAACATTTAGGAGCCGTTTTGAAGACGCATGCGCCCTATCACTCCACCTTCAATGTAAATGCGAATGTTGATTATTAAATAATTATTTGGTAATGGAGATTTCATAAAAGGAGGAGGCTGAATACCACTTAATGCTATCAGACCATATCTGCAATGTAATTTTCCAGTAAACAAGAATCTATTTAAGAATTCAACCGAAATAGCCTAAATTTAAGTTTATTACCAGTTATGCAAGAACCAGTTTAGGCTAATTTGGGAAATTGCAGGTTCTTATTCTGCTGTCTTACTTGCGGGTTTTTACTGGAAGCCGCGCACGTGATAAAGAGCGTTTTCACTCACGTGGCCAGCATCTATGCAAATTCACTGGAACAATAGAAAGCAAAACAATCAACTCCCAAAGCATTAATATTTGTTCACAGGATTGGTTTGAAACATCTATACATGGCCGCCATGACGTCATGTGAAAACACTCAGAACGCCTCTTTGTTCTTCAGTCATCGACCGCAGCGCCAACCAAAAGTCAAACACTTCTGCCCTTGGCTCTTCGTTCCTTGGCTCTTACCAGACCGAATTCAGGTTTCTTTGTGAATTATTGTGATTAATAAAAGTCACAACCCCCTAGTGCTATGGGTGATATGCGAGTGGAGTATTCAACACAGTATAACAAACCGGGCGCCCAGGAGGGCACTCAGCAAAGTTTCATACTGGGAGGCTCGGCCCCGGCGTTTTCTCTACGTTTTTCTTTCACCAACTAACAAGGCCCCTTACGCTTCACTAAGCATTTTTTTCGAAAACAGGATTTATTTGGGATGTTTCTTTAAACAGAACTGAGGAAGCAAAAGTCACTGATCATGACAGTCAAAGTACAGGAACAAAATTACTGCATTCCTGAGAAAATGGAGGGTGCAGTACAAGGAAATCATTCAAGGTAGTGAAATGCATTTCTGTATTTACTTCTATAACAGGCAGTGGCAATAATTAAGAGCCAATGTCTGTAATTTTCGAAAATCGGTTGACAGTCGTGAATTTTTGAATTTCTTCATATTTTGCCCAAATAATCTCTATAGTACACTTATTTCAAAAATCACATTAAAACTTGTAACGGCTTTTTATTTTTTCCTGAATCGGGCAAAGTTTGAAAAACGCTAAATCGGCGCTCTTTCGAGTATGAAATTAGCGAAAATTAAGCATTTTCTTGGCGCTCGTACGTAAAAACGGGAAAATATCTCTCAATGAAATCAAGTCACAAAGCAAACACAGACTTGTACTTTATAATTCAGCAATTATCTTCAGATAAGCTGTTTAAATTGGACCGAGTCGCTCGCAAGAAGAAACACGATTTCGGCTCTTTTCAAAAATGGCAAATTTGACCTAACTTCACCATCAAAAAAACCCAATTGGTACATAGAATTTCAACATGAAACAAACACTATTTTAAAGCACATCCTTTGCCGTTTCTTGTGTTAAAAAATTTTTGGCGGCATTACAAACGTGCGTCGCTGAGACACCGAAACGTGCAGGGTAGTTTCGCACGTTGGAACGCTGCAACAAACTAGCCGCGAGTGTAAGCAGTACACAAACGTTTTTGCAAACTTAGCTTCTGTTACAAGGAGCACATTACGGGAAGCTCTTAAAATCTTTTGAAAAACACTTTTCAATTTGATGGTTATAAAAAAGAACTAAGTAGATTAACACTGCATTTGATTGCACGCAAGTAGCTGAAAAAGACAACGCTGCTAATTTCGTGTTGAGTGTAAATATTGACCTCGAGTTTCTGCACCTAAAATAAAGCCGCTAGAAACGGCTTGCTAGCTCTAAATGAGATACGAGATCTATAAGAATTTACTTACCACAGTTGTTTCAACTGTAAGTGGCCGCAGTTTACTGAAATCTTCCGTCGTTTAGCCACGGACTAAACCCTGTGTTGCGTGATAAAAGCCCGTGTGTGATTTGAGTCTTGTCACGCAACTGTACAGACAAGGATAAATCATCGCACGAGCGTACAAGAAAAAATAAAACGACAATTAACACTGTTTTTTTTTATTATTATTTTTATATTTTATATTCCCCAAAACAGGTCGAACTAAACTTGATTTTAGGATGTACAAGCCGAAACTCAGACACAGAAAGAAAACAAATAGAGTAAGCCGAGTCTGCAAAACTTTTCACACCAGTTTTCTTTTATTTGTGCTTAGCCTTCTGAGCCTTTGCTTATAACAAGAAGACGCCCGAAGGTGCTTACGCGGGATGTGTGGGTTTAAGAAAGAATTACGGGTATGTTGGATGGAAATGGAAGTTGAGTAGTGTATGCAACAAATGTGTGCAGGAGAGACGGAGATGTTCTGTTAAGGACTAATACACTAGAAGATGAGTTACACACAAGGGTTCCTTTGCTACTCAAAACAAAACTTACATCAATATTACCACCATATATGTTAGGAGTATGGGGTAGTTCACTAAAATTTGCATTCCTTTACTAATGTCCTCAAAAAATGCACTTCCACATTTAACAATAGCTTGTAATGTATCATACTTCCAATAACTACAGGGCTGCAAGGAAGTGTTCTAGGGAAAATTTCAGAGAGCCCTTTGGGCTCCCCAAGCATTTTTAGCTGGGGTACCCGGGCCTCTAAGTTGGTCGCCCAAATTAATAAATCAATGAGCTGTTAGTTAATTATTAAACATTAAACAAATTATTTTCTTAACAAGTCAAGCAGAATTTTGTGAATATTTTTTTCATGAAAAATCACATCCCTTTGACCTCCTGAGCGTGCGAAAAAAAAAAAAAAACCCGCATGTTGTCATATGAAAGTAAGTTTTCGCGCCATATGAGAAACATGGACAACGCCGCCGAACATTTCATGTTTTTTAAATAGAAAAATAAATTTGGGGTCAAAAATAAGGGCACTATTCTTTTTACTAATCATTTTGATTTAGGTCAGGAGCTCCTGTTTAGGTTGAAAAGAAAATTCGCTTGTTAAGATTGGCTGAGATCCCGTGGAGCTTTCCAGGAAAACTGTTATGATTTCAACGAAACCGCTGCGCGCCCCCCCCCCCCCCGGGGGGGTTACTTGCGTTAATTTTTGCTGGGTATGTGCCGCTGGCCTCTCAGAACCCCTACCCCATTATAGTCTTTTCTGTGGCCAATATTGTAGACCCCATATTAGTCACTCTTGGGGAAATATGTAATTTTTGCGATCCCAAGTTAGTCACTTTCTATTTATGTATCTACCTTATCAATCCTTTAAATAGGTCATCAAGAAATGAATTGACCTATTTTTTAAATAAATTGAATGAAGAACACTTTACTTTTCACCTACAGTACAAATATCCTGATAGGTTTGCTAACCGTAAATATGAACAGCTCTCTTACCCCAAAAATCCGAAAATGCGCGACCCCATTCTAGTAACTCTTTTGAAAATGCAACCCCATTAATGTTCAATCTAGTCGTGAAAATGCGACCCCATCCAGCGGCACATCCCCATTAGTCTCTTTATATGGAAGTGCAAGTAATAAATTCTAGACATTCTTAGCTTTTTGACTGTAACTCAACAGAAACAAGAAACCAACACCAGCAAGTCGCCCTCCTGGGCCACCTAGACAATATTTTCAGTCGCCCGAGGCCAAGTCTTGCGCCGTATTAAGAGCACGGCCTTGAGTCTTCGTCCTCCCCTACACAGTGAGCTTACTTTTCCCTCCTTTGCTGACGCAGTATGTTTTATCGGCTTGTGCAATCCAGCCTGACTTGCACGTGCTTCGACGTTGGGGCCAATAAAAATCCACACAATTTCTCGGGACGGGCACGGGATACGGGAAAGTTAAAAAAAACAAGGCAATTTTTGACTCCCAAGACGACGAAAGGAATGCGCTACCGAATTTTAGACGCTGGCTGACTACGTCATCCCGCGTAATAAACTAATCTTAACCCGCTTCGCGTATAGACTTCTCTATCGATCACCTCAGTATGAATTGAGAGATTTAGGTGCACACGTACGCCATATGCAACATGAAGGTAGAGCAGGGAAATGGAAACGAGTAAAACTGTTTTAAGAAAAATTGGCCAATGCTCCACAAAAGAACATTCCTGAAAAACCACAAATCGACAATGGACAATGGACACATTTGATGAGCGAAATACAAGTATTTAACATGTTTAAATTACTGAAAGTAGTGTTGCTTTGCTCCTCTGCAGCAACGGTATCTTCTGGCTAGACGTCAACCTGCTGTTGACGATCTGATTCCCCGCCCCTTAAAGGCCAGTCTACACATTATGGCGTTAGACCAGAATGCACGTACATGCTACAATACTCGTCACAAATCTTGAAACACTTGTGTGATTTTCCCCTTCCCCAATGTTGATTTGGGTATTACAGTCGTCTCACTGCTTCAAAATACGCCTGGCTCAACATTGCGGAAGGAGAGGGGCAAATATAAGTGAGAACGAAGGTGTCAGGAGTGAATGTAAGAAATTTGAAGAAAATTCAAGACAAATGGCTCCTGTTTCAACAATTTGTGACGAGTATTGTAGCTCCCGCCTGAAAAAAGGAACAGTCACCTGGCTCTCTCTCCTCCACCACCCCCCGGCACTTGTTCGGAGGCTAGAAAATAAACCAATTCACTGACAAGTTCTGTTTCATAACGTCAAAATCCGTCGCCTAAATGAAAAAATGCTTTAAAATGCCTCAGCCATTATACTTATCATCTTTTAACCAAATACGTTGCGCGGAAAAGAGATAAAAGGCTGAAAATAGCCTTTCATATCGATTTAAAATTTCAGGTGGAGAATGCCCTTTTCGCTTGGTCTACACCTGCAGAGACCTGTGTGCTAAAACTCCTTCGTGGTGGTATCCCTCAGGCAAAAACGACCGCCTAGCAGCGAGGAGAAAGGAGAGAAGTCCGTGACCATTTTCGAAAAGAAAAAGAAGTGTAAAGGCTGCACCTTCGTCGCTCAGAAAACGTCTGCGTATATCATTTTCTTCAGGCCGCGCAGAGTCATCAATTAATGTGCCCTTACGGACCCCTTTTATATGAGCAGACAATAGGCTGTTCTGGAACGGTACGCCACCCGAAACCAAACATTTAGCGGTGGTGAGGAAAAACTTTTTTTTTCATGCGACAATTTTGTGGATGAAACAAAGTCTGCTAGCTCTAAATGGACTGATAAAGACATGAATTTTTATATGTGTACCAACCCACCCATCTCCTCCTCTTGCCCTAGCTAAACTTAAACAAGCTAAATAGACTTTTCATGACGTTAGCAAAGTCGCCTGAGACCTCTTGTAAAGTTCACTAAAATAATAACAAGCAACTTCGTAGCCTATTCACAGAACCTCTACTTTTTCTATAGAGATCGTCGATCTATTTTCTTTTCGGAGATCGTCGATTTCGCGTATGAAAATGAAAACCGCAAGGGATTTATTGACCATTAGCGCAAGGGGATCTCTCTCGCGTGCTCGTCCATTTTCGAAACGAAAAAGGAGAGTAAAAGCTGCACCTTTGTCGCTCAGAAAACGTCTGCGTAAATCATTTTCTTCAGGCCATACAGAGTCATCAGTCAATGTGCCTTAATGGACCCCTCTGTGAGCCAGTAGCCTGATCTAGAACGGTACCACGTGATTTGTTGCACCGCCACCCGGAACCAAACATTTAGCGGTGGTGAGGAAAAACTCTTATTTTCATGGGCCAATTTTGTGGATCAAACAAAGGTCATCTAACATAAATGCAGAAAACGTACTTTTATCATTAACATACTCACGTGACTAACAAGTCAGGAGCATACCAAGTAACTCACGACATCTTTTCTATGATCGCAATACATTCAGCATTACTGGGGCCACAGGCGCCACAAACCAAGTTTGAATATCTGCGAGATGCTATACGAACATACAACAAAGACTTGCACCGTAAAACACTTACACCAGGAATTTCTTTTCCGGCGCGTTACGCGTCACGCACTTCCGGAATGTCATCTTCCCTCGCGTTGACAGATTGAAAACATACACAAACTTAACTTTGATTCTGCCTTGATGCAGAATTTAGTTACCGGTACTGTGACCCCGTCTAGCATTTAAGTTCAGGTAAGTAAATAGCTTTTCTGATTTTAAGGTTTCAATACGATTAAAACTATAGCAAGCGAGTATTTCGACGATATTCCCCTTCACTAACTGTGAGTTGAACTGCGTATTCGTGTCTCTTCATTATGGTTTATCGCAAAAATCAGTTGAAAGGAATCATGTTAAACCGAACAGAAACGCCGAAATATTATCTGAAACCGTTACAACTCTGACTAGGGTTTAAATGTCGAAGTAACTTATGGTTGCAAAGGATTAATATTCGAAGCAGCGAAACTTGCTTGTTGCACACGCGCTTTCCTGGTGTCAAAATACCGTTCAGGTTCTGGTCTCTCGACGGTGCGCATTTGGAATGCCGCCAGAAATATTTTAACACAAACAACAGCAAAGGATATGCTTCAATACAGTTCTTGTTTCATATTGAAATTCCATGTACCAACTGGGTTTTTACGATGGTGAAGTTAGGTCAAATTTGCCATTTTTGAAAAGTGCTGAAACCGTGTTTCTTCTTACGGCCGGTACAGTCTCATTTAAAAGGTTTATTTAAAGTTAATTGCTGAATTATAAAGTAAAAATGTTTGTCTGTTTTGTGACTTGATTTCATCTAGAGATATTATCCTGTTTTTATGTACGAGAGCGAAGAAAATGCTTAATTTTCGCTAATTTCATACTCGAAAGAGCGCCGATTTAGAGTTATTCAAACTTTGCCTGATTCCTGAAAAAATAAAAAGCTGTTACAAGTTTTAAGGTGATTTTTGAAATAAGTGTACTATAGAGATAATTTGGGCAAAATATGAAGAAATTCAAAAATTCACGACTGTCAACCGATTCTCGAAAATTACAGACATTGGCTCTTAACATGCTTGAAAGACCTTCAAATGATGTCCAACTGACATTACTGATAAAAGCATGCATATAACTGTATTGTCGCTTTGCAAATGCGAACTATTCAACAATCAAATATTGCAATGTAGTTGACTGAGAAAGTTGCTGCTGCTTTTTTTACATAGCAATGAAATAAGTATACTTTCAAAACCTTGAACGAATAACATTTTTCAAAACCAACGGCATACTAATTAGTTGGTTAAAAGCCTACAAAAAAGCTAGCAAAAAATCAGACAGTTTCAAGGGAAAATTCGCGACTTGACATTTTGTTGTCGTCAGTCTATTGCATGTGGAGTTTCCAATAAGCACGATTGTAGTAATTGGCATCAGCTCCCAAGGCAGGAGGTGCTTGAAAGCCAGATGAGGCTAACCACCCACCTTCGTCTCCTCGTTTGCCTTTAATCTTTTCTCCATCTTGAATGAGATATCTTTGCGTCTCAGTATTTTCAAAAAAGTACTTGCCATCGCCTTGTGGAATGATCTTCCAGTAGGCTTGATTGTAGTAATTGGCATCAGTTCCTAAGACCGGAGGCGCTTGAAATCCAGATGAGGCTAACCAACCACCTTCGTCTCCTCGCTCGCCTTTAATCTTCTCTCCATCTTGAAACAGGTACCTCTTGGTTTCCACGTTTTCAACAAAGTACCTGTCATCGCCTTGAGGAATGATCTTCCAGTAGGCTTGATTGTAGTAATTTGCATCAGCTCCCAACACAGGAGGTGCTTGAAATCCCGAAGAGGCTAACCAACCACCTTCATCTCCTCGGTTGTCCTTAATCTTCTCTCCATCTTGAAACAGGTAGCGTTCTGTCTCGACATTTTCAATGATGTAGGTTCCTTCATCAATAGCACAGGACATGATGATGATGATGGCTTATCGTCAAGAGCACCAAGGGAGAAAAGTTTCGTTCAGCTTCTCTTCACACTGTAGTGCACACATTCAGTTGCACGCTCATTTATGGATTTCGTTTTCTATTGTTTTCAGCACTTTGTGTATCCACAAATCACGTACGCCGCCTTCCGTTGGCAAACTTCCTGTTTGTAGGAAGTTCAATGTTGGTGTCCCAAACCAGTCCTTTGGGAGTTGAACTCTTTTCTTATGCAAACGCTTTCTTTTTTCCCTATAAATTTGTTAAAGTATTTTTTTGCCGTGTACGCTATTGCGTAACTTTTATTGTTGCAGTTGGCACTTTATTGTTCGTTTGAAAACTAATAAGGTAAAATATTCATTGTAAGCCGTTAATTACTAACTAGATCGGACCTTTTACAATAGTCCCTTTTTGCCACACCTTGCATTTGCATGGGATTTGCAAGATTTAGATAGTAAGAAGGAGAAGCGTCGCTAAAAAGTCAGCGCGGAGGGCGCGTTCAGAGAAAGCGTAAGAGAAAGATCTTGAAGCACAAACCGTTCTACTGAAATCCCTTTAGCAGAGGCGTCCCTTTTAACTCCACGGCAAAAGAAGTCATTTTGTTGGGGGAAAGGAGTTTGATGTGCTGTAAAAGTTGAGAGAGCAGGAGAAGTATAGTGGCGACCGTAACGTCTCTCCAAGACCGTAATATCTCTCCAAGAAGTCAGTGCGTTATCTCCAAGAACGGTTGCGGAAAACCAGACTGAACTAGAGAGCAGCGGCAGGCCGGGAGACCGAAGCCGGAGCAAGTCTGTGAAAGATATAAGAGTAAGGCGGCTGCTGGAGTTTGGAGGTTTTGGGATCGAGTACAAGTGGTGTTGTTTTTGGAAGGAGTGACGGCGGGCTTGACTAAAGGAAACACGAGCAACTCTGTTTTATACGTAATGTGAACTAAAAAGGGAACTATTACTGCGTGTTCGAAGAAATTACGTTGTAAATATGTTGTAGACTAAGTAGTTCGAAAATCGCTGTGTATTTTGTGTAAAAAAAAAGTAATATCGCATTAGTCTTTAGAATTTAGAATAATTATCAAAAGTAATATCGGGTTAGTCTTTAGAAATTAGAATAATTATCCCGTTCTAATTGTTGAGTGAAACGAGTATAATTATAGAAAAGCCTAGTTAATCATAAAATCGTGGAGTTTTGGGAGTGTTGTTTTAATAAACGTTTAGAGCATTTTTTTTATATACCTGTTTTCTTGAGTTTGTCGATCTATGCTCCGTGTTATCTTTGGAGAGGACTCACTTTTGTGGCCGGTCTCGTCACACCTAGCCTGCGAAAACATCCGTTTCTCCTTCGCGAGGAGAAACGGATGTTTTTGCAGGCTACGTCACACCCAGTTAAAAATAATGCCAATCGCTTGGTTTCATTCGTTTACACCCAATTTCAATAGCGTTTTCATACCAAGAAGGAATAAAGCAAAACAAAACAAAAGAGAAATGGCCTTATGCATCAGTCAATTCCAGCTGCGCCTATCTGTTCTTCAAATAATATCAACAGAAATTTGATTTACTAACCAAAAAACGTTGATTCACGTCGATAGCTCCCGAGTTTCGCTATGCAAATCTGGCTTGATAAGCAATGAAGAAATGCATGCATAAAATCGAGAACATGCCTTACACCCCCCTGTCCTTGACAGATGAGCTAATCTGCTTCTTTTTCCAGTAATATCCTCTGTGTAGTTATATTCTGATAGGAAACCGTGTGCGTGTCAAAAGCTCGGGAACAGCCCCGGGGTTGGGAAATGCTTGAAAATGTTTGAAAATCTTTTTAAGTCCGTAAACAGTTTTGCAGTATACTCCCGGAGTACACTACCGTTTTCATTTTGACATCAGTTAAGTTGATTGAGATGTCATAAAAGTAATAGGCTGAATACCACTTAATGCTATTAGGCCGTATCTGCAATGTAATTTTCCAGTAAACAAGAACCTATTTAAGAATTCAACCGAAATAGCCTAAATTTAAGTTTATTACCAGTTGTGCAAGAACCAGTTTAGGCTACTTTTACTTTTTACTTTTACTTTATTAATCCGCAAAGGCGGTAACCATCGCGCGGATAATAGGCTAATTTGGGAAATTGCGGGTTCTTGTTCTGGGCCGAGTTGTTCAAAGCTGGGTTAAGATAACCCAAGGTTAGTGCGAGATTTGAATTAAGATTTGAAAGCTTAAAAAGCATTTCAGCTTTAATTCTTTTTGTCTACAAGTTGATGATCGGAAGCTCTAAAAATAGCACAGAAAATTATCCCCGAAAATGCTTTTGAACGCGAGATAAAGAAACCCGGGTTAATTTTAACCCGGGGTTAAGCGCTAATCAGCCTTCGAACAACTCGGCCCTGCTTTCTTACTTGCGGGTTTTTACTGGAAGCCGCGCACGTGATGAAGAGCGTTTTCACTCACGTGGCCAGCATCTATGCAAATTCACTGGAACAATAGAAAGCAAAACAATCAACTCCCAAAGCATTAAAGGAACAGTATCCCGTTACTGCGCATGCACCAAACTTTGATTTTTGGACAGAATGTCGCGAAATCAAAAGATGCGAGGAAAGTAAGAGAACCTTGAAAAATCCGTTTGCATCGCGCTTGGCCGGGTTCAATACGACAATTAAACTTCTCAGGATTACAGATCAGTGATATATTGTTCCGGTTAAGTTTCGATTTGGGCAAAATCTGGATTTTATGGCGTTACTTCTATTGCCGTTGGCCGGAGGACCAAAAGATTGGAAGCACTTTGGGGTGCTTACCATTTGACAGAAAAATCCGGTTGGGGTGTCGAAAGCATAATGGTAAGCGATTTGCCAGTTTACCGTAGAAATGCCATATCCGTTACGGTTTGAATCCAAAAAAAGGGTAAATTTGTGTCGCGTGAGTCTGGAACTGAGAAGGAACTGTGAAATTGGTTAATGGTAAGCAACATTCCGTTTGGTTCGTACCAACCGGAATGAAAGGACTACCTCAATACGTACTCCTCAATTTTCGGTTGGAATTTCCGAAAAGTGACCTTCCTTCCGGAATTTCCGAAATTTTCCGTCAAATGGTAAGCACCCTTGATGCCGATTGAAGGCTTATTTCTTCTGTTAGCTTCCATACAAGGTCAGATAATTGTGAAAGGGATACGCAGAAATGAAACAGCAACAATAGAGACTGTAAGAAAGAAACTATTGATACATTGTGGAGGGGAGCTTCGCGAAGCAGAATGTTTTGCAACGACGCGTTAGTAAACTTTTAAATGAATCTCCCTACGGCCCACAAAATCAAACAAACAGGCGCTACATGTTTAGAAAAGCTTGTGCCCTGAAATCATAATATAATTTTTACTAACCTTTGAGATGATTCATAGCGTTGAGATTGCATTTTTTTTTGTCTTTCAACGTTTGAGGCTAGAACGCGAGCAAATCAGGCAGATATTACTGGACTTGGCACAACTGACCTCTGACACGAGTTTCAAATTTGAAAATATGTTTTTAAAGCGAGCGAAACGAGATTTTCGGGTCGCGAGGCGGCCCAGCTAGCGATGAAATCGCGATGAGTCTTCGAACCGCGAGCCAAATATTTATATAAGACGAAAGACTTCTTCGATCGCGAAAGTCTAAAATTTTACTTGAGAATATGAACAACCAAACCCCGTCGGCGGTGCGGTCCGGAAGGAAATCTTGTCGAGTCAATATGACAGCTCTATTGTCTTTTGAAGAAAAAACAGATGACGCTCGCGCGTGCGCATAATCGGGACACTGTCCCTTTAATATTTGTTCACAGGATTGGTTGGCGCTGCGGTCGATGACTGAAGAACAAAGAGGCGTTCTGAGTGTTTTCACATGACGTCATGGCGGCCATGTAGATGCATCTACATGGCCGTCATGACGTCATGTGAAAACACTCAGAACGCCTCTTTGTTCTTCAGTCATCGACCGCAGCGCCAACCAAAAGTCAAACACTTCTGCCCTTGGCTCTTCGTTCCTTTGCTCTTACCAGGCCGAATTCAGGTTTCTTTGTGAATTATTGTGATTAATAAAAGTCACAACCCCCTAGTGCTATGGGTGCTATGCGAGTGGAGTATTCAACACAGTATAACAAACCGGGCGCCCAGGAGGGCACTCAGCAAAGTTTCATACTGGGAGGCTCGGCCCCGGCGTTTTCCCTACGTTTTTCTTTCACCAACTAACAAGGCCCCTTACGCTTCACTAAGCATTTTTTTTTTCGAAAACAGGATTTATTTGGGATGTTTCTTTAAACAGAACTGAGGAAGCAAAAGTCACTGATCATGACAGTCAAAGTACAGGAACAAAATTACTGTATTCCAGAGAAAATGGAGGGTGCAGTACAAGGAAATCATTCAAGGTAGTGAAATGCATTTTCTGTATTTATTTCTATAACAGGCAGTGGTAATAATTAACATGCTTGAAAGACCTTCAAATGATGTCCAACTGACATTACTGATAAAAGCATGCATATAACTGTATTATCGCTTTGCAAATGCGAACTATTCAACAATCAAATATTTTTTTTACATAGCAATGAAATAAGTATACTTTCAAAACCTTGAACGAATAACATTTTTCAAAACCAACGGCATACTAATTAGTTGGTGAAAAGCCTACAAAAAAGCTAGCAAAAAATCAGACAGTGTCAAGGGAAAATTCGCGACTTGACATTTTGTTGTCGTCAGTCTATTGCTTGTGGAGTTTCCAATAAGCACGATTGTAGTAATTTGCATCAGCTCCCAAGGCAGGAGGTGCTTGAAAGCCAGATGAGGCTAACCACCCACCTTCGTCTCCTCGTTTGCCTTTAATCTTTTCTCCATCTTGAAAGAGATATCTTTGCGTCTCAGTATTTTCAAAAAAGTACTTGCCATCGCCTTGTGGAATGATCTTCCAGTAAGCACGATTGTAGTAATTGGCATCAGCTCCCAACACAGGAGGCGCTTGACAGCCAGATGAGGCTAACCAACCACCTTCGTCTCCTCGCTCGCCTTTAATCTTCTCTCCATCTTGAAACAGGTACCTCTTGGTTTCCACGTTTTCAACAAAGTACCTGTCATCGCCTTGAGGAATGATCTTCCAGTAGGCACGATTGTAATAATTTGTATCAGCTCCCAACACAGGAGGCGCTTGAAATCCAGAAGAGGCTAACCAACCACCTTCATCTCCTCGGTTGTCCTTAATCTTCTCTCCATCTTGAAACAGGTAGCGTTCTGTCTCGACATTTTCAATGATGTAGGTTCCTTCACCAATAGCACAGGACATGATGATGATGATGGCTTATCGTCAAGAGCACCAACGGAGAAAAGTTTCGTGCGGCTTCTCTTCAAACTGGGTTGCACACATTCAATTGCACGCTCCTTTATCATGATTTTGTTTTCTATTGTTCTCAGCCGCTAGTGCATCTACAAATCACGTACACCGCCCTCTGCGAACTATTTATTTGTTTCTTATGGTCACGGTTTGGCAAACGTCCTGTTTTGGTAAGAAGTTCTACTTTGAAACAATCATGTTCTTCAAAACCTTTTGGCTTCCTCCCGTTAACTGAACTGACTAGATAGAAGATTACGATTTTTCTTTTCCATAAATTGGACTATAAATTCCTTCCAGGATTGAATTGCACCGTGATTTAATAACCTGAGATCAGGCTCTACATGACATTTCAATGACAAAAGTCAAACAAAAATGATGAATTCTCTCAGTTTGTTTGTCTCAGGTTCGGGTCTATAAATAGTAGCGCTATCGTGCCACTTCACTGACCTATCTTAATTATTGGCCGGCCTGTGAGAATGCCTGTGAGGGCAACGCCCAACCATAAAATGAAGGCCCCCTCGTACCCATTTTATGATTGAGCGTCACTTTATGATTGAATTAATAAACCATGGAAATTACATGATGATGTTTGAAAATCTTGTAAGTTCTTAAACAGTTTTGCTGTACACTCCTGGAGTACACTACAATTCATTTTGACATCATTTTGATTGATTGTAAAGATATTTTCTGCTTTTATCTTTCAACAGACCATGTCCCTGAATGATTTTCCTGCGAGTAGTGGTTTCTCTCTTGCATGGCTTTTAGCGTTTACGAAGCCTTTCGCGTGGTTAGTTGGTTTACGCCCTGGGGAGTAAAGAAACTATTGGACCATAAGACATGTTGGAGCATAAAAGCTTCACCGCTACGGAATATCACCGGGCACTTGAGTGGTTCAATAAGTTCCATAAGGCAAAGCATGTTCATCACCAGGTCATTCCGTTGTGAACCCTAGGGAATTTGTGGCAGGGGAGGAGGGATGGACAAGCTTGGAACTTAGATGGTTCCCTCAGTTTCTTTAGGTAAGTATTTATGCGAAAGAGCGTATGGTCTAAATTACGGGCTTCTGGCCAAAAATAAACAAACCAACAAAAACAAAAAGGCCAGGATTAGGCCTTTCCCGATCGTGCTCGTAAAATGCTGGAAAGTTGCTAAAAAATTGCCAAAAATCCAAAAAGTTACACACGCCTAAGTTTCAAAAGTTGTCACCTAAATTTCTTGATAATTTTATATAAACGTTAATTAAAAGCTATATTTTTCGTTCTTCATAATAATTACTTACATCAGTCAAGAAAAAAAACAATTTAAAAATTTAAAAATTGAAGTTTTCTATGAAATCGTTCACTTTTTCGTGCTTGACATGTGCTCTAAACCTATATTTTGCTCTAACGTTGCTCAGAAAGGCAAAATTTTCTCGAGGTTGCTAGAACCGCAAAAAGTTGCTCAAAAGTTGTCGAGCACAATCATCGGGAAAGGCCTAGAGACTATGTTGCGTGACGTACTACTTAGTTTTGTAGTATGACGGGAATGCAGGAATATTTGGTTGTAAAAGACTGGTGAAGAGTGTTGCACAAGCAGTTTTCAAGATGGCGGATGACGAAGGTCAAGAAGACGAATTACTTGCTTTGGCATCGATTTACGACGAGCGAATTTTTATTCAATCTTCCGAGGAAAAAGGAGGACAACTCAATATTTTTCTAGACTTACCAAAGCCTTTCCAACTGAAAATACAGTCGAGGTATTTGCCAAAAGAACTAAAGAAGCAGAAGAATCGAACGAATGATCAAGGAGCCTCGAATGATGACCAAGACGTTCTTGAGGTGCAATACCTTCCTCCTATCGTGCTGAACTTCAGATTCCCGAAAGACTATCCTTCCAGGAGCCCTCCATTATTTACTTTATCGTGTAAGTGGCTGACGGTGTTTCAGGTAAGATAATAGTCTACTTTTTTTTCGCGCTTTCTTGGCAGATCTGTTACCAATCTGACAACAGCTGTCCTTTCGTCAAACGCTTTGGAAAAATAAACTTTTAACAGCACGCCAGCGTTTTCTCTTGGCTGCTTTATTGTTTACTCATCTTCTTACTTTTTTTCATTGTTCTTTGAGCAAGACTAGGATATTCTCCAAACCTAGCTGACATGAAGACAGGGGCCTTTGTCCCCCTGGCCCTTCTTGACAGCCCTGGGACCATTAAAATTGTTTTGAATCATTGTTTTACCTTTCTATTTTTGCTCTTGACAGCTGTCAAAACTTTGCAAATATCTGGATGAAATATGGTCTGAAAATGGCATTGGAGAAGTTGTTATGTTTCGGTGGCTGCAATTTCTTCTTGATGAGACTCTCACAACACTGAACTTGAAGAGTCCTTTCCCACTGCGATTTAGAAGAGCTCATGGAAAAGGCAACGCAAGGAGAAAAGCAGATCAAAGAGCTTTTCAGGATGTGGCCTCCTGCTATAATTTAGTCAATGTTATAGTGGAGTATGACAAAGAAGAGAGTAAAAGGGTCTTCAGCAGTAGCTATTTTACATGTAATGTTTGCTTTGGTGAAAAACCTGGGTCCTTGTGCATGGAATTTCATGACTGCAGTCATGTCTTTTGTGTAGACTGCATGGCTGACTATTTTAAAGTTCAAATCGAGGATGGGGCTGTTCAGGCACTAAACTGCCCATGGGAAAAGTGCGAATCACAGGCTCTTCCATCTCAAGTGAAGGAAATTGTTAGTCCAGAGTTATTTGCCAAGTATGACAGGTTTTTGCTACAGCATAGTCTTGACGGAATGTCGGACATCGTCTACTGTCCTCGTCCATCATGTCAGACTGCTGTCATGCTTGAAAGTGAGTCATCAATGGGAATCTGCACGTCTTGTTCCTTTGCATTTTGTGCGTTTTGTAAACATGCTTATCATGGTGTGTCACCATGCCGAATCAAAAGTGATGACATAAAGAAACTTCATGATGAGTACACAACTGCTTCTAGTGAGGAAAGAGAGTTTCTTGAAAAGCGTTTTGGAAAGCGACGGCTTCAACAAATGGTAGATGAAGTCGTGTCTGAAAAGTGGATCTTCTCAAATGCTAAACAATGCCCAAGTTGTAGTGCAAGTATTCAAAAGATAGATGGTTGCAACAAAATGACATGTATTAAGTGCCGTTCCTATTTCTGTTGGTTGTGCATGTCAACACTTTCTCGCAGTAATCCATATCAGCATTTTAATTCCTTAAACAGTTCATGTTTTAACAAACTGTTTGAAGGTATTGATGAAGATGATGATGATGACGATGATGATGATGATGAATGGTGGAACGTGTGATAACAGAGGGGGCTTTTTAGGTTACCTCCAAGGGTTATTAAATCGTATTGCATGGAGGACTATAACTCTTGCAGTATTTTTTACACCACCATTTGGTCAAATCAAACAGAACCATACCACAAAATAATTATTTTTTAAGCGATAAAACGACATGTTGACTAAACAGCAAGTATCATTTTCGGAATGTACAATTGATTAAGTCAATTTGATTATTAAATGCGTGGATCCTTAGGAGGGATTGGAGAACAGAAAGGTCTATTGATAGACTGCTTTGCACTCATGTCTTGCCGATAAGGACTTTGTTCCAGTGTGCAAACTTACAACATGTATATTCATGATGAGTTTCCAAGGTTATAAGAGCAGACATTGGAAAATTGGTAAAGACACTTTTTATGAGTAAAAACGTGCTATTCTTACTGGGGAAAACACGTACAAAAGCCTAAAATGGCATCAATGCACTTCCTAACATTCTCAGCGTGGCCCGGGAGCATACGTGGCATACCTGCAGACCTTGTCCCTCCGTTTAAAGAGCAGCCTGCTTGATTATTCAGCCAGTTCTAGTAAAGTTTAGGTCTCAGCACCCTCAATAGCAGTTCTCGCCCCACCCTCCTCCGCACAGCGATGGGGCATACCTCGTATTCTCTCCTGGTCCACCAATTTGCTTGCTTGGGCAGATAGACCTATTCGACTAACTCAATGTTGTACCCAATTCAAACCCTTTGGGAATAAAACGTTTTGTTTCAGGAATTTCCATATCATTTAAATGTGAGTGCCACATTATAATGCAGATACAATACACAAAAAATCTTATCCCCAGGAGATTTGAATTGGGTACAATATTGAGTTAGCCGAATAGGTCTATTCTCCAATATCTTATCCATTTAGGATAATGGCTTTGAGTGCAGGTGTCCCGGGTGAGAATATATTACTTTTCACGTGACATCACGTCCACCATATTGGTGTCCCAAATCAATGAGACGGCAGTTATGTAGCTGTCCCAAAGCAGTCCTGTTGTGTAGTTGAACTCTTCTCTTACGTTAGCCTGCGTAACAAACATTTCTGATCGAGTGAATGCACGAAAGTATGTTTGATAGCAAAAACAGCTACAATAACAACAACAACAAATCGAAGAAGGGGGAGGGGAGGGAAGAAGAGAAAACTTCTCTCCTCTCCCCTCGCTCTTCATTCCTCTTTTTTGCTCTCGTCCCAACTTTCTAAACAAGCTTGCTTCGCCTGCTGTTTTCCCTATGTAAACACACAGACATTTCAAAATAACTCTTCCTTTATTCCTTAATATAATTTCTTACTACAATTTATTCTTTATATTAAATTTCAATTGATCTGACATTCTTTGCTAATTTGAAAATGCAAAGTGATTTTTCAGTTAGAAAATTAAACTAATCCAAGCATCCTCGAAATACACTTCAACTGTATCAAAAATGTACTTGGAGAAGTTAGTGAAGATTTACTAAAATACGATCTTCGCTTACAATAGTAGCGCATAACTTGCTTTGTGAAATCTTTAATATCATTTGTCAGCTCTCTCTCAAATCCTTAACGAAACTTAAGGTTCATAGGAAAAACAAATAAACAACGAAGGATACACCCTTTCTGTGCCACTTCTCTATTTTCCAGAGAGCTTACTCGCAATTATACACGGATTGGAGCATGACGCCTAATTGTACGGCTTAGATCAAGTCTTATACTACAAACTAAGTAAACTACACTTTTCCCCCAACTATTTTTTTTTGTTAGTATCAAAATATACACGAACTCGGGTAATAAAATTTTCGAGAATAAAACATTATGTACAGAAAAATAAGCGAATATAAGAAGTGAAAATTTATGAATAAAGTGTAGTGATAAAAGGTTGTTACACTGGTACCTCCATATAACGACGTCCTCGGAATGACGAACGATTTTCTTTACCGTAGTAATGGTAAATGAAAAAGAACCTCGATATAACGAAACCTTGTTAAAGCGAACAAATTTAGCCAGTCCCTTGGCCCTTCTTTTTACATGTATCGAGGTTCCACTGTATACACAAAATAATTGTGGACTATCTAAGGTATCTACAGGAGGTCAACTCTCTTGGGCGGTGATAAGTGGTGGATTGTCTAATGAGAACGAATTTCCCTTGTTAAACTCTTTATACAAGTTCATAAACTACACATCTAAATTTGTTGCCTTGTTACTTAAGATATTTTACGCAAGTGTTTCCGTGCGCTTTCGCAGCAAGGAGCGAGGAACAAGAGTCAAAGGCCACTCTCGTTCTATTTTTCGCGCGGCCAAAACAGAAAATCCCGTTCCACGTCGTTCCTCGGTCTTTCTCTGCTCTGAAACCACACGGAAACGCTTACCACGCAGGCTACTAAGACAAAAAAATGGTAACTGAAAATCGCTATTTTCAATTGCCTAGGCGCTTAAAATATCGCTATATTTCCTTCAAAATTTTGCTATGGATAATATTAACTGCTAACATGTCTTCGTTTCTCCTAATTCCCGGGGTAATTATGTACGTAAAGAGTCCTGGCGGGTTTCTGCGCTCGTACAAAAAACTGACGGCAATCGATCAGGTGGGCCATCTGATGCTTCAGTTAGTCACAAGTATAACTAAGACCGCAAAGTACTCAGTACTCAGTGTTTCCACTTCAGTCCTACAAGCAGGATATTGTTAACCCGCTTTATATCCTATTGGAAGAGTTCATGTGAAAAAACATCTTAACAAAAAATATATTATGTATAAAAGATAAAGTATGAGACTCGTCGTGATCGTAGTATTCACGACCATTTTTTGTCTGGTCACACAGTACTGAACTGAGGAGACGCATGGGTACCATTATATAGCCTGCATCGTAAGGTGTTTTATGTCTGAACATTTTTGCCGTAAGTTCCGTTAGGAGGTCGGTATTGTTTGGGAAGAGCCATGACCTGCCACGAGTTGAAGGCATAACTACGTACTCCTGTGTTCTTGAAAGTGTTTTCTCGTCTTGTTCCTTCACTGAAAAGGAAAAGAGTTTGAAGTTTGATAGACTGTTCACAGTCCCTGTTTTCGAAAGATTCGAGAAACTCAAAGATCGTTGAGATCGAGTACCTCCCCACACGGGTGACCAAAAATGCCGAGTCTAGCCTGGGGATGAGTATTAAACCTACTAAGGGCACGGGGGGTGGTTTAAAAAGAGGCGAGAAAAATATCCTTCATCCACCGCTAACCCCGAAGCCGACCCTCTTTGTACATTCGAAACCAAGATGGCCGCTCATAACGATAAGCGCTTCATCTCGATCATCTTACGAAAAAACAGGGCACTGTGAACAGCCTAGAAGTTGATTATCAAATAGACAACTAACTGCACCTCAACAAGGCTATAAACAAAACTCTTAACATATAAATGATACTTGCTGCTCGAATTCCAAGAATAAATTTGAAATTTTGCTTTTGCTATTCTGTACGGGGAGTTAGCTTAGAGAAAAGATGCATGGCCAAGTTGACGTAATAAACTGATGACAAGACATTGCCTTGACAATACCTTCTCATGGCGTCCAAAGCCTGCTGAAAAAACTGTGAATCCATGTTATGCTCTCGTTTGAGTATCATGCACTGTTCCAGTGTGATTCCCATGCCTGTGCGATCCTTGGCGCTTTTACAACTCGTGAAACGACAGCCGTTCAACCGCCAACAGATCTGTAAAAAGTTGGATATTAAATACATTTTATCATTGTGTACTCTTAGAAAATATCAGAGGAATACAAAGTCACATATACTAAAACACCAAACCGGCACGGTGTAATCAGTAATTGAAAACTCATTAAAAATTCATAAAGAAAAACAAAAGAAATTTTAAAAGTTTAATGAGTGTCTTTTATCTGAAAAAGACACGGCTAAACTTTACGTCCAATTTTTTACACCAAAATAACCACAAATCTAAATATTTGTGCAAGAATGAGTTGATCTATATCAGAGATTTTGAAGCCGTTGAAAAAACTCGCAGTCTTGTATTATCAGGTTTAAAAACCCTCGGCTCCACCTGGAGGTTTTAAACGTGATAATAAACTGCTGCTCGTTTTTTTTTAACTGTACTGTGACAATCAACTGAGTAATGGGCTCTCAAAATTACATGTATAGCATGTGCTATTTTTTTATACAAGGTAAAACGACTTCAGAGTTACAAAGCAATAGAGCAGTTCATCTAGTTTGGATATGGTTCGGAGGATGAAATCCTACAGAGTATTAACTACTGGGAAGTTTTCGTTTGTCACACTTGAATTTTCGCAGCATTTAACAAAACATAACCCTTTAATTTTCATTATTTCCACAAGTAGAAGCTCTTGGAAAGTAAAAAGGCTAAAAAAGGCATGATATAATTAACTTTACCTCTTCGCTTATGAGTAGAATGTCTACATTCTTTCCTCGTCTGCTGTCGATGTTTGATTTCAGGGATTTCATCAGCTGCTCTAAACTTGGTTCTCCATCTTTTCGCGGGGAAACTAAATGAATAGAATCATAAATAAACACCGACAAGAGAAAATGATGGAACACAGCCTCGCCAAAGCTATTTTTAGATTAATTAAACCTTTTAACTTAATCAGAAGTTGGTTTCCGAAGAGGTCCACAAATTTTTATTCAGTGTTGTTAAGCAAGAATTCACCAGTCCCCATTACAATATTCTGCATTGTTTGCTTTGAGGCAGTCGCACGTGTACTTTATGACGTTTCAAACAATGTGCGGACGCCCCAGGAATTAGACTTCCGTTTAATTGCAACCTCTAAAAATGACTTTAGTGAAATTCACATGTCTTCTGGCCAACGCCCTTAGTTCGTTGTCCCATTATTTTCTCTTGACACCAGTAAACCTCACTGAATACACCTGATGCAAGCAATCATGAATTGAAAAACTTTGGGTGGAGAGAGGGAAAACGTCTTTGCCTTCAGCATTTCTTGGCCTTTACTTATGGTCCCAATATTTGCTTTTGCTTTGGTGAAACAGTAAGGAAGATAATTTTAAAAAATACAGGCACCCGTAATCGCACGTATTGCAGATTGATTGATGAAGAGGGAATTTTCTCTTAACTTTGTCTAGCTCTAGTTTGAGTTGTGATGAGAATTGAAACAAAATGACAAACATCACGTGCCTTCCTATCCGATTCTTTTGGATAAAGTTGACAGATTTACAGTGAAAATTGGTATCGTGTTGACAGAGAGAGGGCTAAATTGCAAGGAAAAAAACGAAAAAAGGAAAGAAAAAAGGAACGTTTTACAAACCTGCATCAGGAAACTTGTCCTTGAATTGTTCAAAGTAGAAATTCAAAATGCTGTAATTGTCGCCATTGATCTTTTCCTGAAGACTTGTATCTCCAAATCTACAAAGAAAACATTTTTTACTTCATAGTCTCAGAGGTATGAAACTCGGAAAGCGGTTATTTACAATAGCAATTGCATAATAAAATACGAAAATACGTTTAAAATAAGAGATCTTAAAACCACCCATGTCATATCACAGTGAAGTAGGTGACAAAAAAAGTATTTTTCTCTTTCAAGCAAGATACACCTCACATTTTTAATTAGCCTGCTTGAGGATGTGACAGCACAAATACAAAAACTCAGATTTCTTTAGTTGCCGTACCTCTCTGCGAGCGTTGCGTGTTCATTAATCCCTTGTGTAAATAGCACAGGTATGACCTTGACCAGCCTACCCTCCTGTAACTCACGCGGAAGTCGACGGAAGTGAATGGATGGCAGTGACAAGTTAACTTGTATGTATCCCCTGCAGAAAAACACACCGCACCGGAATAAGGTTAGAAGAAACGAGCACCTAAACAGATTCCAGCACTTGGTGGGTCTCATGAGCTCATAACCCGCGCGCAGCAAGCAACTCCCACACCAGACGCAAGGCCTCGTACATCACGGCGCTTTCATGAACCGTTTATTTTAAGATTTAGAAACTTAAGAGCAGTTTTTCTTGTAAAAGTGAGCCCTTTTCTCTGTCTATAAGCGCATTCGAAATATAAGATATGAAAAAAAAGAAAACTATAAGTTATTTACAGGTCACAAATACTATTTTCAGGTCTTTGGGTTTTGCTGACTGGTTTGTGGGACTTTCAAGATACCGTATTTCCTCCGAAATAATAGCCGGGGCGATTATTATTTCTTTCGCACAAAAAGGGGGGCGATTATTCCATTCTTATTCTAAACACTGCTCACTGGAATACCTGACCTAAATATTTTGTTTTATTTTCCCACTAAAAACGATCATATCAAATAAACTGAACATGGGCTTTTTTAGCACTCTAAATTTGGTTCCTTTATTACTTTTCAATGTCCCCGTGTCAGAGCTTGAATCGTCACTGATGAATTTTGCCGCGTCAGACTCCACTTCAACGTGACAGGGAGGAGATAAAAGAAAGAGAAGATGGCGAGAAGGATAGGGAGGGAGGTTGCGCGATTATTCCAGGGAGGCGATTATTTTAAATATTTCCGTCTAGGGGGAACGATTATTCGAGGGGCGGCTATTATTCGAGGAAATACGGTGTTCTAACTTCGCGCCATAAATCGTTCTAAAAATAAACTGATTACAGGGCCGTAGCCAGGAAGAAACTACAACCGAGGCGAACACACGGTCCGTTGTACGAAATCAGCCGTATGAAATCTTCTAATATTATCAGTCTGATAAAAAAAATAAAAATCGACAGTATTTGGCAAAATTTTACCGAGGCGAGTGCCTCGGTTCGCCTCATACTGGTTACGGCGGTGGATTAGAAACAGCGCTGTGATACGAGTACGTGGAAGCTGCTCGCTCCGCGGGTCATGGTCTCCTCGTAGGCGTCTCAAAGAGGATCAACGTGAGTACTTTCAAGACGGCGAAGAATAGCAGCATAAAACATTTTACGCTCTATTTTTCAGTCAGTAATTTTGATTATTTGCGGGACATAAGAATGAGCTCCTTATCTAGGGAGAAAAGGTGTTGAACGCCACCTGAAATAGAGTGACGCCGTAGTACGCCAAAAAAGAAACAGGGAAATTTCCTCTTTAAAGCGGGAAACGATATCCCAATGTGGGTGAAGAATAAGTTATAACAAAATCAAAAACCAATTAAACCGGGGCACTAAATTCTATGGTGTGACCATTCATGTGAATCACATTTCAGCAGTTATTTCACATGGTACAATTTGTTTTGAATGTAGCATTTGAGTCTGTGGGCCAAGTCCCATGGATTGACCATTCAAATGATTGCCGAAACCTCTTCAGTAGTACTGCATGTCACATGGAACAATTTATTTAAGCTTAGTATGTAGTTCTTTCTAACTTTTGAGTCTGAGGACCAGATCTTATGATGTGGCCATTCAAAGGAAAACTCTTCATTAGTCCTCCACAAGGTACTGTTTGTTTTTCTTGATGATAACTAAATGCGGCATTTTTAGTTAATTTTGAATTTGGTAAGTCCGCACTTTATAGCGGTAAAATGGTTGACAGTGTCGATCACTGGGTCACGTCGCTTACAGAGTAAACAAACCTGTTTCCACTCAACGTTGGAATTTCATCTTCTCTGTCGCACTCCTTGAACTGAAAAAACATATATAAGCTTACAATTGTAGATTTTTTACAATGAAAACAACAAAATAACAATTCCTATCAACACAGATTTTCTAAACTTCCATGATTCTCGGACTACCCCTTACTTTCTTCATGCTTTGACAAAATAGACGAGCTGACTTGTACCTTAAATTTGACACAGGTAAGGTTAGTTATGCTGACACAAGCATCTTCTAGCATTCCCATTTCATCACCTGACAAAAGAATAAGAAACAAAGAAAGCGTAAATGTCGCACGAAAAACAGAACCTGAGCGAATTTAACATTTTGATTTTCCCAAAAAATGGCTAGGTACGAGCAATATGGAAAAAATACATGGCAAGTCACTAACATGATTTAATGACAAAGTTATGCTTTTTCCGACTTACAATGCTTGTATATTTGCCTTCCTTTTCTATTTTAATAGTCGAATGTTTTCTCCTTCATTTATCCGTGCCTGACGCGGACTGCTAGCGGAGCTTTCCCGCGTCTAACACTGGTACTAACACTAGCATGCGCGACTTATCTGTCGCATTTTACAGAACTCTTCCCAGCTGAAATAAAAAAAGTGAATGATTTTATCAAAAATACTCAAAGTACGTACCATTTGTGCTAAGAAGGCTCTCAAAATGCGCCAGGAATCCAATCTGCGCAAGCTGCTTGAGGAAAACGTTGTTTGAAAGAGAATTGTGGAGTTTGCAAACAAAACCAGCCACTAAAGTTGTCACCTACAAAAACAAGTGCTAAAATAAATGAAGTTTTAACCTCGACTCTTAATCATTAACATGTTCAACACCGAAAAAAAGCGAAAAAGTAAGCAACGAAAAATGTTTGAAAGAAAAATCGTTGTAAAATAGAGGAAATGAAATTCGGGCGGAATTGTGGAGAGAAAGCACCGGAAGGCGCGAGAATTATTTATTTTTCGCAGGAGAGTACACTTACCGCGTGAGAAAAAACCATGTCCTGTCGTTTTCTGATTTCGTAGAGGATCGAAGCGTGTTTCGCTTCTTCCTACAAGGTATGTTTCGTTGGAAGGAAATAAAGGGAAAGAATATAAGTAGATTAATATTAACAGAAAGGCATTTGCTTTTTTACTTTTTTTGCTTTGATCTCGGTTACCAGCTATTACACCGACGTTTAGCCATATAATTGTTTATGGAAAACGAGAGCGACAGTGATAGCAGTAAACTCGGACCAGCCGATAACCTGAATTCTCTTCAATAACAGGGAACGTTTTGTAAAAGTAAATAAGGGAAGGTTGGCAATTTAACAAAACGAATATTCCATTCACTCTTGTTGGATACGAGATTGGTATAGCCAACTGTATAGCGCTTCCCGCCTCGCAATGGCTATTAACCACCTCGTATCCAATGCGGGCAATTAATTGATCAATTATTCCATAACAGGGTTTGTTAAGTCCCTCTGACCAGTTTTACCGCCGTCTTGGGTAAGTAATTGTCTTAACAACAAAAACAAGTAGGCAGCGTGGCCGAGTGGTCAGCGCGTTGGTCTTGCGATTTTAGTCCCACTCCGACCACTAGCTGGATTTGTTTCTTGTTCCTCTCGAGTTCAAATCCTAGGCCACGCTCGTAAATAGCCAACTGGGTGCCTCCTACCAGTTTGGTTTTTACTCAATTTATGTTCTATAGAATTATTTGTTTATTATTTGTTTCTAGCCATTTAAGTTGAGTGCCTGTAAACTAGCTGCAAAGATTTGGGGACTTCCACTATAAACAAACTTTACCTTTCTACAACTCACGCTTACCTGAAGTTGGAGGAAAATCATTCCTAAATAGATTTCTTTCACCAAGCCATCCACAGCTCTGGAAAAATCATGCGTCTCTGACAATACTACACTAACCCATGAATTTCCTGACGATCAAAGATAGCAGTCATTGGAAAAAACCGAACACTTATTATGTCGCCTCCAGATAGTACCCTAAACTTAAGCTGCTGAATAGGATTTCGTCTTTTCTGGATCCAACTATCCTTTTGAAGATTCATGAAGTGACATTTTACCTATTTTGGATTACGGTTAGGGATCCTGCTCCAAGAAGAACTCTAAACCACCTAAATTACTCACAAACGATGGGAGACAAAAACTAGGACTTCTAAGACTATCTAGCAGGCGAAGATTTGTGCGTCTTAAGCTAGCGTTCAAAACTGTTAACAATCAGCGTTGTCCTACGCAACTTCAGAATTATATAACCTTGAGATCTGAATGCCGTGGTTAGGACCTGAAGAGATAGTCGAAGAAATTCATCTGCCTAAAGTAAAATCCAGTTTTATTTCAAATTCTCTTAAGCAAAGGATTGGAACGAGTTACCCAGAGAATTACAGGCTGATGGCCTAAATTTAGGATCTTTTAAAGCAAATCATTTTTAATCTTAAAATATTTTATTTTCTGCACATAGGTTTATACCAGCTGTTTTTTCTCATGGAGCTGATGTATTTTTGCAGTATAAATAAAGTATTTATTATTATTATTATTATTATTATTATTAACTTAAAACAATGCTAGAAATATAATGTAACAGCCAATATCTAATAACTACTCTTCCATCCAGCCATTATTTGGGTAGTTACGACAAAACACTCGAAGGGGTGCGTTGCGTGACGACCCAGATAACGGAGGTGTAGTTCTCACAATTCATTGCTACCTTCAGGTGGTGGTACGCCCTGGATCATCCCGTCTACGTGACTCTGCATCATCATGAGACTCTGGTCGACGAGAGTGGAGAGCTCCTGAAAATGGAAGAATAAAATTTTTTAAAACGTTTTTTTGAAATTTTTTACAACTGTTGCTGTGAAACGAAAGAAAACGCATTCACAAACTCAACATAGAAGTCAAAAAAGGACCCTTGTGTAATGGACGAGTTGCGCGGCTATTGGAATGATTGTAATTTGCAAATAATTTAAAACCCCATATTTACCTGACATTTAGTACTTGGCTTTGTGAATATTTGAACATTCCAGAAATGATCTGCGATGAAAAAAGGGAATTAACACTTAACGCTTCACAACATATCGGTGAACATCAGATTGGATGACAAAACAAAACTAGATGAATGAAAAAAACAATCGATATAATGACAAAAAACATCTCTTTCTGAGCACTATTGAGTGAGGCTAATCGTACAGAAGGTTTGTGAACATTTTAACCCCAATAAAACTCCTTTAATAAGATTAATTTCCAACCAAAACAACCAGCTTCTATTCTTCCATAATTTACAGCCTCTACCATATTCGTCAAATACCACTGAACGTAAAATTTCCGGAGTTTTTCAGAAGTAAATCAAGAATAGAAAATTTCAAGGAGTCCCCCAGGGCCCCGGAACAAAATTTTATAATTCCAGAAAATCTGGGAGTGATAAGAACCCTGACAGTTAACAATGTTCAACATCAGTTTTCTCCGCCATACCAACATCTGGTTCATCTTCGTCTTTAGGAGATGGAACAGCTTTTTCCAACGAAGATAAAGATTCCACAACCAGGGAAGCTTCCCGGAATTTTAACAACTGATTGGCCTAGAAAGAACAAAAAACGACTAACGCTCTTTAGAAATACACTGAAGAGGATTAATATAACCCAGCAATAAATAACTCTCAATCATTTCGCATCGGTTTGTGTTTAGGGCGAGGCCAAAGTCTAAATTACGACTGCTGGTAGGTTTGGGAATGAGATAAAGCAAGGATCGATTGACCTGCACTCTGTTGACATCCCCCCCCCCCCCCCCACCCACCCCTCACGACAAAAATATACCCAAAATATTAACCCTTCAGTCAGGTATAGACCGGGGGTGTATCGAGAAGCGTCGACAGCAACAGTAGCAACAAACCAGCCGTCAAAACATGAGAGGGACAAAGTGATGAGAAAGAATTCACGTGCTCCTTTAGTGTTACCTTATCGGAAAGACGAGACATGGTATCCATCAGTTTGGTGACATTCCCTGACTTGATAGCGCTAAACAAAGAGTGTACACAAAGTGAGGAATAACAGATGAGGGACCCCAGATAGGCGAGGTAACGGGTCACCCCACCTATCATGTAAACGTGATCAAATTAAAATGAGATATTATATGGACAGGCGGGTTACCTCACCTAACCTGGTTACCTCACCTACCTGGGGTCCCCTACCTCCACGTAAACAGACCCTAAGTGTCCACCTTAGATAGATGTTCGTTTTATAGAGGCTCAAAGAAAATGACTAGCTAACAGCAAACGCCAACATCAGGTGTGCATGAGCTTTAGAGACGTCTCAGTAATTCAACGTGTCCACTGAGAGAAAGAGGTGACTGCATACAACCGCAAAGTATTTAGAATGTATTACAGTATTATCAATCAAAATACTGAATAAGGTGTGAATAGCGCACATGATTAGCCTTCCACCCAGACGTTCTTAGGGGTTCGTCACGCGTTCTTGCCCCACGATAGTGGGGAAGGAACGCGTGACAAACCCCTAAGAACGTCTGCGTGGGAGGCTAGTACATAACGGGTTAGAGACGTCAATTCTACGATGTTATCAGTATACGGGTTTGCCTGAATACATGGATATTATTCCCAGGGAACACCAATCGTTTCCTACCAGATAAACCAGTTCCGCATACAGTAGCTTAACCAAGATTAGCCTGGAGCTTAAGCAAAGACGTTTCTGAGCGACACACGTCAACTGGAAGTGGTGCCTTTTGCCTTTTAATCCGCTTTGACGCCACCATATTGAATTACTAAGTGTCTTTACTGACTTAGGAGACGATTTGCCCAAAAAATTGGAGCAAAACCGCTGCCAAAGAATGCAAAAAGTCCTCTTCCGGTTGACGTACGTTGCTCAAAAACCTCTTTAGCTCTCACCGTCAACCAGTGACTGTCAAACTTTCATCAATTTCTGTAAAAGTAACAAATAACAAGCAGAATGGAAAAAAAAAACGAAGAAAAGAAAAACTTTCTTACTCTTTTAATTGTTCACAGTGCTGGCTCAACTGAGACTTGAATTTTTCCAAATTAACTGCAAAAGTAAGAAAGGGGTAATAAATGAATGACTGCATGGCTGGACTGAAAGGTTAAACCAAGAAACAAAGCTATACATGAAAAAAAAATTGCTTGTATTCACCTCTTAACTGTTTCACCACAGGAGCTTTATTTTCACTCTCACCGCCGCTGTGTAAAAATAACAACAACACATTGATCCTTTTAAACAGTGAACAGCTATTCGCGGAAGGAAATGATGTATTTTCCAGTATCTACATCGTCGATATTCAATGAGCCTATAATGAGCAACTGTTTTGTAACAGCCTAAATGTCTATAAAACAGAAATGGGGAAAAAAAAGTTTATTTTCTTTTCAAAAAATACCGCTTATCCAAATAGACTGCAAAACAATCCGTATCTTTTCAAGCACGCGCGAACCGTAGAACAAAACGCTGGGGCGAGGCTGAAAACGGAGGGCGAGACTGGGGAGAGACGCACGCCCCATGGGCGTGTGAAGCTCGCGCGCAAGCGCGCGTGAGACTCGGAAGGTCGATTTTACTAGACGGTACGATATTTGCTTACGACTATCGTGCGCGACTAGCATATTTCATGACTTTGCGACAGATGGTGTCGTGTAAATCATACCCCGTCTAAGCTTTTGTCTGTAAAAGTCACCTGCGTTGTGCTTTTCTGAGCGTCATGTAAAGTCTCCTGAGTCCACCCTGGCCGAACTTCAATGTGTGAGCTGCTGGTGCTCCAACTGTCACAATATCATACATGGTCCCTGCTGTACATACAAAAATTTCAAGTCAACATCAGACTGACAATGACGCAGGTTTGATTTACTCTTTCGACTGCTTTTTTTTCCTTATCTCCTCTAAGCAAGACAATACTAAACGTTTTAGATCTTATCATTAAATATTTCAGTCGCAAAAAATTTTCAGGTTGTATAACCAGCACTTAACCCTTTACCGACGGCTAGGGTCGTATACGACCCCATATGGAACGATGTTAATACATTACTCCCTGGACCCTTTTAGCTTTTAGTTAAAGTTAATAAATTGGTAAGAAATAACGTCAGCAAAGATAGATCTTTCCAGCGATACCTCGTTTTGGATATTCTGACTAATCCCGACAGAGTTACACTCACAAAAAACGGTAACATTTTGGGGAAAAAACCAATGCCAATTTCGCTGTTTACATACTACTCCAAATTTTGGACTTTGCGCATGCGTAAAAAACAAAAAAGCTGTTTAATTACGTCAGATTAGTCGGAAAATATGCCTTTTTCCTTGCAAAACTCGTTTTTAGCCATTCTAATGCTATTTTGCCGAAAACTAGTCCAAAGAAGGGGAATCGGTGAAAAATGCGGTTTTTTCGCTACTCGCCGGCCGTCACCAAAGGGTTAAATCCATTACATCAGAAGCAAATTTCGGGGTTATATGCCTCTGATTAAATCTTAAGAGTACACTTGATTGGGGTTTACGTTTAGTGTAAACAAGCGTTAATACACTTACTTCCTTCACTGTCTTGCATGACCTTCATTCGTTGAATGTGTAAGTTAATTGGTACAAAGGCCAACTTCTTGTCGTTTCTGAGTCTAGCAGGCTTGAAACATGTACCTGGAGAATTTACCAGATTACTGCTGAGTAATTTACGGTGGAATGGGCTTCTGACCTGTTTTGCTTTGGAATTATCAAACAGACAAGCTACTTCTGTTGTCGGTCTTTTAACACTGATGCATGTGAATGTTCTGCAGCGTAGCACTTAGAACGCAAAAAGCGGAAAAACTATAACCCTCTCTTGTCCGTGATTTACCAGCAACGACATGCTCCCGTTTGATCTCGTGCTCAGTTAGAGTAACGGTAGATCTATTAAACCCACCAGCCAGAGAACTGAGAAACTTTGTTGGCTATAGATGCGGGAGAACGGTGAGCGTTATATCGGAGTCTGCGAGCAGACCGCTCTCTTTTCTCTTGTTGCACGCAACCTCGTTGCCACGGTCCTTTCCCGTGCTCCTTTGACCGTGGGAACGTGGTTGTGATGCACGCGGATAAGAGACGTCTTCGTCGCCAATATATTGTTTCAATATCCTTCTGTGCGAAGTTAGAATGTCCCCTATTTCGCGGGATATTGTAGGTTTTATTCCATGAATTTTACTGTATCTATACTTGACTGAATAAATTATTGTTTTTTTGAACTGGGATCGCCGCTGTAAAGACGTTTATATAGATATATACATTTTTAAAAAAACAAAAAATTCCCGTTACTGTGCGCAAACCCTCGGTTCCCCTCGGTGTCCGTTGTAACGATAAAAAAATTTTACTGTTGGGACCTATTAAAAGAAGGAACTGTAATTCCGTTAAAGCAAGATTCCTTGATAAAATAACGAGGTTTTTTAAGGTCAAACATCTGCAACTTTTGCAAAGTATTATCATGGCGTTCATTACAGCGAGGTGTTCGCCAAAGCGATGGTTGACTGCATCGTGAATAAACATTCTCTAATTTACTATCTCACTGCCTGAATGAGCACTCTGACAAATTTACTTTACAGACCTTGTAAGGGAACAAGTTCTTGTAGGTTGCCTTTGTATGCGCATATGAGTTTGAAGTGATTATCAAGGATCTCTTGGCGAGCATTCTCCCAGCTTGGGTTCAACTAAACAAAACAAGCAGACAAGTCAAGCAGTCAACACAAAGCAAGATTTGCCAAAATCCCAAATTTCATATGACAAAACACTTTTTAAGACGTTTCAACAAAGGATTACTTTTGGGTGGTTACACTACAGAATTTGCTCCACAGATTCAGAAGTTAGGTTTAATTAAGGGTCACAGTAAAGGATTTGGTTCACAGACTCAAAATTACAATTAACAGACTGTTTGCAGACGTGAATGCCAGTGCATGCTTCGAATAAATCACCACTGTTCCCGGGGGGGGGGGGGGGGGGTACTGCCATATATGGGCTATATAGGTATGTGCCGCTGTGAAGGGTATGGTTTTCAAGCAGTTTACTCTAGGATAGGGTATATAAATCAGAGCGTTTGGGTCTAGAATGTCTAGAATAGGGTATCATTTTTCAGGAAACTGATCATTTGGTTGAAGATTTTATCTAGACTAGGTAAACAGCTACTCTAGGATAGGGGGATTTGGGGAGTTTACTCTAGTATAGGGTAGCAAAATTCAGCTGAACTAGCTCTGGTATAGGTTAAGGGTTCCAGGGTCCCAGCGGCACATCCCCACCCAGAAATTCCTAAAGTACACCCCCCCTCCCCCGGGCCACTGTTATAGCCTTGTATGCAAATGTTCTTTTGGCTGGTCAAGTGCAATTCTCCCTCGAGAAAGTCTCCATTCATCTGTAAGAGGCTATTGTCGTTTAAGTGCATCTATTCATAAAGTGCGATAAAACGAAAAGAAGTAAAATCCTACATCTCCAAGATGATGTAGCTCCAGGATCTTCTGCTGCTCTTCAGCAATGTAAATTTTTCTACAGGAGGAAAACAAACTCTACTAGTCATTCTCTCATCCCTGATTAACCTATGCAGGATGAATATTCTCGCACACAGCATATTACAACAACTCGGTTGGAAGTTTACACAAGAAATAAAGTGCATTTGACCCTCTAGAAATTCAATAGATATTATTAGCATACATTGCAAACAGAGGTTTTGAGCCTTCCCCGTCAATTTTTTCCCAAAAAAGGATATCATCAGCTTTGAACCTTTTTTCCTTAAAAATTGGGAAAACTAAGCTATGTCTTGCA